>SJYA01001028.1:2276363-2592667 GCA_006410615.1 Neotragus moschatus | reverse complement strand
GGAGTCTGGTGGGCTGCCGTCCCTGGGGTCGCACAGAGTCGGACACGACTGAAGCGACTTAGCAGCAGCATACTTTTACAAGAGAAATTTTCTGCGTTCTTCTCTCTTGCTGGCTATAATTTCAGATAGCCAAGCAAGTGTACTTTCAAGCATTTGTAAAATAGACTTAAAATTTTACTTCAGGAAAAGGAAATGTTTTTGGTGTAGTAATAACTTGAGTTTTCGCTGGTGTAAGTGGGTTGTGAAATAATTTAAATTACAAATGAATACAAGCTTTGATTAAAACGACCCCTTTTCACTGTATTTATGTCTAAACGTCTGGCTTTTAGTAGTTGTGTTGCATTCACGATTTTAAGGGGAAAGGAAGAACTGATACCTAGTGGAGTTACTACTGAGTGCCAACCAGAAACTGCCAACTCTTCACATGTATTATTTAATCCTCAAAATAACCGTTTGGTAGATGCAGTTTTTTCCATTTTCATCTGTCAGACTCACATTGTAATTTATACACGGTCATTTTCATCTTAATTTACAAAATCAAGATTTGAAATATAGGCCTTTTTCTTTCTCATGTCTGTGCCTTTTTTTCTTAACACTGCTGGATGAAATAGAAAGTCCTCTCTAATGTTATTNTTTTCTTCCCTGAGAGCAAGTTTTATTAAGGGGAAGAAGAGGAATGGAGCTCACAGCTTTGAATGCCTCTCTGCTCCCACCAGCGCTGGGATAAACTCTTGAGATATTTAATCTTCATGAGACTCCTGGGAGCTACGTATTTACCATCTGGATCTTATAGTTGATGAAATCAAGGAGGTTCAATTAGTTGCCTAAAGGCATACAATTGGAGAGAGACTGAAGCAGGATTCAACCTTGACTTTAAAAACTGATCTCTATCTTTGGAGGTCATCACACTTACAGTTAATGTTTATAAATAACCACTTACTGAGCAGAGCACTGTTTTCGGTATTGGAGACATGGAAAAACAACAAATAAAACCCCACTTAGAAAGAATGGTGCTTTTTGTTGGAAATGGGAAGCTTTTCCTGCTTTGTATCTTGTTGCCATTTGGAAGGACTCTTTAATAGAGTAACACTGGCTACCTTCAGGATCCCTTGCTCTTCTGGACAGGGGTAGGGGCTTGGGCACTATGACTAGTGAGAGAAAAAAGTATTGAGCACAATTCAGCCCCCTCCCTTCTGTTTTGGGAACTGCTTCCTGGCAGAGGTGATGTATCTTTTCTCATCAGCTCTCATCTATCTGGTAATATTAGACGTCAAAGCCCTGCGTGTGAGTGAGGCTGGGCTTTCCAGTTTGCCACTGAAGGGTGAGTAAGCTAACCTCCCCAAATCCTCAATGGATTCAGTCTCACAGGAGGACCCAGGTGTATCCCATGCTAGGTAACATGACATCTGTCATTAGCATGTGATAATTTTTGTGGGAAGAACCACACACATGGGTTTGGCTTCATGGGCTTTGATAAAATAGTCTCTAGATTGAATAACTGTATTTTTTTAATTAAAAATGTTGATAGTAAACTCTAGTATGTATCAACACAAAGGATTCTAATAAAGAGAAAAGTCAGAGGAGTCAACTATTTCTCAACCCACTCCAGTACTCTTGCCTGGAAAATCCCATGGAAGGAGGAGCCTGGTAGGCTGTAGTCCATGGGGTCGCTAAGAGCTGGACACAACTGAGTGACTTCTTCACTTTCACTTTTCACTTTCATGCATTGGAGAAGGAAATGGCAACCCACTCCAGTGTTCTTGCCTGGAGAATCCCAAGGACAGAGGAGCCTAGTGGGCTGCCGTCTGTAGGGTCGCACAGAGTCTGACACAACTGAAGCAACTTAGCAGCAGCAGCAGGGAAACATTTTCCTCCTTTCAACGAGAAACTTTGGCCTCCAGCAGATGTTGTCTTTCTTCTGATCACCTGTGACCACCATTATCCAACAAGAGGGCAGGTTGCTAGTGTGAAAGCAGCAGAATCAACCGTATTCATTGTAAATCCAGCAACATATTCAGATGACTGACATTTTCCAATGGTTATCGTGATGTTTTTGGCGATTTGGCAGTGTGGCCATCTTTCAAACAAGTATTTTTTTTTTAAGCTGTCACTCTGAGTACCACATACACATAGATTAGCAATATTGGGCTGTTATCTAAATATTTTGGCACATATATTTAGTAGGTGGCATAAGCGAGTCTCCTTTTTCTCTAATCTGGGTCATTCAGAAAACCTTAAGACTCCCTTTTAGCCTCAAGTACTCAAGTAACTTCTATTGTCTAGATATCACCTAGTTCTTATTACTGTGAATTCACTTGGGCGTGGTTGGAAGGTGGTTTTAAAAATAACCAAAAGCTCAAAAGAAAGATGACTGAAATCATAAGTAGATATTTAGATGTATCAGAATTGAGTCATCTGTTTCCTTTTATCTGCTCTTTAAGTGGAAGCTTTGATGTTAGATCTGTTGCCTCTTCAAAAGGCAGGCATTAGAGGAAATACTTTACAATCAGAATTTAATTCTCATGTACTTTACCTAGTGAGTTACCTAGGTAACTGCTGATTTCCAGTGGTCCTTAAAACTTACATTTTTATCTGGGAAGAGAAATGGATTATATAATTTTGGAGGATTTATAAAGGATGCCTTAATATCTCTAGAGAGTCTGCAGTAATCTTTTAGCTTGCACACAACCTTTACTATGTGAACAAATTATTTCTACATTAATTGAGCTTCTACTATGGTCCAATACTAGCCTGGGCATTGAAATAGACAATCATAACAAACTATATTGATCATTTCCTTGTGATTTAGAATTAATGTATAATGTATACATTACAGAAGAATTATATGTATACACAGTGTAGTCAAACTATTTCATTTGCATTTTCACCAAGATGTTTCTTGATCATTCTCACTACCATGTCTTTGCCAAAGACATTTATGCCTTCTAGGAATGGCCTTTTCATTGTCTTGTGCCTGTCTTAACTCCATCTTGCTTTCAAGGAAGATCAGCCATCATTCCTTCTTACAAACATCTCTGATTATTCCTCACCAAAATGATGTTTCCCTATTATGGACACTAACACCTCATCACTTACTATGTATGATACTGGCTGATACTATTTGTCCTTTTCTCTTCCAGAGATTGTGGTTATTAACGTAATAAGGCTTTTCAGTGGCTTTATTATAAAACTGTATTTACAATTTCATAGTCTAGTATAGCCTTATCTCTTTATGTATATTCATTCCTCTTATAGGATAGAAACACAGTCTTAACACATTTTTGCCTCCATGTCTCACCAAGCACCGTACCTGGTACAGAGTAGTCTCTCCATAGGTAATTAAAAAAAAAATTATTGTGGCAACAGGTATAGTAGAAATCGTACTGGACTGAAAATCAAGTGATTTGGATTTGACTCTTTTGTGTCCTGCTGAGAAAATCACTCACGTTTTTCTGGACTTTTTTCATCAAGGGTATAATGAGAGACCTGATGACTTGATTTTTAAATCCCGTTTCAACAATAACAACATGTGATTGGTTTGGTAATAAAAGTCTTATTTCTCCTTCCAGCTCAACAAATGCTGGAGTTAGTAGAATTTGTATAGCTGCATGAAACTTATAAGAGATTGATTTTTCTTATGTAGCAAGGAAACAGACTTTGTACTCGAGAACTGGCTCAGGTTCTTTTTCTCTTTTTGCTTCCCATCTTTAGCATTTTAAGGTTTTCTCTCTGTCACAAGGTGCTGCTGCACCTCCAAGCCATCATTCATGCTCTCTTGCTAGGAGGAAAGGGAGGGGAGGAAGGGAAAAATGTGTCAACTGAATGTCTCCCTTTATCATCAAAACAATAGTATTCCTAGGAGCCCCATCTGTAAGACTTCCTTTCTCTATTCCCAAACAACGATATGTGGTTACCCCTGGTTAAAAGAGAGTTAAGGAAATAAAATGTGTAGTTAGGCATCTTCATCTAAGTAAAGTTAATCTCAATCTCTTTTCCCTCTTTCTCTCCCATGCCCAATCAATGAGGGAGAGATGGAGGATAAATTAATAAGATCATTAATAATGCCATTGCATAAATGTTTATATCTTCACATATTTACATTTTATCAATTATTGAAATGAAACCTATAGTATGCTGCTGCTGCTGCTGCTAAGTTGCTTCAATCATGTCAGACTCTGTGTGACCCCATAGACAGCAGCCCACCAGGTCCTTGGGATTCTCCAGGCAAGAACACTGGAGTGGGTTGCCATTTCCTTCTCCAGTGCATAAAAGTGAAAAGTGAAAGTGAAGTCGCTCAGTTGTGTCCGACTCTTAGCGACTCCATGGACTGTAGCCCACTAGGCTCCTCTGCCCATGAGATTTTCCAGGCAAGAGTACTGGAGTGGGGTGCCATTGCAGCTAAAAGCTAGTAGAACATTTAGAGGAAGGGAGTTAAAAGAATTTTAACAATTTAATTTGGTGATGTACTACAAAGTGTCTCCTGACCTTTGGATTTCCTTGTCCAGAAGATTCTGTTGTATTTTTTTAATTGTAACTTTGTTGAGGTATAATATGTATGTAAGAACCCATATCTATTTACAGTGTACAATTTGATGAATTTTGACTGATGTATATACAAATGAAACTACTACCAAAACACAGTACCAAACATTTGCATCACTGCCTCCCAACCCAAATTTCTCCTGCCCCTTGGCAACCTACACAATTCTTCACTCCCTACATGAAAAACAGGAATGTGCTTTATTGCACTCTACTTTCATGTGGAGTTCTAAGTTTTTATATGAATAGAATTGTTCAGGATCTAGTCTCTTCTCTGGCTCCTTTCCCTTGGCATAATGATTTTGAGATACAACCATGCTATTGCATGTGTCAATAGTTCAGTTCTTTTTATGGTTAAATAATATTCCATTGTATGAGTATATCAGATTATTTTTTCATTCACTTGTTGATGGATTTTTGTTTCTAATTTTTGACTGTTATGAATAGTATGCTATGAACAGTCATGCACAAGTCTTTGGATGAATGTATGTTTTCATGACTTCTTGGCTAAATACCTAGGAATGGAATACATGAATTGTCTGGCAATGTAAATCTCATTTTTAGGAATCTGCCAAATTGTTTCCAAAGAGCTCGTGTCATTTTCATTCCTACAACCAATTCCTAATAATTTGAGTTGCTCCACATTCTTTTTAATACTTGGTGTGCTCAGTCTTTAATTTTAGTCATTTTGGTGGGAGTAGACCATCAAATTTTTTTATATTCATTTTGGTCTGTTCATGTTGTTTGCCTTTATTTTTAGTGATATATTCCTATTAAGCTGATTATCTTAGATTCTTGAAATAGACACCTGATATTATCTGAAAATAATTTTATTTCCTCCTTTTGAACTATAGAACTCATTTAAAAGTGTTACATCTTTATGTAGTGTTTAGACTCCTGGAATTATACTACACAATATTAATTATAATAAATGCTCACTATTTGCTCATATATATTTGTATGGTTCAGTCACACAATTGTATCTGGCTCTTTGCAACCCCATGGACTGCAGCACACCAGGCCTCCCTATCAATCGCCAACTCCCAGAGTTTACTCAAACTCATGTCCATTGAGTCAGTGATGCCATCCAACCATCTCATCCTCTGTTGTCCCCTTCTCTTCCTGCCTTCAATCTTTCCCAGCATCAGGGTCTTTTCGAATGAATCAGTTCTTCGCATCAGGTGACAAAAGTATTGAAGTTTCACCTTCAGCATCAGTCCTTCCAATGAATATTCAGGACTGATTTCCTTTAGGATGGACTGGTTGGATCTCCTTGCAGTCCAAGGGACTCTCAAGAGTCTTCTCCAACACCACAGTTCAAAAGCATCAATTCTTTGGTGCTCAGCTTTCTTCACAGTTCAACTCTCACATCCATACATGACCACTGGAAAAACCATAGCCTTCACTAGACGGACCTTTGATGGCAAAGAAATGACTGCTTTTTAATATGCTTATCTAGGTTGGTCATAACTTTCCTTCTAAGGAGTAAGCATCTGTTAATTTCATGGCTGCAGTCACCGTCTGTGGTGATTTTGGAACTCTCTCCCTCCCCGAATAAAGTCTGCCACTGTTTCCACTATTTCCCCATCTATTTGCCATGAAGTGATGGGGTCAGATGCCATGGTCTTAGTTTTCTGTATGTTGAGTTTTACGCCGACTTTTTCACTCTCCTCTTTCTGTTTCATCAAGTGGCTATTTAGTTCTCCTTTACTTCTTGCCATAAGGGTGGTGTTATCTGCATTTCTGAGGTCATTGATATTTCTCCCGGCAATCTTGACTCTGTGCCTCATCCAGCCCAGCATTTTGCATGATCTACTCTGCATATAAGTTAAATAAGCAGAGTGACAATATACAGCCTTGTCATACTCCTTTTCCTATTTGGAACCAGTTTGTTGTTCCATGTCCAGTTCTAACTGTTGCTTCCTGACCAGCATACAGGTTTCTCAAGAGGCAGGTCAGTATTCCTGGTCAGTATTCCTAATCTGGTATTTTCCAGAGTTTGTTGTGATCCACACAGTCAAAGGCTTTGGCATAGTCAGTAAAGCAGATGTTTTTCTGGAGCTTTCTTGCTCTTTTGATGGTCCAACAGATGTTGGCAATATGATTTCTGGTTCCTCTGCCTTTTCTAAATCCAGCTTGAACATCTGGAAGTTCATGGTTCACATATTGCTGAAGCCTGGCTTGGAGAATTCTGAGCATTACCTTATTTGCACATGAGATGAGTGTAATTATGCAGTGGTTTGAGCATTCTTTGGCCTTGCCTTTCTTTGGGATTGGAATGAAAACTGACCTTTTCCAGTCCTATGGCCACTGCTGTTTTTTCCAAATTTGCTGGCATATTGAGTGCAGCACTTTCCAGCATCATCTTTTAGGATTTGAAATAGCTCAACTGGAATTCCATCATGTCCACTAGCTTTGTTCATAGTGATGCTTCCTAAGGCCCACTTGATTTCACATTCTAGATGTCTGGCTCTAGGCTGGTGATCACAGCATTGTGGTTGTCTGGGTCATGAAGATCTATTTTGTGTTTTTCTTCTGTGTATTCTTGCCACCTCTTCTTAATATCTTCTGCTTCTGTTAGGTCCATACCATTTCTGTCCTTTATTGTGCCCATCTTTGCTTGAAATGTTCCCTTGGTATGTCTAATTTTCTTGAAGAGACCTCTAGACTTTCCCATTCTGTGGTTTTCCTCTACTTCTCTTCATTGGTCACTGACGAAGGCTTTCTTATCCCTCCTTGCTCTTCTTTGGAGCTCTGCATTCAAATGGGTATATCTTTCTTTTCTCCTTTTCTTTTGCTTTTCTTCTATTCACAACTGTTTGTAAGGCCTCCTCAGACAACCATTTTGCCTTTTCGCATTTCTTTTCCTTGGGGATGGTCTTGTTCCCTGCCTCCTGTAGAATGTCATGAACCTCTGTCCATAGTTCTTTAGTCGTTCTGTCTATCAGATCTAATCCCTTGAATCTATTTGTCACATATTTGTTATTCCTCCTCTAATGAAAATATTTTTAGTGATTCAGCACTAAGAAGTGATTCGGCACTGAACTATGATGAAAAAAGTGCCATTTGGAATAGGTGATTCTTCATCATATTAAAAAATAAGTTTTAAAAAATTATTTAAAAAAATAAAAAATAAAAATTATTGACAAGGAGGCTTTTTTAAAAAAATTATAGCTGCATGATGAATTTTTAAAAATAACTTTTTGGTACCTAGTGACATTCAAATTCCTTAGATGAAGTCTTCTTGAGTACATATTATTACAGGTTTTCAATTGTTAGTATTTCATTTATAATTTTGTCATTAAAATTGGTAAGGGTTATTGATTTCTATTTGCTAGGTTTTTGTATTAGCATTGTACTATCTTTACAGAAATCAATATGGAATCTTTCCAGCTGCACTCATGCTCTGAAGTAACTTATAGAGCTTTGATATATTGTTTCTTACCTCTTTGAAAAAACCCATAATATGCATTTACATATGTTTTGAAAGAAAATCTCCAAAAACCTTTCAGAATGTATTCCATAGTTATTAAGCTATTAACATTTCCTACCTTATGAGTCTTTATTAACTTTAACCACCCACTGGTCCCTCTGCAAACAGTCATTATTTCATTGCACAGTTAATTTCATTAGCACAAGATATAATTCATATGCTTGGCAATTCATATGCTGTGTCCATGGTTTGGCTGTCCCCTAATTTCTGCATATTATTAGATTATTGATTTATTATTTATTAGGTTTTCTTAGTTTTGCTAAAATACTGTTGGGTGTGTTTATTCATTTTAATACATTTCTTTTTTAAAAAAAATTAATGGGTTTTTATTTTCCTTTCTATATCTACTTGTAAGTAGCATCTGCTGTAGCCTAGAGTTACCTTTCTTATCTCTACTCAGAAGAGAATGGGGCTTAGAGAATATATTACTCCCTTCCTTCCAGTCTTGTTGTGTATGGTTTATGGGTATGTGTTTTCTCTGGTCAATTCCATGTTTCTTACTATTTTACTTCCAAGTATTCATTTATTCACTCATTAGATGTTTTTAAAGCATTTTTAAACCACAGTCACCGTTGCACTTGGAATTGAGACTTAAACTAAAATGTATGAATTCTTTGCCTTCACAAATTCATAGTCCAGTAAGGAAGAAAGGTAATCAGCAAGAGATAAAGTGCAATGCAAGGTTTCATTAGGAAAATACAGGGTGCTATGGTAGCAAACCAAGAAAATGTAACCTAGATCTTGGTAAAATCTGTTTTTTTCTCTGATTTTATTCTAACCATTTGTTTCCCATTATGGCCAGGAAGAAGCCACCCACTGGGTTTTATGAGATTCTTTTAAGCCATGCAAGATTAAGTTTTGTTTCTCATCCTCAGGTTATTTCAATTTAAGCCACTTGGTGTGAGAGGAAGAGCTGAATCAATAATATCAATAAATCAGTAATGTTTGTGCTTCAGGTCTAAATTGCTAACCCTTGAACAGAATTAAAAATAAATGTAACAGTAGTAAGATTATAATTGAAGGGAGATGAAATAAAAAATGGAATAAAATTACTAAGAATGACTACATGACCACTGGAGTTGTGTTCAAACATAATTCGTGAGAGACTGTTAGTCTTTAAATGGATAAAAATCAGTTTAACTGTATGAGTTGGATGAGAGAAAAAGGAAGGACAACACATCTTCTTTCTCCCCAGCGTTACTGTAGCTACAGAGGTATTGAGAGGTTAGCATTTCTCAGAAAGCAGGAGTCCAACACCTATTGCTAAAGGTAGGAGCAGCATCTATTGGTGGAGGGAACAACCTGTCATTAAGAGAAATATATCAAATGTGGTAGCTGCAGCCAAAAAACATGAAAAATAAGTTTCAACAGGAAAATCAGGTTACAGAACTGAGTATTTAGTATTGACAAGATTTTCAATGAGTGCAAACACTCACCACCCTTTCCTCCATATTCTGAACCTATAGAGAAAAACCTACAGTAGCCAGGTGAGATGGAAAGTACAGTATTTTTGTTTGCAGATAAAGTGAAATTGGAAAAGTCAGTTGGAATTGGGACCTCTAATATCCTGAGATTCTTGACTTTGAGACTGAGTGAGGGTGATGAGTAGGGAGGGGAGTTTCTTGCTTAGACCACGGTATTAGACCATACTTCCTAGGGCTCTGTTGAGTCTGAGAGTCCCAGGGTGAGGGTTCCTTTCTCCATAACAACCTTTAAGGACATGAATCCTCCCTCATGGAGAAAAATGGAAGGATGACTGTCAGGCTCTCATGTCAGCAACCAAATGACTCCCTCACCATGGACTGTGTGCACAGAATGGGTGGGAGTTACTTCCTCCAGCGCTTCTCTGAGAAGATGGAGATTTGGGGAGCTTTTTTATTGTATGGGCTTCCCTGGTGGCTCAGCTGATAAAGAATCCACCTGCAGTGTGGGAGGCCTGGGTTCAATCCCTGGGTTGAGAAGATCCTCTGGAGAAGGAAAAGTCTACCCACTCCAGTATTCTGGCCTGGAGAAGTCCATAGACTGTATAGTCCATGGGGTTGCAAAGAGTCAAACACGACTGAGTGACTTTCACTTTCTTTCATTTTTATTGTATGAGTTACTGTTGGAAAGAAAAGGACTGGTTCTCTTCAAGAATGTGTTAAAAAAAAAAAGTATAAACATATAGTATAAACACATAATTCCTTAAAAAAATACCAGGATGAAAAGTCATCAAAATTTTGAAATAAATATTTCAGTTAAATGAGATTATGAGTGATTTTTATTTCTATATTTTCAAATTATTCCCCAAAGATCATGAGTCTCTTTCATAATTATGAGAAGGGTGGCACCATTTATCTTTAAACTATATTCATAGTGATGGATTCTATTTTGAACTTTCCCATAATAAAGTGGTTCCTGAAAGCCCTTTACTTGGCAAGAAGAAGATTATAAGTTTCCAAAAGGACAGGAATTTGGTGTAAACAACAAATCAATGAATAGACAGTTATTTGATACCTCCCACATACCAGACATCATTTTATGTGTTGCAAATGCTATGATGAACCAGACAAAGAGTCATCCTTCTAAAAGCTTTTGTTCTAGTAGGGGTTATATTTGTTTAATCACAAAGTGATATCTGACTCTTTGTAACCCCATGGACTGTAGCCCACCAGGCTCCTCTGTCCATGGGATTTCCCAGGCAAGAATACTGGAGTGGGTTGCCATTTCCTTNTGACAACAAATACCAAAATGCAAAGATTAAAAATCTAGAGTAGAGGTTGGGTTTTCAAAAATACAATATTAAAGAAAAGAAGAAGAACAAAAAGAAAAGAAAAAAAATGTTCATGGGAATTATTAAGAATCAACACTAACAGCCACACAAAAAACCAAAAAACCAAAAAAAAATTATATACATATATATATATATATATACACACGGCATTTGCTTTAAAAGTAGGGTCTTTTTTTTCAAAAGTGATAGTAGGTTATAAAAATTTAAAGGAGAAATAGAGGACCTAATATTTAAAAAAAGAAAAAGAAAAGAAGAAAAAAAACAAAAACATTTACCAAAAATAATAATAATAATAATAATAAAAGAGAATGGTCATAAAAATAGTAGATGTTTCTTGCACTTTCTCTGGTATTGTGGGCAGTGTGGGGTCACTTCCAAGGTGGTTCCCTCTGTTTAGCTTCTTCTATTTGCTGGTCTCTTCAGTGTCTGATTTCCTCCCTGACACAAGGGGGGCGGTGGAAGTCACTTTTATTTTATTTTATTTTTTAAGGCTCACTAGGTCAGTTGCGCTGTGGAGAGGGAGGGCTGCTGCTACCAACTAGCACTGGCGTGTATTCGCAGTGTCTCCACCATGCTGGGCATGCCCCTACACATGGCACACACCGCTCAGGCTCTACCTTTCTCCGCCGGGCACTGTCTGAGGCCATCCCTAGGCTTCATGCACCTCCCTGGTCTAAGCCGCTCAGGCTCGGCACCCAGGTATTCGCAGATTTGGTTGGGCCTGCGCTCTGTGCCCTTCCCAGGACCAAGTAGCTCAGGTGTTTGGTGAGTGCAGTCGTGGGGCTTATCGCCTTTTCCTGCTGCTCAGTTTTCTGCGTGTACCACTGGCATCCCTTTTTCAGGCAGACAGTGTCTGTCCAGCACCCCAAGAAGTCTTAGTTAGTAGAGAAGCCTGCTTGCAGTTTGGTAAGTAAAGTCTCTCCGGGGCTGCAGTTGCCACTTTCCAGCCCTTACGGCTCTGGCTGCCTGTCACCGGCGGGGCATGGTCTGCAGCCAGCTATTTTTGTTCCGTCCTCTGTTCTGTGAGCGGTCCTGGTGGTGTCTTATATTAGAGTTTTTCGCGTGGTAACTGTCCCGCAGTCCGGTGTGCTAGCTCAAGTTAGTTCACTCTGGTTACGTGCGGGGCGTTCCTGCCTGATTCTTAAGAAGCCCTGCAGCCTGTGCCTCCTGCGCCTTCCTGCCCAGCCCCCATTTGCTAGTGGTGGGTGCAGGCGTCTGCTCTGGTTTTCTGCTGGGGGAGTTACCATTGGGCTCGTAATCTGTTGGTTTTAATTATTTATTTATTCCTCTTCCCTGTTATGTTGCCCTCTGTGCTTCCAAGGCTCACCACAGATCTGGCTGTGAGAGTGTTTCCTGGCATTTGGAAACTTCTCTCTTTTTAAAACTGTATTCCCAGGACAGGACACCCTTCCCGGGGCTGAGCTCCCTCCCTACCTCCTTTGCCTGATTTTTCATCTTTTGTATTTTTCCTACCTGTTTTTGAAGACAATGTTCTGCTTTTCTGGACAATGTTCTGCTTTTCAGAAGTTGTTTTGTAGATTTTACTCAGTGTTGAAATGTTCTTTGGATGAATTTGTGGGGGAGAAAGTGGTCTCCCTGTCCTATTCCTCTGCCATCTTAGGACCCCCTGACAGTTGGAATTTTAAAACCAAATAGTGATGGGGGAAAAAAAACAGATAAAATGAGGTAATATGGAGCAGTAGGAACTCTGATCTGGAGAGTGTAGCTCCTATATGAAGGAGCTGAGTATCAGAAATATAAGCTTAATGTTATTGGATAGTTTGATTTTTCTCTGTGGGAAACCAGAAACCCATACTTTTAACATGTCTCCCAATTTTAAAATGTTTACTCTCATTTTACAGTATTTTGAGCCAACAACAAGAGCAAAGAAATATGTCTGAATTGAATCAGTGGGCTTCCAGTTTCTAACTTCTATTAACCATAGAGTTTAAAGGATCTTAGTGATCATGAGTGCATGCTAAGTTACTTCAGTGGTGTTGGGCTCTTTGTGACCCCATGGATTGTAGCCCATCAGGCTCCTCTGTCCATAGAATTTTCCAGGCAAGAATACTGGAGTGTGTTGCCATTCTCTCCCTCAGGGGATCTGCCCAACCCAGGGATCAAACCCCGTCTCTTGTGTCGCCTGCATTGGCAGACAGGTTCTTTACCCCTAGCGCCACCTAGGAAGCCCCTTAGAGGTCATAAAGTTCACCTAAGCAGTAAATATGTGAGAAAGTTGAGGCCCAGATAGATAAAGTGATTTAACTATGGATCCACAGCTGAGGAAGTTGTTCAGGTGGGATTTATACGTGCTGCTCAAAAGCTCTTCCTGTTACATGGGAGTATCTAATACATGTCTTATTTTCTCTGACTCAGTCCACAGATTATTTTCCTACTGTACTGTCCTGATGTATTCTGTTTCCTTTCCATGTAGAGATATCTGAAGGGACAAACCAAATGAGCACATCTCAATTATGTTTAATAATCACAGCAATTACTGGCATAATGGAGGGGCTATTTGATGTGAGATCAGCATCTAAAAGAGACAAAACAAAGGGTGTAGGTGTGAGAGTATTACAGCACCTAGATAGTAACTGAGTCCATTCAAAAATGAGTCAAAAGCAAGGAAGTCACCACTTTGGTGTTGGACACTTTAATAAGGTAGCTTTTCCTTAGAGGAGGGCTACAAGGGAATGCCTTGTAGGGTTCAGAGTAGCTGGTAGCAAGATTTGAAAATGTAGCCTCACCTCTCTGCATTGATTTCATGAATGGTGGTGCTCCCATTCTCATGTGTTTTTTTTTTTTTTTGTTATAATGTTTTATGACTGAGAGAGGTAACATAATAACTGGTGAAATAGCAGAGAGAATTAGAGTGCTCAGCCTGGGCAAAAAGCACTCTGAACTTCCTTTTTGTGATCATTTTGCAATTATGTTTGTTAATCATTAAGGTGAATGTTGGCTTCCTAGGAAATTCCATTTCTGTATGGTTTTGGCCGTGTCTTATATATGGAATGAATGAAAGAATGAAAACACAAGAGGATAATGTTTAGCATAATGTGTAACTTGGGCCAAAGAAAAATCAGTCTGAAAATTGTTTAGCATTTGAATACCCTAATGGGAAGTAACTACTTAGTACTGAGCAGGAAACAAAGACACATATCAGTAGAATTGGAGTGGACAGTTTCTTTGGGACATCAATGGGCCCCATTTTGTATTCCAGAGATTGGTTCTATTATGGAAAGTCAGAAAGCAGTGAGGCTTGTAATTTAGGAGACCTATATAAGTGCTGGGTCTGTGGATACTAAGTTTTGGTTTAGTTCTTAAATTTTCTGTATCTGTTCTCTCATCTATCAGAGCCAATAACCATGGGCAATGTGATATCAGACCAAAAGCTTTAAGGTGCTGAACCAATGCCTGGGTACTGAGGAATCTCATTTAAAATGAAGAGTTTTGAATAAAATGGTTCTTTGAAGTTGGTTCTGTCAGTCAGCTACCTTATTTTTTTATTCTTAGGGTATGTTCCAGGTTCTTAGGTGCAGCTAAGAACTGTTACCTATGTTAAGTGAGGCAATTTAATTTGAAAACACTCCCATGAGTACACTGACATATACATATGTATTATATATATGTGTGTGGTGTGTGTGTGTGTATATATCTCAGGTGTGTGTGTGTGTGTGTGTATCTCAGGGTTTTGTGTGTGTGTGTATCTCAGGGTTTTGTGTGTGTGTGTGTGTGTGTATCTCAGGGTTTTGTGTGTGTGTGTGTGTGTGTATATATCTCAGGGTTTTTCTTTGTGTGTGTGTGTGTGTGTGCGCGCGTGTGTGCTGGTTTAGTGAATTGAAGAGAAAAGCTGTCAGGCTGCTATGTTCATAGCTTCTCAGTTGAATCTTAACTTGGTGGAATTTCTTTAGGCCAGTGTGACCCATCTTCCTCTCTCCCTCCCTTCCATCCATCATATATAGGTAATGGACTAGGTCTAGAAGGTTGATTTATATTAACTAAGCTCTCGAGAATTCACATAAAGCCAGTTTGGTATTTACTCATTGTTGATTAGCTTACTTATGTACCATTTATAACCCCCTTCTCCGTAACCACTCTTGCAGTTAGGATGACGGTTGTCACAGTTCTGGCTAATAGATGTAAACAGAAGTCTAGCATATGTTTCTAGGAAGTTTCTTCTTTTTTGATTAAAAGGTACAGATTCAATAGGCACCACTGTTGCCTTTCATTCCTTATCTTTCTTTTTTTCTGCTTGGAATGAGGATATGATGCCTAGAGGTACAGCAGCTATCTTGTGACCATGAAATCACTGCTGCTGCTGCTCAGTCGCTTCAGTTGTGTCCGACTCTGTGCGACCCCACAGATGGCAGCCCACCAGGCTCCCCCATCCCTGGGATTCTCCAGGCAAGAACACTGCAGTGGGTTGCCATTTCCTTCTCCAATAACAAAAAGCAAAAGAAATATATAAAGAACCTGGCTTCCTTAAGATGATGCCTTTCAAACTGTGACCAAGATCCTTTTAATAAAATCTAATCTGCTGTGGACTGATTAAAATACAATAAAATAAACAGAAAATGAAATGAAAAAGATTTACAAAATATGAATGCAAATGTTCAAAAGACATAAAATAATTCTGTCAAATTGTTGTCCAAGTTTCTAAATGTTTACTCTGATTTTCTGTGCTTATCTATATTCATTAGCTAGATGGCCATAACAGAGTACCACAGACTGGATGGCCTAAACAACAGAAATTTATTGTTTCACAGTTCTGGAGGCTGGAAGTCCAAGATCAAGGTGTTGGCAGATGGGTTTGTCCTGAAGCCTCTCTCCTCAGCTTGCAGTTTGGCCATCTTCTTGCTGTGTGCTTACTGTGATTTTTTCTCTCTATGTCCCTGATATCTCTTCATCTTTTTATAAAGACAAAATCATACTAGATTAGGGCCCCCTCTTATGACCTCATTTCACCTCAGTTACCTCTTCAAAGGCTCTTTCTCCAAATACAGTCACACTGTGGGTTAGGACTATATGAGCAGTGGGGAACACATATCTGTCTATAACATTATCACTTACCAATAACATAACAGCCAGCAGCTCTTGGGCCACAATTTGAGATCAGCTGCCCTAAGATGCAAACAGTTATTGTACAAGTCCTGGATTGGTACCTCCAGAATTCTTGTTCAGTGAGAAAAACACACTTCTATTTGTTGAAGCCACTACCTGTCAGGTTTCTTTTATTACAACTGAAAGATTCTAAATGGGAATTACCAGGAAGCACATTAAAAAATTTTCATTAGGAAACAGCTGACTTGGGAGCTAAGCCAGTTACATCCATTGGCGAGCTTTTCATTGGTTACTTTGCATTCCCAACATCCATTCTTCCATCTTCTGGCAACAGATCTTCACTTGACTTGAACTCTTCTCATACATTGCATACAGTTTTCACAGGACTGTCAGTCAATGTGCTCTCACTCCAGAGCCTGAATTTTAAACTGTTATGCAGAAAGTAGATTAGTCCCCAAAATAGAAAAAATAAAAAATATTTCTTAAAGGATAGTAGTGTAGAATCAACACACGTTCTCCCAGAAGCTATGCTATATAGGCACCGGCATATCTTTCCTTTTACAGAGCTTGCTTTTCTCAGCTCTTAGATTGAAGTATTTGATGTTATTGAAATTTCACCATGTCTGGCCTCTAAAAACATTTAATATGGTTCAACATAAAACTGCAATGTTATGGCATTGTATTCTTGGTACTCCTGGTGTAAATAGCATTAACTTCTTATTAGGCACATGATATTCTGGGCCTGGTGATGGTGTCCTTTGTCCATTGAGTTCTATTCTTTATGAAGATCTGTTTGCTTTGGAGACACTTTAAAAACAATGCAGAAGCAAACTCCTTCCAGTGTGTTCCTTTGAATGAGGACTTATGAATCCTTAGAGAGCATCTTGTGTGCAACTGAAAATCCATTATATAATTTTGAGTCCTTTCTCCTCCATGCCAAGTACAATAAGAAAGTTTAGGTGAATAAGAATTAGGATAAGTCCTACACAACATGGATCTTATGAGTGATTATTCTATTTTGGTTATTTAATATCTGACAGTGGTGTTTTAAAGTTATATGAACACAACATTAACTGAGGCTTGGAATATTGCTTTGAAATGACCTGAGACAGTGTGATAAATAAAAACAGGAGAGGGAGAACATTTTCCTCAGGATATGTCATGTAGAAAGCATTTGACTTGATGCAAACAGGTATTGAGAAATGAAACCCTTGATTGTTGTTTGTCCTTCATGTACAATTTATAAGTAACATAGCAACAGAAAGCCATCAAATAATTGTGAAAACCACCGCAGAAAATCACACTTATTCCCTCTGTAAGATAGCTTACTTCACTTTGTCACCTATTGTAGGCCTGTCGTCAAGAGAGACTGCCCTAGTTCTGTCTTCTCTCTCTCTTTGTCACCCCTGCTAGAGAGAGGTGGGGGAGAAGAATATTTACTGTATTAATTAAACTTATTCTTTATCCCCTGAACACTAAAAGGATACTTTTCTCTATTACTTTTGATTATATAATTATCCATTATTGCTCTTACTAAAATCTTTTCTCCCAGTTGTATAAGATTTTTGATATATGCAATGAAAATATGCCCAAGCTGATATTTAAATAATGCTGGGAAAGATTAAGGGCAGGAGGAGAAGGGGACAATGGAGGATGGGATGATTGGATGGCATCACCGACTCAATGGACATGGGTTTGGGTGGACTCTGGGATTTGGTGATGGACAGGGAGGCCTGGCATGCTGTGGTTCATGGGTTCGCAAAGAGACAGACACGACTGAGTGACTGAACTGAACTGAATGAATCATTTGAAATTACTTTCTATGGAATAACTCAAAGGATGAGCTTTACTTTGAAGACATTCAAATGATTTGAGGTGATGTGTTCAATACAGTGAAACATTATCAAAATCTTCCTTCACATGGTTTAAATTCTATTCATTTTCGTGTTGAAAACTGATTGTGTTTGCAGTAACCTATAATAATCCAAGGGCATGCAGATTCCTGGGATATATGGCATTTTCCAAGGGGTATCTGAAGAAATGGATACCTTTTATCCCATGTTATTTCTATTTTTTTCCCCCACAAATTTACCTGGGAAAAAATGAGCCTAGTTTGAAGAATCCTGCTTCTTTTCATACTTTATGTCACCTTATAAAAAATTCCTGGCTCTCATCCATCTAGATAGTCTCCATAAATATAGAGTGAAAACCTTATTCTAAGCCAAAACCAAGAGACAGGTGGGATAGTTGGTGGATTGTTGAAAAGTTCAGTTCAGTTCAGTTACTCAGTCGTGTCTGACTTTTGTGACCCCATAGACTGCAGCACACCAGGCCTCGCTGTCCATCACCAATCCCCAGAGCCTTCTCAAACTCATGTCCCTTGCGTTAGTGATGCCATCCAACCATCTCATCCTCTGTCTTCCCCTTCTCCTCCCACCTTCAGTCTTTTCCAGCATCAGGGTCTTTTCCAGTGAGTCAGTTCTTCACATCAGGTGACTAAAGTATTGGAAATCAACTTCAGTATCAGTCCTTCCAATGAACATTCAGGAATGATTTCTTTTAGGATTGACTGGTTGGATCTCCTTGTAGTCCAGGGAACTCTCAAGAGTCTTCTCCAACACCACAGTTCAAAAGCATCAATTCTTTGGTGCTCAGCTTTCTTTATGGTCTAACTCTTACATCCATACATGACTGCTAGAAAAACAAACAAACAAACAAACATAGCTTTGATTATAGGGACCTTTGTTGGCAAAGTAATACCTGTGCTTTTTAATATGCTGTCTAGGTTGGCCATAGCTTTTCTTTCAGGGAGCAAGGGTCTTTTAATATCATGGTGGCAGTCACCATCTGCAGTGATTTTGGAACCCAAGAAAATAAAGTCTCTCACTGTTTCCATTGTTTCCCCATCTATTTGCCATGAAGTGATGGGACGGGATCCATGACCTTAGTTTTCTGAATGTTGAGTTTTTAACCCAACTTTTTCACTCTCCTCTTTCACTTTCATTAAGAGGCTCTTTAGTTCTTCTTCACTTTCTGCCATAAGGGTGACAATTCTGCATATCTGAGGTTTTTGATATTTCTCCCAGCAATCTGGATTCNTGGGATTTGGTGATGGACAGGGAGGCCTGGCATGCTGTGGTTCATGGGTTCGCAAAGAGACAGACACGACTGAGTGACTGAACTGAACTGAATGAATCATTTGAAATTACTTTCTATGGAATAACTCAAAGGATGAGCTTTACTTTGAAGACATTCAAATGATTTGAGGTGATGTGTTCAATACAGTGAAACATTATCAAAATCTTCCTTCACATGGTTTAAATTCTATTCATTTTCGTGTTGAAAACTGATTGTGTTTGCAGTAACCTATAATAATCCAAGGGCATGCAGATTCCTGGGATATATGGCATTTTCCAAGGGGTATCTGAAGAAATGGATACCTTTTATCCCATGTTATTTCTATTTTTTTCCCCCACAAATTTACCTGGGAAAAAATGAGCCTAGTTTGAAGAATCCTGCTTCTTTTCATACTTTATGTCACCTTATAAAAAATTCCTGGCTCTCATCCATCTAGATAGTCTCCATAAATATAGAGTGAAAACCTTATTCTAAGCCAAAACCAAGAGACAGGTGGGATAGTTGGTGGATTGTTGAAAAGTTCAGTTCAGTTCAGTTACTCAGTCGTGTCTGACTTTTGTGACCCCATAGACTGCAGCACACCAGGCCTCGCTGTCCATCACCAATCCCCAGAGCCTTCTCAAACTCATGTCCCTTGCGTTAGTGATGCCATCCAACCATCTCATCCTCTGTCTTCCCCTTCTCCTCCCACCTTCAGTCTTTTCCAGCATCAGGGTCTTTTCCAGTGAGTCAGTTCTTCACATCAGGTGACTAAAGTATTGGAAATCAACTTCAGTATCAGTCCTTCCAATGAACATTCAGGAATGATTTCTTTTAGGATTGACTGGTTGGATCTCCTTGTAGTCCAGGGAACTCTCAAGAGTCTTCTCCAACACCACAGTTCAAAAGCATCAATTCTTTGGTGCTCAGCTTTCTTTATGGTCTAACTCTTACATCCATACATGACTGCTAGAAAAACAAACAAACAAACAAACATAGCTTTGATTATAGGGACCTTTGTTGGCAAAGTAATACCTGTGCTTTTTAATATGCTGTCTAGGTTGGCCATAGCTTTTCTTTCAGGGAGCAAGGGTCTTTTAATATCATGGTGGCAGTCACCATCTGCAGTGATTTTGGAACCCAAGAAAATAAAGTCTCTCACTGTTTCCATTGTTTCCCCATCTATTTGCCATGAAGTGATGGGACGGGATCCATGACCTTAGTTTTCTGAATGTTGAGTTTTTAACCCAACTTTTTCACTCTCCTCTTTCACTTTCATTAAGAGGCTCTTTAGTTCTTCTTCACTTTCTGCCATAAGGGTGACAATTCTGCATATCTGAGGTTTTTGATATTTCTCCCAGCAATCTGGATTCCAGCTTGTGCTTCATCCAGCCCAGCATTTCCTATGATGTACTCTGTATATAAGTTAAATAAGCAGAGTGACAATATGCAGCCTTAACCTACTCCTTTCCTGATTTGAAACCTGTCTGTTGTTCCATGTCCAGTCCTTGTTGTCCTTGTTGAAAAGGGAATGGCTTTAGTGCCTAGGTAAAATTTTCTCTTGCAAGACACATGTTTTTAATTCAGTAATACTGCAAGACGTATCGAATTGACTAGTCATCTGATGAATCATTGAAAATAATTATGATATGGTCAATATGTGAGATTTTTGGAAGCTGTTCAATGCATGAAAAGAATTGGAGAATTGAATGCCTGATAAAACTAAACTCCTTCCATTCCCATTCATTTGTTTAGTTGAACAGCATTTCCTTGAGCTTAAATCTATAGAAAATAAAAACTAGAAATGGAATTCAGGCTGAATCTTGTCTTATAATACTTATACTAATGGTAATGTGAAGTATTCATCATGGATTATGAACTATATACGGGAAAACCCCAGCCCCATCCATTTAATTAAGAGGTTATTACCAAGGATAATCTTTACTGATTGTGCTAATAATTATTTATGTTTAAAAATGGAGACCTATAATACTGTTAATCATAACTCAATACAGAAATACTTTTTAATACTTAAAGCCTTCTGGTCACTGTATATTTAAAAATAAGTTAACTTTCAATTTACACACATATTTTCATTGCACTGAGTATAATTCAGGGAAAATTAAAGGCTCTCAAGCACAAAGTGTCCTTTTTCAGGATACAATTCTGTGGGGAATTGAAATGAAAGTACTTTAAAGGGAATAAAGGGTGATGTGAAATTTTAGACTGGATGAGTATGCTTTAATTAATTAAATGGTAGTGGTTCTCAACTTGCTGTTGTGTTTGGGTTACTGTGGCTACATTTTACAGAGTAATGTAATGGTGTAAATTGAAAAGTGTCATTATTTGCGATTTGCCAGAAATTATACCTTTTGCAATTAGTTACGAGCTAAAGAGGAAAATTGTATTCATTTATTTGGGTAACACTGGCTTATAACGTTATATAAGTTTCAGCACTGTGTTTATACTTCTGTGTACAATACAGTGTGCTCACCACCACAAGCTTAGTTCCCAACCATCACTGTGTACTTGACTCTACCCAGCCTGCCCTCCACTTACTCCTTCCCCAGTGGTAATCACTACTCTGTTTTCTGTGTCTACATGTGATTTTCTTTACTTTGTTCATTTGTTTTTTATTTTTTAAGTGTCAAGTTATGTTTGTAAAACTTTCATTTTTGGCTGCGCTGGGTCCTTGTTGCTGCTCAGTCTTCTCTCTGGTTGCGGCGGGTGAGGGCCACTCTGTAGTTGTGATGTGAGGGCTTCTCATTGCAGTGGTGTCTCTTGTTGCAGGGCATGGGCTCTAGAGTGTTGGGCTCAGTAACTGTGGCACACGGATTTAGTTGCTCCACAGCATGTGGGATCTTCCAAGATAAGGGACTGAACCCATGTCTCCTGCATTGGCAGGCAGATTGTTTACTACTAAGCCAGCAGGGGAGTCCTGTTCATTTACTTAAATGTGTTAAAATTCCGTTTATGAGTGAAATCATGGTATCTGTCTTTCTTCACCTAACTTATTTCGATTAATACCCTCAAGGGCAATCTTTGTTGTCATAATGGCAAGATTTCAGCTTTTCTTAGGGCTGAATAGTATTCTACTCTCGCATATGCCACGACTTCTTTATCCATCCATTCACTGATGGGCATTTAGGCTGTTTCCTTATCTTGGCCTTTGGAATGAGTATAGGGAGGCATGTATCTTTTCAAATTAGTGTTTTTTGTATTCTTTGGATAAATACCCAAAAGTAGGATAGTTAGATCATATGGTAGTTCTATTCCTATTTTCTGAGGACTCTCCACATTGTTTTTCATAGTGGCTGCACCAGTTTACATTCCCACCAGAGTGCAGGAGGATTCCCGCTTCTCCACATCCTCATCAACACTTCTTATTTCTTGCTTTGTTGATAGCAGCCATTCTAACAGGCATTAGAAATCGTGTAATTTTAGATGTCAAATCACAGATGCACAAGTTTTTCCTATAGTCTTTCCACAGTCTTTTTCATGGAAATAACAAAAAATGTCTAAAGGCCACTGATTTAAGCCACAGCCAGTGATGACTAATTATTCTGCCATTGTAATCCTCTCATTTACTATGACTTTGCAGTTTGCTCTGTGAAATTTCATTGTTTGGGGATTGTTTTGAATCATGATCTAGGTTCTTCAATATATAATTGCGATCTGGATACTTCCACGCATAACCACGGATATTCTTCCTTAAACTGGTATTAATGAGCTTTTCAGCACAAAGTTTTGACCTATTTCATCTAGGACATGGTAGACATATGCTGTTATTACCATCGTCCCTTGACTCGGAAGAAGATGTGAAGTGTGAAGAGCTGGCTTATGCAAATGGCTCCAGGTTTTTAGAGAACTGTGGGCGAAGTAGATGTGGTATCAAGAGTGAGCACCAGTGTTTGGAGACTTGGATTCAAGGTCTATAGCACCTTTCATAAGTGATGCTCCTCCTCACAGCTTTAACAGTTGATGGATTTATTAGTAAGAGCCTTTTCAGCACTAAGATTACTTATTTTTTATATTAATTTTTTTCTGATTTTGGTAAGAACACTTAACTGAGACCTACCGTTTAACAAATTATTAAAATTTTAAACTTCTTATTTTGATCTAATTTCAGACTTAAAATGTTACAGGATCAATATATTGAATTTTTGTATACTTTTCACATAGCTTCCCCCATGTTACCATCTTACATAACAGCATATATTTATAAAAATCAGGAAATTAGGTAAGAAGGTAGTATTGTACCAGTCAGTGTTAGAGACCCTATTCGAATTTCACCAATTGTCCCGTTAATGTCTTCGTTTCCTAGTCCAAGAGCCAATCCAATCTCTTGTTGTGTTAAGTTGTCATGTCTCCTTAACCAGGAACAGTTCTTAAATCTTTTAAAAATCTGAAATAGTTTCTAAGTCTTTTTTTCCCTCTCTCTTTCATTGCCTTGACCCTTTAAAAGAGTACTGACAGTTATTCTTTTCTTGAACAACTTTAGTCAGGCTCCTGAGCCCTCTCTCAGTTCTGTCTGTGGACTTCCTTATAAAATTAAAAGTTTTAGCAAGAACACTACTGCTAAGTCAGCTTAGCAAGAATCATCCATCTTCTATATCAGCTCAGGCTCCCCAATCCTCACCTTTCTCCAGGTGATGTCTGCTTACCCTAGATTATCTTCAGCAAGAATCCTGTGAGGTCAGTTTCCTCCTAGCAGTTTTCCATCCACTGGCCTCCAAATTGCTCCCTGGCTATAAATTCCCACTGGCCCATGATGTACTCAAAATTGAACCCAAACTTTCTCTACCTCCTGAAAAATCTCATTGCAATGGTGTCTCTATCTATGGCTAAGGTGCTGCATAAAGGCTGATTCACCATCTTTAGAAGTGTCATAAACATTTTTTTCTTTGAAAGTACACACCAGTTACTTTATAATGTGCATTGGCTGATTTTTCTTTATGACCAAATTCAGGTTACACGTGTTTGGACAGAATGTCACAGAAAACATTGTATCCTTCTCAGGACAGCCTATAAGGGGGCATCTGATATCAATTTGTCTCATTACCTGAGAGGTTAACTTTGGTCACTTGGTTAAGGTCTTCTCTGTTGGATTTTTCAATGAAAAGATGAATTTTGAGTTCTTTATTAGCATAATTTTTCCTTTACAAACAAAAGTCCAGCATAGGGCCTTCCAATATTTCTCTCTCTCTTTTAAACATCAAAAATGTATAGAATCTTAACTTATGGTGGTTTGTGTTTGTCTGTAACTTCACATTTCTTTACAAAGAATTGTAACATGGAACTTTATTTAGACTTTTCATGGTGAATCTATGCCAAACTGCAGGCGTAAAATTATACAATGACATTTTAAAGAACTTATTTGGAAAAAAAAATACATAATTCTTTGTTAAGCTAGCTAACCTTATTCCATCATCCAATATTTTTTAAAAAGTGATATTTGAATCAGAAAGCCTAGGATTAAGTTCTTACTCTGGTTAATAGTAGTTTCATGAACTTTATGTATTCCAATTTCCTCTTTTATAAACTGAAAATATTTACTTAAACCTACATGAATTAACCTTATGGAGCTCTTATATCATTCAGAAATGATAACCATTAAGCGATGTGTGCCCTTTTGGGTGTCTGCATGTCTGCAGCAGGAAGATGGGAGAGAACTGCAGTCAGAACCTATCCAATGTGGTCAACAAATTTAGTTTCAACAGTAGTGGAAGTAAGTCTTTAGAATGACCTTAAATGGAGTATTCAGTAATATTGTAGATACCAGTGTTTGAATTAAAGGGTCAGCAGCTGAATTTCTGCAACTCAACTGCCTTCTATCTTTTACTGAACAGCTCCATGTATACACACCAACACCATTACCTGTGGCTCTGCATTTTACAAAGTGGTTATCAAACCCTCCTAGAGCTGTCCAGAAATCCCCCCATGCATCCCCACTGCTGTCATATGCTGCTACATTTTATTTGGGAGATTGGCTTTACAAACAACTAAGATATTATCTAAAAAATGTACCTTCTTCTTATTCCCTCCAAGTTATTTCCTCTTTAGCTATCTCCTATACTGTTCATTCCTTTATTAATCATTCAATAAAGTTTCTCGAGCTCTTCATGTGAGTCAGGCACTGTTGTAGGAGGTAGTGGCCTCAAGATCTCATGGAAGTTATAGTCAGTTTCAACAGATAAATGTAAGACTCTCCTTTCTGTGATTTTGCTCTTTGACAATTTGATGCCCATTTCCATGTACATTATAAAGTGTTACAAACTGTAATGAGTTATAAAAATGGATTATAGTTATTGATGTTGCCTTCACTGTATGGTTACTGTTGATAAGATACTTGCTCCAGGTGACACACAGTCAGGCAGTCAGCAAGTAGAAACACAAATGTACCTCCCGAGTGGCTGTGTTATATCTGCTGCCTCTGCTTACAATCCCTGATTATTATCTTTAGTCTTCTCCTCTTCCCCATCGGGAGCCATTTAACAAAGCCTTAGCAGCATGTGTCAGCACGGCAGACATCCAGACCTCCTCCTCTGCACGCTCCTCTTGGCTCCTAGAGGCTGATGGATCCTCTGGTACGTCCCCTCTGGGCTCACTCCTTGGCTGTTTACCCAAAGGTCCACTAGCCTCATGAGTCATAGAACATCTTTGATTCTGATTCAGTGGCACTGGAGTGAAATTTGGGAATCAACATTTTGAATAAAGACCACGGGTAATTCTATCATAACTGGTCAGTTTGAATAAATTGTAACTTGGCAAAACAGTGCCATAAACCATGTGTCATCTTTTTAAAAAAGTTTTTAGTCATTTTTGTCCCTATTATCGTGTCTAGAGTTTTCCACTATTTAAATGGCTGACATTACAGGATACAGTTTTAGACATGGACATAAACTGTTTTAGACATACAGTTTATATCCATATCTCTCAGGTGCTCAAGAAAGAAAACTAAGGTTACCTTGGGAACATGAGTCCTGATCAGTTACTCAAATCAAGATGTTTGTCATCTGGCATTGGTTTTGAAAAAAACGTATTATTTTAAATGGAAAAAAAAGATGGAAATTTTGAAGCAGTCGTTTACTTTTTGATAGAAAAGTACTAACACCATGTTCTACCAATTCTGTTTTATTGCCAATAAAGGCTTTATTTGAGTAGCACAGAACTAAGATAAGATTCATTTACCAAGAAGAAGCTGAAAGAGTCAGTTGATGGTCGTTGTATCTAGATTGGTGCTGGACTATTATACATGTTTTGCTTTTGCACGTTCCACTATCACATTGTTTATATCACCTGAAAGGCTAATAACAGGGGTTCTAGTTGGCAAAAAAAAAAAAAATTATTGTTGCTATTTTTGTATCTGGAATCAAAATCTAATAGACTTAAGTGGGCGTGAATTAAGTTATTTAAGCATGTTGACTGCAGGTGTGTGTCTGTATAGAATGTGGCGGTTGCCATGGCATCTCCGTGCATGATTTCTGTGAAGGTAGTGTTGACTGAATCTATAAAAACATGAGCACAGAAAAATATGTTCATAGAAACCACTTTCTGATGAAATTATTAAAGTGATGCCAATCTGTGTGTTTTGTTTCAGTCCACATTCCATTATTAAACGTTTCTCTGAACTGTAGATGTTTAAATTGTTGGATGGTTGGTTGAGTCTCTTCCTGATGACTTATTAAATTGTAATGCTCACTGGTGTGAGCTGAGACTGAATGGCAGTTATTTATACAGTCTGGTTTACTTGTATTCTTAGCTTTTATGCATGTGCTGTATCTCTGAAAAGGTGGGTTTAATCAAACTTTTACAAATCAAATGAGACATCTGGCAATCTAAAATAAATCTATTGTAATTTCATACATGAATGATTTTTTTTTTTTGCAGGATCAAACTAATAATTACTCTTTCTGTCCCCTACCATGAGTCTGAATGACAGGCTGAATTATTTTAAGTTTAGTTTTTGAAAGTCAGAGATTGGACTAAATTCTACCACTACCTATGGGATCTGAGGCCAATCACTTCTTCATTCTGGACCTCAGTTTCCTCTGCTCTAACACTGAAGTGATCAGCTAGGATAATTGGATTCCTTTCAGCAGTTAAATATGAATGTGTGTGCCCATGCATATGTGCACATATGTAGCAAACATACACTGTTACATGTCAAATTTGTTTAAAGGAAGGGCCACTTTTGTTGAAAAGCTGATAGTTCATACCAAATGTGTTTCAGCATATCACAATTTGTTGAAATTAAGAGAATGGCATTTGGTTTCCTTTCCTGTTCACAGATTTGTTACTAATTTTAGGGTAAGTCTCAGTAGGAAGAGGAATGATGCTGAAGTCAGACAAAATGGACCTGAAACTAAGCTCTCCTAATGATGATGGAGAAGGGGACGACAGAGGATGAGATGGCTGGATGCCATCACCGACTCGATGGACACGAGTCTGGGTGAACTCCGGGAGTTAGTGATGGACAGGGAGGCCTGGCTTGCTGCGATTCATGGGGTCGCAAAGAGTCGGACACGACTGAGCAACTGAACTGAACTGAATGATGAATCTGAGTATGTGGGACAGAAGAAATGATGGGACATGCTACACATGGTTTTCTCTCAGATGAATTATAGAGGCTGAAAAATTTGAGAAAGATGTTCAGAAAAAGAGACATATTCACAAAGAGGGGGTTCTCAGATACTTGGGCCATAAGTTTAGAGTCATTTATGAGCCAAGTTTCCTTTCCACTGGAAAGGAAGCATATTAATACTTTTGGTCACATGGAACTGAGTGGGTCAAATGTTCATCACAGCCTTTACATATCTATTGAAAATAATGGCTTGTTGTCTTGGATTGCGTTCCTGAGCAGCAGACTTGGCCATGGAGAATTGTGCAGGGAAATTTCAATGGGGCATACTCAGGGAGAGACATACCCATGTAAGAGGTAGGAAATGGGGAAGGCAGGTTGGGACAGAGATGCAGACTTGTTTTGCAGATGAGACGGTGCTTAGCTGCTCCTACAGGTTCTGGAACTTAGAGGTCTGTTTAGATTGGTCTCAAATTGAAAAGAGGGAGGAGTCATTATATTCTGTCATCAGCCCATCAGGTCAGCCTCTGGGAGGCAATTCCCTGGAGCTGAGGGCAATAGTCCAGTGAGGAGCACAGTTGGGAGCACTTGGCCACAGTATTTTCAGAGCTGGAGATGAGTGGGTTGGCCCTGAGGCAGATCAATGGGGAGCACATGGTGTCCACTACACTTATTCATGTCCACACAAAGCAAAGTGCTTTATTAAATAGTCCTCAGAGATGAATTTTCTATTAAAGTAAATTGGGAGAACATGCTCCCCTAGAGAACCATATACCATATTATTATGCTAAAAGTTCTACTGTGTTTAGTTGCTCAGTTGTGTCTGACTTTTTGCGACCCCATGGACTATATCGCCTGCCAGACTCCTCTGTCCATGGGGATTCTCCAGGCCAGAATACTGGAGTGGGTTGCTATGCTCTTCTTCAGGGGATCTTCCCAATCCAGACACCGAACCCAGGTCTCCCGCACTGCAGGCAGATTCTTTACTATCTGAGGCACCAGGGAAGCCCAAGAATACTGGAGTGGGTAGCCTATCCCTTTTCCAGGGGATCTTCCTGACCCACTAGTCAAACCAGGGTCTCCTGTATTGTAGCTGGATTCTTTACCAACTGAGCTACCAGAGAAGCAAAAGTTCTATTAAGACCTATCAAAACCTAAAACTTACATTACTGTATGTTCCTCATCTTACTTTACTACAAGAGTCTATTTTGGCATAGTATCAAGTAAATATGCAAAATTAGATTCTATAAAACATTATTTGAAAAATGTTGATTTACTAGTAAATTACTGGAGTGACATCTATTTATTAATAATAGTGTACTTATTAAATTTTCAGTACTTAGAAAATATTTTATCATTCCAACCACTCTTAAGAATTAAATATCAAACACACATACATAGCACACAATGTGTGTTTATGATTCTACCTCTCTAATTCATGAGTTGGATGACTTGGGCTTGTGGAAGAAAGACCGAAGTTAACTCTGTATTCTAACTTAGATTAGCTTTAAAACTTACAAAGCTGTTCATGCATTTTGTTGTTTACTCAATCATTCATTTACTCAGACATTTACTGTGGTCTCAATACCTGGACGGGGGAATCTGGTGGGCCGTCATCTATGGGGTCGCACAGAGTCAGACACGACTGAAGTGACTTAGCAGCAGCAGCAATACCTACTATGGAAGCGAGAAAATAACTCCATGGAAGCAGGACCTCTTCTGTCTTGTTAACCACTTCTACCCTCAGAGTCATGCGTAGGGCTTAGCACCACACAACTGTTTGCACCGCAGAAGCCTGTATCTAGTGGGAACCTTTGTAACAGTGAAAGATTTAGGATGAAACCTATTATGTAAATGATTTTTTAAATCTTTGATAATTCAGAATATCCCACACAGATAAAATATACTTTATATAATTCCCTTCTCATGCATATATAATACTCGGGGCCTTAGAGTAATAATCTGTGGATGTTGTTTCAGTATCATGTTTTAAGACTGCTAGGAAGTGGGATTGCAGGCTGGGAAGGAAAGAGGTGGTTGGTAAGAATTGCAAATAGTGGTGGGAAATTGACAACGTCCCTACTGCTGATTGACATTCTTTCTAGTTTTTTGAACACGTAGTTAAATGTGCTGAGAGAATTTAGGGAGAGTGAATTATAAGATTTGGAATCTATCCTAACCCATAAGTTGATAATGTAATTCTTATTGTATTTTCCCAACCCTCTGATTAGTTCTAGAGCCAAGTCATGCCAGCACATCTGCCAGCAATGTCTTTCAAAGCTGCTGCTGACCTGATCTCCTCTACGCTGTGGATCTTTTCAAACAGATAATCTCCCTTCCCAATTCCAGGATCTTGGCTTTGGGTTGTCAGCAGCCAATACATTCAAAAACAGATGGCTTAGGATTTAAGGGAATAAACAATCCTATAGTATGGTGAAGGCCAGAAAATAGTCAAAGGTAAAATGAGAAGATAATTTGGCAATAGATCCTTGTATATGAAGAAAGGAAATGAAGTAATGGTGATGATATTTGATTTGATTCACTATTGTCTACATATTCTCAGGTGGAAATGTATGTACTATGTTAGAAACCTAAAATCTAAGTTGGCAGTCTCCTTTGATATTTCTGCTTTTTACTAGATCCAGATGTCAGTTTTCTTCAGGCTATTTGATACTCTGTCTCTAATTCATAAAAATGTTGATAAAATTTGGACATAGAAGGTAATAGATTAGCAAGTTTTATCTTTTGAATTCATTTTTTTACTTTTCTTGCTACCTTAGTATTATTGAAAACTTTTTTCTTGTTGATAAAGTTTTTAATTTGTGTCCTCTTTTTCATTGTTTTTATTTTTTTCAGTAATAAAGCTATATCTGTGGTACTAAGATAACTTCTTTCTCTAAAACAGACTTGAAATTGGACAGCACAGTTGACTACTTCTTTATTCTAAATCTCAAATCTTCTGATGGAACTTTTGAATCAGTGAAGATTACTGAGTCTCAACCTTTCCACACACTTGAATGCACTTAAAAATTCAGATTCAGGGTTAAGTAGCTAAATAGAATGTGGAGTAGAAGTCAGAGAAATCGTGTTGCCTGGCTACAAATAAGAACGTTTGGCTAACTGAACTGTATTCAACACGGCAACGTTTAGTCTTGGGATGAGAATTCACTTGGTCTTTGATACTGGGTGCCTTCTCAGCTCCTTCAGAAGGTGGATGGCTGACTTCCAAAAGCTGACGCCCTAATTTTCCCTCTGGCTGGCCCTATAATTTGTCTTAAATAAGCTTTAATTAAAAAAAAATAGCAAAACAGGGCTTCTGCAGCCATTAAAAAAATCTAGAGTCAATTTTTCTGTTCAGTCCTGGATGTCATTTTGCTCTAGCCAACCTGTGGAAGTGACAGCCTTCCTACACTGGTCCTCATTTATCTCCTGCAGAAAAGGGTAGTTCCAAATTCCAACCTGGGCTCTTCCTCCAATCTCATCTCGCCATATAACTTTTCCTGAGTCGTCATAGAAGGAAAAATAAACAAAGTTCATGAATTCATTTCCCTCTTGTGTTTGTGACTTAAGGACTAAGTACCTTCTGATCTGAGAACCAGTGCTTAACTGACAAAGTGGATTTTCTAAACACTTCTCTCAGGGTTTCTTACTAGTTCATACTGCCTTCTTTCTTGCTAAGTCACTTCAGTCGTGTCCGACTCTGTGCGACCCCAGAGACAGCAGTCCACCAGGCTCCCCCATCCCTGGGATCCTCCAGGCAAGAACACTGGAGTGGGTTGCCATTTCCTTCTCCAATGCAGGAAAGTGAAAAGTGAAAGTGAAGTCGCTCAGTAGTATCTGACTCTTAGCAACCCCATGGACTGCAGCCTACCAGGCTTCTCCATCCGTGGGATTTTCCAGGCAGAGTACTGGAGTGGGGTGCCATTGCCTTCTCCGATCTTCTTTCTTAATCAATAGCTAATTAAAATGGTGAGACTTATTGTTAAAATGATAGATGCCCTGCAGTTTTAGACCATCTTGAAAACTGATTATCAGCTACATTTTCCTAAAACAAACAATAATTGTCAATGTATTTTTAACCAACATAGCAATTTAGCAACAGTACTAGAAGATTATACAGACCCATAATTGTGTATCTATAAATACATTTGTAAGAGAAAAGAGTTGAGGGTAAAGTGAAATCATTATCTGTCATTTAAAACTATCTCAAGTCTTGTCTAACACTGTCCTATTGAATAAGCACAACGTAATGGATAAAAGATTAAAAGCAGTTCTACTTGATCTAAGGATGGTCCATGGGGCAGTGTACAGAGCTTCAGTGAGTCCTGTCTTCCTGGGAGGCAACCCATGTGGATAAAGAGCACAGGCTTTGCAACCCACCAGCCTTGGATCAGATACTCACTCTGCTGCTTTTTAGCTGTGTGACCTTGGGCAAATTACTTAGTCTCTCTGTGCCACTTTTTGAAAAGCGAGATACCCATAGCACCAGCCTCATAGGGCTGTGAGCCTTGCATTTGCTGTTACATGCAATGCCCTAAGAAACACATTTGACATCTGTTAAGTGCTATGTGCCCCTCTATATCAGACTTTATTTTAGAAATGTAGCAACAGTCTATTAGGAGATAGGAGCACTCTGTAATTGAAATCTAGTAAGTCATCTTTAAACTGTATCCAATATTAACTGTTTTCTTCCTGTTAACCCTGATATTTCTGGGCTTCATTTTTCTCTTGGAATTTAGATTGGAAGCTCACCATGTAGTGCCAGGCAGGGAGCAGTAACTTTTCCTTTTGGCCTTGTTTCTTTCATTTTACACAGAAAAGAAGGCTTAGTTTAAGCTGATGCCTCTCAAGGGAGTCCTGGGCTGCAACTAAAGCTCAGCTGCTATTTGCAGGGTGACCTAGGATGGTTCTTAGTCTGTGTGGATTTTAAGAGCCTGGGAGGTCTAGATCTGCTTTCAAATAAAAGAGAAGCAGGGGGTGCTGGATCAGGTTCACTGTAAATATGCTTTCCCCTTCTCCTTTTCTCATTGTATTCCTTCAGTGCCCAAGCTCTAAAGCTAGGTCACTTGATTTATATTTGGAGGTTTTGCATGCGATTTTAAAAAGATCAGGTACCGAAAGTGCTGCAAACATCTTACCTATGACACAGATTTAGACAAGCTCATACAAGTAAACTTTGGTAACAGTTGTTTCAGATGATGATAATGGGGATGATACTAATAATACCAGTAGCTGCTATTTATTGGCCAGACAATGTACTAGATGTAAGGCATTATCTCAATTTTATTATTGTTATTTTATTATTACAAAAATAATAATTGTTTGCTATAATTGTTCACAAATAATTGTTCGCTGAGTCATGTCTGACTCTTTGTGAGCCCATGGGTTGCAGCAAGCCAGGCGCCCCTGTCCCCCACTGTCTCCTAGAGTTTGCTCAAATTCATGTTCATTGACTCAGTGATGCTATCTTAACCATCTCATCCTCTGCCACTCCCTTCTCCTTTTGCCTTCAGTCTTTCCCAGCATCAGGGTCTTTTCCAGTGAGTCAGCTCTTCCCATCAGGTGGCCTAAGCACTGGAGTTTCATAAAGGAAAGTAGAATCAAAGAGGCTAGTAGTTTTCACAAGGTGACACAGCCAGTGGATATTTACCAGTCTCTAAAGCTCAGCCTCCGCCACCTATAGGAGCATCATTTTATTTCCCATCAACCATCCACTTACAAATTTCTGCTTGGAGATGCCTTCACCCCTCTCGAAATTGAGATAACTTGTCATCTCCTTTATGTGCCTTTCTCTACTGCTCGCTAGTCAATTCATGTTTATATAAATTGCCTTTGTTGACTTCTGGGTATTAGGTTACTTGCTGTTGTTATTCTCATTTATGCCCTTTCAAGATGCAGCCACAGAATAGAAAAGACCTTGCAAAGCTCATGCATTTCCAGATGAGTTTATAAATAGAAGCAACATCATCCAGTTTCCTGAAATAGACACCAGGAGAGAGGCCATTTTCAGGCCTCTTTCGCCTTGACTTGTCACTTCTTATTGTGTCCTCACTGACGAGTTGAAAGTAATTGATCCCCACTGTCTTTTGATGGTTTACTGGGTGCTGTTTGCTATAAAGAGAGGCAATAGAATCCTGTTAGCTTCTGCCCATTCATCTCTTTTCAGTTGCAAGATAAAGCCACTTAAACAGTTTGCAAAAAGACTGTGGAATGGATTTAGCCTGGTTTTATTTAATTCAACAAACATAAGCAAATGATTAGTTAGTTTTTAAGTGTAAAATACCATCGAGCACATTTATAGCTTGAGGTCATATTTAACTCCACAGTTGTGATAATAGTAATTCAGTGCAGTCTTAGACTGAGTCATTCAATAACAGATAAAATGTGCACTTAAAAACTAGCAATCATTAAGTCCCAACTACTTTTTAAAAAAGTCAAAACAAGACATTTTCTAGCATTTCCTGGCTTCTTCTCCATCTACAATTTGTGCAGTGTATATTCTTTTACCCGCTTCCACTCAAAAGTTATTGGTTGGGAATTCATGTGAGAAAGATAAAGGAATTTTCAGTCTTCTGATTGGCTGCCTTATTGATCTTGATGCATTATATTAATGGGACCATGGCAGCAGAAAAAGTAAGGGCTTTGGTGGTAAATAGACTTGAGTTGGATTCCTAGTCTATATCTTACTGTTCTTTCATCTCTAAAAAATAGACATAAGAATTCCAACCTTCTGTGGTTATTGTAAGGGTTAAATGGGATGTGATATGTAATAGGCTAGACCAGCGTGTGTGGGGGGGGCACCCTCTGTATATATAGGTTGCTTGTTATGGATGTCATCTTTCATTTTCCCATATGAAAGATGACATCTATATCACTGCTCACCTTTCCTGGTTCTAAAGAAGCTTGAGTCTCACTCATAGTCATATGAGAATAGAGGTTCCATAGTCAGAGTCCAGACTTCAAGTTCTCTGTCTACTGCTTACTTGCTTTTTTTAGCCTAGAGCAAGTGTTTTGAGTCCCCAATTTTTTGTATCTGTAAACTACTGATAATAATAGCGCCTGTTCTCTAGGGTTGATTTTGCATGAGATAATACCTATAAAAGGTTTAACACATAAGAAACACTTAATTCAAGTTTAATATTAACATTACTAATGGGAAAGATGATATTCAAAATGACCCAACCTTATTATAACAAATAATGGCCTCTCATGTGACAAGTACAATTCCAAATTTGTTGGCATATTGATGGTAGGACTTTAACAATGTCATCTTTTAGGATTTGAAATAGCTCAGCTGGAATTCCATCATCTCCACTAGCTTTGTTCATAATAATGTTTCCTAAGGCCCACTGGACTTCACAGTCCAGAATGTTGGGCTCTAGGTGAATTATCACACCATCGTGGTTATCCAGGACATTAAGACCTTTTCTATATAGTTCATCTGTGTATTCTTCCCACTTCTTCCTCATCTATTCTGCTTTTGTTTTGTCCATAAAATTTCTGTCCTTTATTGTGTCCATTTTTGCATGAAATATTCCCTTGGTATCTAATTTTCTTGAGATCTTTAGATTTTACTGTTTTTCCTCTATCTCTTTGCATTGTTCTTGCATTAAATCATACATCTCTCTCAATAACCTGATGAGGTAGATGGTGTTATTTATAAGCATGCCCATTTTCAAGATGAAAAAATTGAGTCCAACAGAGAGTAACTTTCCCAAAGGCTCACAGCTAGGAAGTGATAGACCTCGCATGTGAATTCTGGCTGCTGAGTTTCAGAGTCCATGTTCCTAATCATTTGCTGTATCTACCTCACATGTTATTTTGTAACAGCTCAGTGTGGTAGGTAGGTAGGTAGGTAGGGAAGGTATGTATCATTGTTTCTTATTTTGTAATGAAGAAAAAAAGTATCCAATGGATCAAGCTTGGTGAAACTGCTATTCTCAATCCATGAAACAAAAAAGCCATACCTTCCTTTGAGGTCCCCAGAGACCAAGAATTCCTGACCCCCTATTTTCCGAGCATATGGGGAACAATGGGGGGAAAATGCCTTAATTGAATGTCTTATTTTAAAAATTAACCTAGATGAGCATTTAACTCTATAACGTAATGTTTGTTTGAATATAAAAAATATACTTAAAATTTCTTTGTGCTTGAGTATAATGGAAACTCCAGGAAGACGTGTCATGTTTTTCCAAGATATTTTGTGTCTCCTGGTTTGAGAAGTTAGCCTTAAATATAATGATAGCGGTGCCAAATCATAAAAACTCTTGGCCATTAGTAAGACTCTATATAACTTAATGTCAGCATTGGGGACCTCTTTTTTATGCTATAAAGATGTCACCTAATGGTGTGCATACCAGAAGAGCCAAGATAAGCAAATTATCCTGGCAGCTATCCTGGTGAAGAAAGACCTCTTTCACTGAACTCCTGAATCCACATTGATTGCTGAGAAAAACAACTACCCGCACAAGTGGAATCATTGCTCAAGGCATCACCCATGGTAAGTGAAAGAGCTCAGGAACCAGTGAGCACATTCTGCCATCATATCTGCTCCTGCCCTCATCCTGGCTGTTTTAGTTGTGCCAGATAATTGTGTTCCTTTGAACACAATTCAAAGTATGAATTCAAAGCTGTATGCTTCCTCATACTTGGTACCTTTTCATCTATTAGCTCCCTGTCTTGCAGTATCTTTGCCAACTTTGGAATCCAGCATATAATAATACAGACTTTTTAACCCCCAAACATTGAGTAAATTAAAATGATTCCTGGTGGAGAAGAGCATGATGGTGGTGATTTAATAAGTCAATGTAACAAATGTTTATTGACCATTTGTTGTGTCAAACATTATAGAGGGAACATTATAGACATTATAGATCTGGAACCTATAAGCTTTAAATTCAGTTTAATAAATAACTATTCAGTATATGTTGAATCAGTGAATTCATTAGGTCTGGGGAAAACAAACATGAGCAAAATGTTTTCCCTTACTTGGAAAACCTTACAGATTCTCAAGGGAACCCAACATACCAACAGAACCCACATTAAAGTGATGTGCTAATATCAGATAAAGGCATGATAAGCTCTGTGTGGTTGGATAGCACCACTGACTCGATGGACATGAGTTTGAGCAGACTCCAGAAGATAGTGAACAACAGGAACACCTGGCATGCTGTAGTTCATGGGGTCACAAAGAATCAGACACAATTTAGCAACTGAAAAACTACCACCATAACAAAAGCTTTGTATGGGGCAGAGTGGATGAAAGGCCTGAGAAAACTCTATCATGGGCAGATACAAGGACTGGACCACTGAAGAGAACACACAAGTTTGCCATACAGAAGTGATGAAGAGGACAGCCCAGAGAGAGAGAAGAGCGTGAGCGTCCTGCAGTTTGGTGCAGGACTCAGGAAAGGGTTTTGTCAGGAGTTATACAAAGCAGTTGGAAAGGAGGTGGAGGAGTGCAACTCATGTCTTTTGATTTTGTGATTATATTTCCACGTCTGTGGTCAACAGGTGCTTAACGCTGTATCTTCAAGGTTAGACACTGGACCACAGTGGATGGAGTACAACTGCTATAAGTAGTCACACCTATAGAGCTTACTTGTCCACTGTGCCTCTGTTCTTCATTTAGTTTAGAGTCTTGCATTTCTAACTCTTACTGTCAGAACCTTCACTGTATGCACAACCATAGCCACAGATGATACAACTAGTGTGAAGGGGACGTAATGTATTGTTTTTAGCTTTCTATCTCCTCCAACACAGGGCGAGAAGAACATAAAAAGAGGTGGAAATGGATGCTAAAACTCAATACATAATATCTCACTCACAGAATATACAAAATCTCTTTACACAAAGGAAGTGCCTTTTATGCACCAGGCACAAAAGATTGAGAATATTAAGATGAATAACTTGTGGACCCTGGGTTCAGGCTGTTCTCTTTGTCAACATACGAAAAGATGGTTCGTGAAAGACCATGGTGCTAAATGAGGACAGAAATTGAAAAGCTTTATTTACAGAAAATAATTCAAACAAAGGAGTTGGTTTGGAAGTCACTAGTAGAATTTATCCTTCCATTACCAGAGCACCAACAAACCCCCTCCTTTGTCTTCAAGAATCAGAGATCTAAACACATCTGTGGTCAGAGAAGCTCTAGGTCATAAAAAGCAAAAGTATTAGAAAGTGTAATCTGGGAGTACTTAATATAATTTAAACAGAACTCTCCAGCTACTTGCAGAGAAATGTTCTGTTTCATGCCAGGAAGCCTGTTTGGTAGATTGTAATGTCGCAAGTAGTGAGAAAACATAAGTCACCTTGAGAACCAATTGAATATAATCAATGATTAATGGCAAATTTGTGGTCCCTTTAATGACCAGAGCTAAATCAAATCAGATTGAACCATAAATTTGGATGCTCTCTGAAATTGGGTCATGTAAAAGTAAGCTTTATGAAGAAGAAAAATCAATTTTGTAATACTACTACAAGCAAAGTCATAACTCACAGCTTGGAGTTTTTTATTTGAGGAGTTTTGACTATCTATTTTACATAATAGCATATATTTAATTGGAATGGCAAAGCTGTTTAGATGTAATCGCAAAGGGTTTTAGTCAACAGCCATACATTTTCTTTTGGTTGATTTTATTTCAGCCACATGCACTAAAATCAGCATGGATTCAATACTTAAGAGTAGAGATGCTTTAATTATCATTTTAATGAAAGAGATAAGGAAGTAGACTAGCTTAGTTCACAGTACTCAGGCCTGCTTGAAATTAGTTGAATGGTTTCAGGTCCTCCAGAAGTCTGATGATGNTACATTTTCTTTTGGTTGATTTTATTTCAGCCACATGCACTAAAATCAGCATGGATTCAATACTTAAGAGTAGAGATGCTTTAATTATCATTTTAATGAAAGAGATAAGGAAGTAGACTAGCTTAGTTCGCAGTACTCAGGCCTGCTTGAAATTAGTTGAATGGTTTCAGGTCCTCCAGAAGTCTGATGATGTCTCTCATCAGGATAAACTGAGAAAAATTGTAATCATGTTTTGAAAAGTATGTGATTGACCTCAGGATTTATTACTTGTATTGGTAGTTATCTTTGAGGCTGTGGTGTCTATTTGTAGCTGAAACTTAGGAGTAAACAAAAATGGCCCTTTATTGTATCATCAGCCAGTTCAGAAGAGAATGGGGATGCTGGATTTGGGGAAATAGGAATTTGTAGCAAATGCTCCCCTCTGCTGCATGATTTGATATCCTCCAGATCAGTTATAGTACTCCTGGTTTCACTAACTCCCATGTGCACCCTAAAATGTTTTTCTGGAGACTGCCATAGGCACAAACAGCAGAGAAAAAGGACAGATTACCTGTCTGTTCTCTTTTGGGTTCAGCACCAAGAATCAGAGGCTAAGAGAAGAGTCAGCATAAGGATTAGGCCATCAAGAGCAAACTGGAGATGAAGAAGGGGGACCTTGGGTGGGTGAGGGCAGACATACCCAAGCTACAGTCATTCTTCATCTGTCATTGTAGCAAATGACGTAGAGAAAAACTTCAGTTCAGTTGCTCAGTCATGTCTGATTCTTTGCGACCCCATGAATTACAGCACAGCAGGCCTCCCATCCATCACCATCTCCCAGCGTTCACCCAAACTCATATCCATCAAGTCGGTGATGCCATCCAGCCATCTCATCCTCTGTCATCCCCTTCTCCTTCCCCCAATCCCTCCCAGCATCAGAGTCTTTTCCAATAAGTCAACTCTTTGCGTGAGGTGGCCAAAGTACTGGAGTTTCGGCTTTAGCATTAGTCCTTCTGAAGAACACCCAGGACTCATCTCCTTTCGAATGGACTGGTTGGATCTCCTTGTAGTCCAAGGGACTCTCAAGAGTCTTCTCCAACACCACAATTCAAAAGCATCGATTCTTCAGCACTCAGCTTTCTTCACAGTCCAACTTTCACATCCATACATGACCACTGGAAAAACCATAGCCTTGACTAGATGGACCTTTGTTGGCAAAGTAATGTCTCTGCTTTTCAATATGCTATCTAGGTTGGTCATAACTTTCCTTCCAAGGAGTAAGCGTCTTTTAATTTCATGGCTGCAGTCACCATCTGCAGTGATTTTGACTCTTCTCTTAGCCTCTAATTCTTGGTGCTGAACCCAGAAGAGAACAGACAGGTAATCTGTCCTTTATCTCTGCTGTTTGTGCCTATGGCAGTCTCCAGAAAAACATTTTAGGGTGCACGTAGGAGTTAGTGAAACCAGGAGTACTACAACCGATCTGGAGGATATCAAATCATGCAGCAGAGAGATGCATTTGCTACAAATTCCTATTTCCCCAACACTGTTTCCCACTGTTTCCCCATCTATTTTTCATGAAATGATGGGACCAGATGCCATGATCTTCGTTTTCTGAATGTTGAGCTTTAAGCCAACTTTTTCATTCTCCTCTTTCACTTTCATCAAGAGGCTTTTTAGTTCCTCTTCACTTTCTGCCATAAGGGTGCACATCTGAGGTTATTGATTCTTCTCCTGGCAATCTTGATTCCAGCNTGATGGGACCAGATGCCATGATCTTCGTTTTCTGAATGTTGAGCTTTAAGCCAACTTTTTCATTCTCCTCTTTCACTTTCATCAAGAGGCTTTTTAGTTCCTCTTCACTTTCTGCCATAAGGGTGCACATCTGAGGTTATTGATTCTTCTCCTGGCAATCTTGATTCCAGCTTGTGCTTCTTCCAGCCCAGCATTTTCTCATGATGTACTCTGCATAGAAGTTAAATAAGCAGAGTGACAATATACAGCCTTGACATACTCCTTTTCCTATTTGGAACCAGTCTGTTGTTCCATGTCCAGTTCTAACTGTTGCTTCCTGACCTGCTTATAGGTTTCTCAAGACGCAGGTCAGGTGGTCTGGTATGCCCATCTCTTTCAGAATTTTCCACAGTTTATTGTGATCCACACAGTCAAACGCCCCTCTCAGTCAATCAAAGGTGATACCAGTGACTGACATTTGATTGAAATCTTAAGGCTGTGGTCTTAGGACCACTATAATTAAAGCTGATTCAGTAGAGGGAGAATGGGATTGTAAGCCATCTTTGAAACAGCAAAAATAGTTATGTTATGGAGAAAACAGTCTTCAGCTTTCCGAGCTAAATAATGGCACCCCTGCAGATGAGTTGCCATAGGATGAGATACCAGCATTCACCAAATTGCTCTCACCCCTCAAACTAGAGCAATTCTTGGCACTTTCCTTCTTCCTGCACTCGTCATCTGTCATTACCGGCCTTTGCAGGCACCCTTCAACCTGTTTCACCAGTGCTGTCCTTCTGTTGCGTTGCTGTCGCCCTCATCCTAGACAGGGGACTATTGTCACCATCCGTGGGACACTTCAAGGGCTCTTCCCTTGTCTCTCTTCTTGTACTGAAACCAAAACTTAAAGTAAAAATATGATAATGTTCCTTCTAGACTAAAACCCCTCCAAAGATTTCCAGTCTCCAGTAAAATAAAATCAAAGACTTCAGCATGCCTCTACGCTTCCCATGACTTGTCCCGCTTACCTCTTCCAATGCCAGTTCCTATTTCTCTCCACCTCATGTGGACTCCTTCCCATCCATTCATTGAGCATGACCAGTATGTTCCCCACTCAGAGCCCTGGCACTTGTTTGTCCCTGTTCTTGAAATATTGTCACTCCAGTAAGGTTATATCACTCATGTCTCTGCCCAGAAGTGATCTCCCCAGAGAAGCCTTTCCCAATCTCCTATTCAGACCCCCACCCCACTACACTCAGAATTATTTCCTTACTCTGCTTTTATTAAACACTATGGCATGTAAGTAACTGATTTGACACTGTATCTTTTTCATTTAGCACTTTTGCTTATCACTCTTAATCTCCTTGGGAATAATGACTTCATCTTCATCACCTAGAATAGTACATGTCACACAGTAAAAAATAAATGTTTATGGAGTAATTTTGAGTAAAGAAATGTATGAATTTTCACTTAAAATGAAGCCTGTTTCACTGTCGTATGTTAACTGCCAGGATTCTCATAGGCAATCAAGTTTCAGAACCATGACTTAGATAATATAGCAAGAAGGGCAATATATTACATAATCTACCAACATAATTTAATCATTCTGGTTGTTCCAGTTGTACTAAAGAGGCTCCTCTGTGTTTTGACTTCACCATGGAGATTTATAATAGCTAGTTTATGTTCATGAAGACACAGAACATTATCCACACATAGATACACTTTGATCCACTTTGATCTATTTTAAAAAATTAAATATTTTATATTTTCCAGAATTGTCTTTTATCTTTTTCCAACTCCAAATATGAGAGATTCTGTAATTCCAGGTCCAACATTGACTACAGTATTAAATCTTTCCTTCCTTTCTTCTTAGAGTACTACCTTAAGTGTTCTTTCTGTTGTAGACAGCTTAAAATAGAGTTTCACAGAAGATCACAGCAGCAATAAACTTGAAAAGGATTCTAACCATGGCATAAAAGGAAAAGCACAGTTCGGAGGAAAATTTCCAGAGCATAGAAGAGAATTTACTTTCTACAGAGAGATATTTTTGGAAAGTTCTATGGCAGTGTTTGGGGGATCTGACTGCCTGGTGATATCCATCATGCCACAGAAAATTTGTCATTCTCAGAGATAGAAGACAAAGATACTTGCATAAGGGGATTTTAAGATTCTAAACATCCTTTGTTATTATTTTTTCTTAAAAATTATTTTCACTTGTATTTAGGCAGTAAATACCAGAACCAACATTTCAATACAGTGTTGGTGGGAGGAAAGGAAAGCTGGAAATTAAACTAGAAGCCCTAGATTTAAATGATTTGCTCTTCTACTTAGAGCTACATGAACTAAAGTATTCAATATGGTGAACAGAGATGCTTGTTTGTCACCAGACTGTTTGCCCCTTCTTCCTGGGAACTCAGCCCTTAGTAGCTTGTTCTGAATGGCCATGTGACCACAGTTTTTGCTGTATTAATTTTCTAGTGCTGGTATAACACAGTACCATAGACTGGGTGGCTTAAGCAACAGAAATGTATTTTCCTACAATTCTAAAGTTTAGAAGTTCAAGATCAACGTGNTGGGAACTCAGCCCTTAGTAGCTTGTTCTGAATGGCCATGTGACCACAGTTTTTGCTGTATTAATTTTCTAGTGCTGGTATAACACAGTACCATAGACTGGGTGGCTTAAGCAACAGAAATGTATTTTCCTACAATTCTAAAGTTTAGAAGTTCAAGATCAACGTGTTGTCAAGTTTGGTTTTTATAAAACCCCTCTCCTTGGCTTATAGAGAGTCATCTTTCCCCTTCCTGTGTCTTCATGTCATCTTTCCTAAAGGTGTCTCTGTCCAGATTTCCTCTTCCTGTAAGTTTGTTAGTCATATCGGGTTAGGGTGCATCCTAATGACCTTGTTGTAATTTAAAGTCATATTCTGGCTACTATTATCAAAAAGTCTATAAACAATAAATGCTGGAGAGGGTGCAGAGAAAAAGGAACCCTCTTACACTGTTGGTGGGAATGCAAACTAGTACAGCCACTATGGAGAACAGTGTGGAGATTCCTTAAAAAACTGGAAATAGAACTGCCATATGACNAGTCGTGTCCGACTCTGTGTGACCCCATAGATGGCAGCCCACCAGGCTCCCCCATCCCTGGGACTCTCCAGGCAAGAACACTGGAGTGGGTTGCCATTTCCTTCTCCAATGCATGAAAGTGAAAAGTGAAAGTGAAGTCGCTCAGTCGTGTCCGACTCCCAGCGACTCCATGGACTGCAGCCCACCAGGCTCCTCCATCCATGGGATTTTCGAGCAGCTCCCTACTTTCCTTTACTCCATTCTTCTTTCTATACAGAAACCACTTCCTGTTTTAGCTGATTATTTTGGTATTATTATTTAGTTCTCTCAGAACCAAATTACTTCTTTTTTCCCCAATTTTGGGCATCATCTGTTGACTTCCCTTTTGAAAGATGAGGTTCAGTACTCTTTCTCCTCGCTGCTTCTCACCATACATTCACACTCTTCTTCTTCCCTATCTTCCCAATACACTGGACTTTTTGTTATATCAATATACCATAATTGCTTCATTATAACTCGAGCTATAAAATGTGGCAATCAAGAGCATAGAATCTGGAGCCAAATGCCTGTGTTCAAAATCCACCTTATATCATTTATTAGCTGTGTGACCTTGGACAAGTGACCAAATTCTGTGTGCTGGAGTTGCCTTTGCTGAACAACGGGGAAATATCAATGCTGGTACTCAGTTCACAAGGTTGATATGAGAATTAAGTGAATTAACGTAGACAGTTTTTAAAATCATGATTGCACTTGAAAGTAATATGTAAATATTTTCATCAGAACTGAGCCTTGTAACCCATGATTACTTTTTTCCCTGCAAATTGTTTCCTCTATAGTTAATATTCGTCTGTTTTCCTATGAGTAATTTAACCCCAGATCTTCAAAGCTGTCTACTTCGTCCCTTAAGGTGTTCAGATGCATCTCATGGGCTGTTGATTTCATCATCCTTAGAAGTCTTCCTGGGAATTCTGGTATTACTCCAATATGGGCTGGTCACTTTCCATGCCTGTTTCACAGCTGTCATGTTGGGATGCCATTTCACTTCTGTCCTGAGGATTCTTTCAGCTTCTGTCAGGGCGGACTGCTTGTTTTCTGTATGCCATGTCTTTTAACTTTCTCTACAGGAAGAGGACATATGAGAAACCTTAGGAGCATTTATGTCATGTATGCTAAGTTGCTTCAGTCATGTCCAACTCTGTATGACCCTGTGGACTGCAGCCTACCAGACTCCTCTGTCCGTGAGATTCTCCAGGCAAGAATACTGGAGTGGGTTGCCATTTCCTTCTCCAGGGGATCTTCCTGACCCAGGAATGGAACCTGTCTCTCTTATGTCTCCTGCATTGGCAGGCAGGTTCTTTACCACTGACACCACCTGGGAAGTCATTCATGTCATAAAATGTTTTAATTATAATCTCATTCTTGATAGATAGTTTGGTACACTTAGAGTCTGTGTTGAAAATAAGTTCCATCCAGAATTTTGAAGACATTCCTTAATTGCTTTCTAAGTGTTACTTTTGAGAAATCAAAGTCTTCTGATTCTCATAGTTTTGTGTATGTGCGAGATCTACTTATTTTGTCTAGAATCTCATAGGATTCCCCCCCCCCCAGGTATTTTAAAATATGATAATGTGCTTATGCTTTGGTGTTAGCTTCTTTTTTAAATCCATTGTTCTGGGAACTGATAGATGCTTTCAGTATATAAACCCAAATATTTCCTTCAGTTCTAGAATATAATCTTGATGTATGTATATACATATGTATGAATGTGCTTGTTTTGATGACTTTATTTCCTCTGTTTTCTCTGTTCTCTCTTCCTGAAAATCCAATTATTCAGACATGGGAGCACTTAACTTGTCTTCTAATTTCTACATTTTTTGGCTTGTTTTTTTTGGGAGTCTTTTGACTTTATAAATATTATTTATTCAAACCATCATATTTTAAATTTCCAAGTACTCTTTTGGTCCCCGTTGCTCTTTGTTTCATTAAATTCTGTTCTTGGTTCCTGGTTATAGTATTTGTTCCTCAGGGACTGGGTTCCACAAAGCCATGTTTATCAAAGCCAAATTCATCACATTTCACTTGAAGGATGAAAGGCTGACTGCAAGCATTCTTCCGATACCTGAGAGGAAGGAATAGAAAAGGGATCCATCATCCACTGTGCACAACAAACCCATGTGGTCCTCCTGTTTTCATAGTGGTACCTTGAACTTCATTTTTACCTGTTATCTTCCACTCTAGGGACTTTTTTTTTTTTTTTGTCATCTCCAAAAAATGAAACTCCAGACTTTGCTGAGGTAGGGGAGGGAAGATACCTAGCAGCCTAGATTGGGGAAAGAGATCCAATAGCTTCATAAATGTATTTTACATCAGCTTGCTTTTTTTCATCCCATGATTCATCCCCACATTTGAGGTAATTAATAGGCCCTTTGGGAATTGTTTTGTGATTGTTGTGTTATTTCCCACCTGTTTTTCTCATCTGTAGATGAGAAACACTTAAGTGTTAGTTTTTTCTTTCCTGTTATTCGAGTGGAGCTTTAGGAGAAAGCAAAAGTGAGTATGAAACTACTTCCTTGGAATGGAAAACTGTGATCATCCTTTGTGAGTAAATTTACCTGTAGAGAGGGGTCAGAATCGGATTTACCCAGAGGTCAGGCATTCACTCTGTATGTGACTTAGTGAGTGTTTTTTTCATGTTTTATTTCCTTATATATAGTAGGGGATAATATCCATATATCAAGATGTCTGAGAAGATCAAACGAGGTAGGGTATGCAAAGTTCTTAGCAGTGTCTCATCCGTATTAGTCACTCAGCAAACATTAACTTCTTCAAATCCTTTTTAATGAGACCACAACAATTTTTAAAGGACAGAGGTTAGTTCCTCTTCCTCTTTTCTACTGATAACCTTAAAACTTATTTCTTGTCAGGGACGTTTGTAATTTCCTCCATTGAGTCTCATTACAACAAAAGTTTGAAGCGATGGACCAGTGTTACAGTTCTGTGTTACAGCTCAGTTTCATTTAGCAAGTAAAGGAAAATACATCCTTGAGGGGTGAGGGCATGCCAACCCAGACACAAAAGATGTGAAGAGAAGAGAGGCCCCCAGCCCAATTTTGGCTCCTCTTTTTATATGTTTTTTCTCCTCCCCCTGGGTCAGTTCAGTTCAGTCGCTCAGTCATGTCCGACTCTTGGCAAGCCCATGAATCACAGCACGCTAGGCCTCCCTGTCCATCACCAACTCCCAGAGTTCACTCAGACTCGCGTCCATCAAGTCAGTGATGTCATCCAGCCATCTCATCCTTGGTCGTCCCCTTCTCCCCCTGCCCTCAATCCCTCCCAGCATCAGAGTCTTTTCCAATGAGTCAACTCTTCGTGTGAGGTGGCCAAAGTATTGGAGCTTCAGCTTTAGCATCATTCCTTCCAAAGAAATCGCAGGGTTGATCTCCCCCTGGGTCTGCCCTATGTAAATTGGACTAGCCAGGAGTGCTGTTTGTCCTCACTCCAGTCCTCAGACCTTCCTTTGTACTATTTTCACAGGCTTTTCCTTTCTTTGTTTTTTAGGCAATGCCATTTTGAACTCCTTTGTCCTATTCTAACTACCTAACATTTACCAAAGCTGCTAGAATTACTAAGTTTATAGTGTGCTTCCATATTCAATTCAGTGTCAGGACAACTTTTTTATTTATATCTGCTGTGTACATATTAAGATTCCCACTGTTTGTAGTGCAGCAAGGCTAAGTAAGGGCTCCCCAGGTGGCACCAGCGGTAGAGAACCTGCCTGCCGATGCAGGAGATGTGGGTGCGATCCCTGGGTCAGGAAGATCCCCGGAGAAGGGCATGGTTCCCACTCCAGTATTCTTGCCTGGAGAATCCCGTGGACAGGGGAGCCTGTCAGACTAGAGTCCATAGGGTCACACAGAGCCAGACTCGCCTGAAACGACTTAGCATGCATGCATGCATGCAAGGCTAAATAAAATGCAGGCCCGACCTCAGAGACCTCATACCAGAAAGCCTGAAATGGAGAGTTTATTGTTTGGAACAGGCTTTTTCAAATTCCAAATAGGCTAATAAAGACTCTATTAGGAAAACATAGACTCCCTTCTGGGAAACAAGAGGCTGTGAAGCAGCCTGTATTTACATGCTGTTGGAGAGTTGGTACATTTGTTTTGACTTTCTCTAATTAAATTGTAAAGATTTTCTTCAGGTGAAGGATTCTATTTCCTTTCCTCTGTTTTATACATTCTGAGTGGTGGAGGGATTTTGAATATCTTTGTTTCTCATCATCATGTTAGCCGCTCAGTCATGTCTGACTCTTTTTGACCCCATGGACTGTAGCCTGCCTGGCTCCTTTGTCCATGGGCTTCTCCAGGCAGGAATACTGGAGTGGGTTGCCATGTTTCCTCCCAGGGGATCTTCCCGACCCAGGGATTGAACCTGGGTCTTGCACAATGCAGGCAGAGTCTTTACCATCTGAGCCATCAAGGAAGCACGTCATAGGTCCAACAAGATGCCAAGAGCCAAGGTTCAGATCTATTCTCTGAATTTCCCACCTGCCATCTTCCTGTCTGAAGCAGTATCTCTGCATAGCTCTTCATTTGTGTTTTTCTAGTGCCCCTCACCTCTTTTGACCTGGATAAAAATGATGCTTTTCTTCTTTTTCCCTCAGCTGGATGCCTTGGAGTTCTTCCAGTGAATTCACTCATGTGACCATGACAGCAGAGAATATCTCTGTGAATCCAGAGGACCGATTGACCAGGTAAGAATCAGGTCTTCCCCACTATGCCCTCAGTACATTTTATTGACGAACTTGAATTTTTGACACCAGAAATCATGTTCACACACGTTTATACTTAAGAGTGTAAACTCCTGTTTAATTGCAATGGCATAATAGGTAAGTGGCACACTCAGAGTTTTCCAAGCTGAATCTGGTAGACTGGATTATTGGGCTTGATTTCCCCTCTCCCCATTGTGTAGTAGTTGTATTGTGCATCCATGTGCCTTCCTAGGCCTCATGGTGGGTGGCATGTATGTCCCTAAACTTTGGACTTGGCCACAGGAATATTAGTGGATGTATAAAATTCCATGGATGGAGGAGCCTCGTAGGCTACAGTCCATGGGGTCTCTGAGAGTTGGACTGAGAGACTTTCCTTTTTTCACTTCGTATGATATAGTCAGGATCTGGGTATCTGCTACACAGTTGGCTTAGTCTCCTGGGTTTCTGCTCTTCCCATGAGGAGGAGGTATTGCAGGAAGCTCTCCTTTTATCCCAGGCTTAGTCACTCTGGTTAACATGCAGACTTGCAGACAGACATGAAAGCAGCTCAGCTGACTTGCGGATGCATAAGTGAAAAATTGATGTTTGTTATTATAAATTTTTTAGTTTTGTGTAATTGTAAGTTCTGTGATGCACCGTTATTGAAAACATTGCAGGCTAAAGCTTAATAAACCTCTCTAATAATATGCGTTTTCAGTTGCTAGCATGGCTGGTAGTGTGGATTTATCCCTCAGATGGTCTCTGTGTTACATGCAATCAAAGTACTGTGGCTTTCCCCGACATTGTTTTTGAATGATGACCATATTGAATGCCTTTCTTATTAATGTATTCTTTCTCTACTGATCTCTAAATTCTGTGAAGTCAACAATTATATCTGGTTTATTTCTTATTATACACCAGTGACTGTCGTGATACCTAACACACAGAAAGTACTCAATTAATATTAATTAAATTAATGAGTAAATAAAAATGTAAGAAAGCTATGTATTTCCCCATCAGAAAAATGAATGTAAAAAATGTACATGAAAACTGGCCTGGAATATGTAAGGGCGTATAAGATTTTATGAGCGATTCCTAGGCTGAAACTTTAGAACTCATGATCAAGATAATGTAGAAGCATTTCAGACAGCAGAGGCTGAAAATCCCCTATATTTTGCTCTGGTGTTTTAGAGTGTATGTCTATACACATGGCAAGACTCGGGAATTTTCCAGGGGACAGGTGATTTGGCCAGATGAGTCACTTTTCTGGTCATGCTGTGTATCCTTCTGTGTGTTATTTCATCTTTCAGTCATTAAGTCAGCTAAGGGATAGAACAGGAATAAAAGGCAAAGGACTCAGAGGTCACTTTTCTAGGACCTAGGAGAAGGGATAAAATATGACCGGAAAAAGTTAACACCGTCTACCAGCAGTCAGCCATGTAGATGATGTAATGCATTATATATGGTGAGTGTGAAGCTGAGGGCCAGGAACAGAAGGGAGAAAAGTAATAGGCAGGTCATTCTTTGAGGGTATTTGTGTCTATACAGAAAATGGCAGAATGTCCTCATTCTTAATTTTCAGGGTATACCTCTTTGAAGCAGGCTCTTCCCAGTCACATTGGGAATACAGAGGCAGCTCAGCAGACTGACTGGGATTTATGCTAGGACTATTTGTGAGAATTAAATCCATTTAAACTTGGACGGAGGCTATTTCCTATGTGGCTGGCCCCATGGAAATGGAGAGATAATTTTAAGCGTGAGTGGGATGGGGTTGGGGGTTGGAATTCATAGGGAAGATGAGTAAGCTGCAGACCAATGAGTGCTTTCTTTCTGAAGTCATCTTTTAATTATGCAATTTGTGGTGAGTCACTTGCTTTTTTGTTTTACGAGTCTCAGGATGAGCTGGCTGGTGGTTTGATTTTGACTTCTATGGTTGGGAGTCTTACGATTTCTCCACTTTTAGGTCCTTCATTGCTGCCCTTCGGGTGGCTTGTGTGAAGAGAACAAAAGAGCTAGGGCGGAGGTAAAATAGATGCGCACACTGAAACAGGAAGATACGGTCTGCTCCCTTTGGTGTGATTTTAGACAAGGTACTTGTTTCTCCAGACAGTGTCTTTCCCGTCCCTTGAGATCATAGCCCTCATTACTTACATACCTTGTTCCGGTTGAGATGATTCTTGACACCATAGGTCCATGGGAACCCAGCCATTTGTTGAATGGCGGTGACGGAGATGTTCAAGCTCATTTATAATTTTAAACTCTTGGCAAGCCAAAAAAAAAAACCCCACACACCTTTTCCTTTTATCTCAAACAAAGAGTGAGAAAATTTATGGAATTGGCTGATATTCCAGCAGTCTGTAGGCTTCAGTGTTGTATTTCATTATGAACAATGGAGTAAAAGTGATGTCTTTAATAGTGGACCCAAGCTCCCAACTCCACAAGCTTACCCACATTTTGTTAAGTTTATAAAATATTTGTATTTATCACTGGAAAAATCCCCCAAATGTTCAGTGCTTGACCTTAGCAGGAGGAAAAATTATAAATTTTCCATCAGTCAGTTTTCCAGATACCAAGGAATATATTGTAGTGCTAACTAAAACAAAAAAATAATCATGGAAATCTTTTAAAACTGCTTCAGATGCATTTTTGCCTTATTGGATAGACTGTTGAATACAAGTTATTCTTTCCTTAACAGCCCATCATTATTCTTATGTTCATAATTATCATAATGGACCATGAAAGAGCATGATTTTCTTCTACCTGTATTGCTGATTATCAGCTCTGTTTTTCTTCCTATGTATACTTTTGTAGCTAGTTTTCTATATTTAGGAAAGGTCAGATGAGCAAGTTGTTAGAATGGTATGTAAGTTACGAGTTAATAGGGTATGAATTGATTTATAATAGGAACTTTAGAATGCTTCTCATTATCTGTTAGAACTTTGCTATTTACTTTTTGATTTTCCAAAGTCATGTTCTTGGTATGTGAAGTTTGCCTTGTGTATGCATATGTATATATCCCAGTGTATATATGTACATACAAGTGTGTGTGTGCTTATGTGTGTGGCTGTGTATTGGGATCCAACATGGCATATGGTCATTTTATTAACAAACAGACCTTGACCAAACCCTGATAGTACTCCATCATAACTGTGTGACCTTGGGAAAATTCTTGTTCTCAACCTCACTTTCCTCAATGTTTAAATGGGAATAGGGATATCTATAGCACCTATGATAGGATACTGAAAGAGGAACTCCCCAGGTCAGTAGGGGCCCAATATGCTACTGGAGATCAGTGGANTTTTAACTGTAGGTAAGGAAGCCGCTCCAAAAATCACTCTGGGAATAACATGATATTAATGGTCAGCATTTGCGCATATCTGTATCACTTCAGCTGAATGATGTTAAGCTGGTTCTTCTATCATCTCCATTTTATAGGTTATAAAACTAAACCTTAATTTAGAAAGATTCAGTTCAGTTCAGTTGCTCAGTCGTGTCTGACTCTTTGTGACTCCATGGACTGCAGTATTCCAGGCTTCCCTGTCCATCTCCAACTCCCAGAGCTTGCTCAAACTCATGTCCATCAAGTCAGTGATGCCATCCAAACATGTCATCCTCTTGTGTCCCCTTCTCCTCCTGCCTTCAAACTTTCCCAGCATCAGTGTCTTTTCCAATGAGTCAGTTGGACAACTGACTTTGCATCAGTTGGACAACGTATTGGAGCTTCAGCATCAGTCCTTCAAATTAATATTCAGGGTTGATTTCCTTTAGGATTGGCTGGTTGGATCTCCTTGCTAGTCCAAGGAACTCTCAAGAGTCTTCTCCAACACTACAGTTCAGAAGCATCAGTTCTTCGGTGCTCAGCTTTCTTGATGGTCCAACTCTCACATCCATACATGACTACTGGAAAAACCATAGCTTTGACTATATGGACCTTTGTTAGTAAAGTAATATCTCCGCTTTTTAATATGCTGTTTAGGTTTGCCATAGTTTTCTTCCAAGGAGCAAGCATCTTAGAAAGTGAAAGTGAAAGTCTCTCAGTCGCGTCCAACTCTTTACAACCTCATGGACTATACAGTTTTTGGAATTCTCTAGGCCAGAATACTGGAGTGGGTACCCTATCCCTTCTCCAGGGGATCTTCCCAACCCAGGGATCAAACCCAGGTCTCCCGCACTGCAGGCGGATTCTTTACCAGAAGAGCCACAAGGGAAGCCCAAGAATATGGAAGTGGGTAGCCTATCCCTTTTCCAGGGGATCTTCCCCACCCAGGAATCAAACCAGGGTGTTCTGCATTGCAGGTGGATTCTTAACCAACTGAGCTATCAATTAGGTAATTGTTTTAGGTTATAGAACTAGTGAATGTCATATCCAGGATATGAAAAATTTTGTTTGTGGGCTCTGAACCTACAAAATGGGAGAAGACTAGAAACAAAATGTTTTAAATGGAAATTCTGTTCAGTCTCTAAGTCATGTCTGACTCTTTACAACCCCATGGATTGCAGCATGCCAAGCTCCTCTGTCCTTGACTATTTCCCAGAGTTTGTTCAAATTAATGGCCATTGAGTTGGTGATGCCATTGAACCATCTCATTCTCTGCGCACCCTTCTCCTTCTGCCTTCAGTCTTTCCCAGTATCAGGGTCTTTTCCAGTGAGTCATCTCTTTGCATCAGGTGGCTGAAATATCGGTGCTTCAGCTTCAGCATCAGTCTTTCCAGTGAATATTCAGCATTGATTTCCTTTAAGATTGACTGGTTTGATCTCCTTGGAGTCCAAGGGACTCTCAAGAGTCTTTTCTAGCACTAATTGCAGTATAGTACTTCAAGCAGAAGATGAGACAGCTGACACCAGTGCAGTGGTGATGTGATGAGATAAAGGCTCTGGTGTGGTATATTTCAAGGGTGGATACCCCACTGCCATTCTGGAAAGCCTAAGGAATCATATTCCCATTATTTAAATTCACTCCTGTTTAAAGCCCTGTCTGACCAACTTTGACCATCTTTTTCACTATTTGGAAATAGAACATTCAAGGATAAAAATTCATTAAAGAAAGTAAAAAATATTAGAGTTAAATTCTAATGCAGAGTACCAAAATGTTCCGAGCAATCTCAATGTCACTGAAATGATCCATGGTCTGTTAAGTACAGTAATTGTCTCAGTTTTTTTCATTCAGTGGCCACTTACTGAGAACCCTCTTTATTTCAAGCCCTGTGTAAGGTTATGGAGATGTAGTTATGGGATATAAGTTAGCAAGGGTTAAATGGAGAATGTTATGCTTCAGGATGTGAGCTCTCTACATTCCTTGGAAAATAATAGTAAAGCAGCAGTTATTACTGAAGTATGTAGGTGTGATGTTTTTGTTAAAATATTTTAAAAAATCATCCTCATAGTACCTTCATTCACAACTCATATGTCAGGCAATGTTATTACTAGAAGAAAGGTCCCCATGATGTATTTTGCACATTTATCAAAGAACAGATTGTAGCAAAAGACTCTGTTTCTGTGACAATAGCTTTGATTAACACCTATCAAAATAGAACCATCATTTGCTCACTTAAGCATTTGTTAAATAACCCAATCTGCTACTGAATTAGAAGCCAGATGCCTCCATCTCCACACGTGCTGAGAAGGCAGTTGACACCTCCCTCTCATACCCCCAGTCATTTATGGCCCTTGCCTACAGGACGTTGCAGTCCTATTCCAGCTCAAGGTTTTAAGATTCTATACAGTTCAGTGTTTTGTTTTTTCCTGAAGTGGCCTGTGGTCTTTCAACTGTGTTGTTCCCTGAATCAAGTCAAAGATCCTGTAATGGTACCTACCAGATGGGTACCCATTAGAAGTGACACTGTACTCTGGTAAGCCTTCATCACCCAGGCTAACTGCTATGTCATCTGCAAAGCAGAGTGAGCATTTGGATCAGCAGATCATGTAGATGGAAAGGACTAGCATCACAGAATCTTGTATAAAAGGTGCTCAGTCTGTGACTAGCTGCACAGCTAGAACTTGGTATTCATTTTTAGAAGAGCCTTCATTATTAGGATCAGCTTTATTATACTTGGCTTAGATCTGCTTGTAATTTTCATTCTGATTTTGCTCTCTGAAGTCAGAGTTAAGTTCATCACAGCCCTCTCCCATCTGTATCAGGTCTTCTTTTTCCTCAGTTAAGCAGCTAGAGTTCCTGCTGTTCTGCAAGTGACACGACGTCCGGAGCCCCTCATTATCCTGAATACTTTCTTCTTTATATGCTCTAATGCTTCATTGTTCCTCATTAAAATGTGGTACCAGGAACTGAATTTAGCACAGCATCCTAAAGGAAATCTGACCTGTAAAAATTATAGGGCAACATCGATTCCTTCACTGTTCTGTTTCTGAAATCTAAACTCCCCTTTGTTTTTGTCTGACAGCCACACTGACAACTTCTCATACAGAACACACTTGCTTCAGGGCCTTTGCACTCGCTATCCCCTCTGTTAGGAAAGCTCTTTCCTCCAATAACTCATGTGGCTGTCTCCTCACTTCATCCTCTTTAGGTATCTCCACCTCAGCCACTCCAATGGAAGCAAGGTTCCCCTTCCACTCTCTTGCCCCTGACATGGCTTTATTTTTTTCATATAGATTTCATAACTTGATACATGATTATTTTATGTATGAACTGTCTGTCTGCTTCACAAAATGTATGCTTTGCATCAGAGGACTGTTTGTTCTCTGCTGCATCCTTCAGTACATGAAATACAGAACATACTCAGTTAATATTTGTTGACTAAATGAAAATTGGGCACATGATCAACTACACTTTCTAAAACCTTGTCTCATGAAATGCTATCAGATTAAGTCTTCATTCATTTTTCACTTGGCAAGTAACTTGCTTTTATAATTAAGAAATAGTTCATATTTATTGCATATATTTAGAGACTATAGATCAGCAAAATGAAATCTACTCAAATTCTCTATATCCACACTGCATTTTAATATATACTTTTCTAGACTTTTCAGTCATATATATATATTACTAAAATCAGATAGTTGTTTAGATATTTTAACCTGATTCATTTTTACTGTATATTTTCTTATCAGAAATATTTTTATTAAGTAAATGTGTATAATATTTTACTATGGAGGTATATAATAATTTAATACTATTTACTTAGCCAGTCATCAATTATTAGAGATATAGATTATTTCCAATTTATTGTTAAGTTAATAGTACCACATAAACAGTGTTGTAGCTAAATTTATGGGACATTCATAATTATTCCTGTAACAAGAAGAACTTTTGACATCAAAGAGTGTAAAATATACAGTGCTGCTGTTAAGTTACTGTAAATAGAAACATTTAAAATTTTAATACCTAGAAATTATTTTTTTACAAGTAGGCAGAAGGCATTCATATTACACATGAACCACATACCATTCATATAGTCAAAGTATAACTGACATAGTGTTTCTGAATAATGATTTAATTATACCTACCAAGCAAGGAAAAAAACAATAAGTTATCAGTTCTTTCTTTTATCTGTCAAATGTTTAGTTTTTTTCCCTTGGCCTGAAGGAAAGATTTAAAACATTTTTAGAAATTTTTGTTTCTTCTGTCCTATTGAAATCATCGATATATTTTGAATCCTGAAACTGTATGCAACATAAGAGCTACTACTCTCAATTTTGCACAATTGATATATAAATCTGTGTCTTCATTTACAATAAATCATAAAGCTTTGAACAAGATAAACAAAAACCAAAATAATGTGAACTATTAGATGTTTTGTTAAAGGTTTCATTGCTTTTTATTTTGTTTTAATGAAGACTGATGGAAAGAAATGAAATGACTTTTAGTAGAGAACTACAAAAAAAATAAAATGAAGAGCGTGTAGAGGAATTTAAAACAAAGTGAAGTATTAAGAAAGGCTAAAGAGCTAACAATGATCTACCAATGAAGAGTAGTTCCAAGTATGGCTCGGTGTTCAAGTCCCTTCCTGATATTTCTAAAACATGCCTTTGCCTGACCAAGGAAGGACTTCTATAAGGCAAATACTGATCTGTATGTTCACTGAGGATAGAAAACGACGCTGGAAGTTCAAAGTTTTTATAAGAAAGTACTCCTTAAGAGCACAGAAGTTTGAATACTGGGATATTCTGTTAGTGAAGATTATATAATTCTTAAATTATCTTGAATTAAATTGATTTAGTGTAACAGAACCTATATATAACCATCTTGACAATGGGCAACATTGGCTAAAATATATCCAGTATAAATAAATACAGGATTCCACAGTGGGTGAAAGAGAACCAGAAGTTCTATAAATAAAGTTTCTGAAAAGTAGTGTATTTGGAAAACCCAAGGAAATGGTTGTTAACTAAATACATATTTTTATTTTTCAATACTGATGCAAAAACATACCAGGAATATTCCTGGAAAGGTATGTGTATGGAATAAAAAAGATATTCTTTTCCTCTCTGCTGGGATTTAGTTAAGGGATGTGTGAGTTTAACTAGATCACACAGTCATTGTTAATCAGGAGTTTATGAGACTGGAGGCCTGTTGGTCTAATGAGAAGAGATAGAAAAGTAATTTATCAGGTCCCCTGGGATGCAAAAGGATTGCTTTAAAGTTGCCTCAGTCTTATAGCTGCAGTTGTGACTATTTATAGAGTAAGCAGAGCCTCCTCTTCCTCATCCTTATCTCTCTCCTGGGTATCATAGTTCAGTTCAGTTCAGTCACTCAGTCGTGTCCAACTCTTTGTGACCCCACAAATCGCAGCACACCAGGCCTCCCTGTCCATCACCAACTCCCANTTTTGCATTCCAGTCCCCTATAATGAAAAGGACATCTTTTTTGGGTGTTAGTTGTAAAAGGTCTTGTAGATCTTCATAGAACTGTTCAACTTCAGCTTCTTCAGCGTTACTGGTTGGGGCATAGACTTGGATTACTGTGATATTGAATGGTTTGCCTTGGAATCAAACAGATCATTCTGTTGTTTTTGAGATTGCATCCAAGTACGGGATTTCATACTCTTGTTGACCATGATGGCTACTCCATTTCTTCTAAGGAATTCCTGCCCACAGTAGAAGATATAATGGTCATCTGAGTTAAATTCACCCATTCCAGTCCACTTTGGTTCACTGATTCCTAGAATGTTGACGTTCACTCTTGCTATCTCTTATTTGACCACTTCCAATTTGCCTTGATTCATGGACCTGACATTCCAGGTTCCTATGCAATATTGCTCTTTACAGCATCGGACCTTGCTTCTATCACCAGTCACATCCGCAACTGGGTATTGTTTTTGTTTTAGCTTCATACCTTCATTCTTTCTGGAGTAATTTCTCCACTGATTTCCAGTAGCATATTGGGCACCTACTGACCTGGGGAGTTCCTCTTTCAGTATCCTATCATTTTGCCTTTTCATACTGTTCATGGGGTTCTCAAGGCAAGAATAATGAAGTGGTTTGCCATTCCCTTCTCTAGTGAACCACATTGTGTCAGACCTCTCCACCATTCCCACCCGTCTTGGGTAGCCCCACAGGGCATGGCATCTGAGGTCAGGGGAGGTGGCTGAAGGTGCCAGGCTGTGGCAGCGCAGGAGCAGCCGAGAGGAGCTACCCCTGCCCACGGCCAGGGGTGGTGGCTGGCAGGAGCTGCCCCACATCCAAGGAGAGGAAGCTGTGTGGGCACCAGAGGGCCTAGAGGAGCTATTCCATGTTCAAGGTCGGGAGGGGCAGCGGTGAGGAGATACCGCTCGTCCAAGGTAAGGAGCAGCAGCTGAGCTTTGCTGGAACTGCTGTGAAGAGATACCCCACATCCAAGGTAAGAGAAATCCAAGTAAGACGGTAGGTGTTGCAAGAGGGCATCAGAGGACAGACACTGACACCATAATCACAGAAAACTAGTCAGTTTAATCACACTAGGACCACAGCCTTGTCTAACTCAATGAAACTAAGCCATGCCGTCTAGTCAAGGCTATGGTTTTTCCAGTGGTCATGTATGGATGTGAGAGTTGGACTGTGAAGAAAGCTGAGCGCTGAAGAATTGATGCTTTTGAACTGTGGTGTTGGAGAAGACTCTTGAGGTTCCCTTGGACTGGAAGGAGATCCAACCAGTCCATCCTAAAGGAGATCAGTCCTGGGTGTTCAGGAAACTTCAATACTTTGGCCACCTCATGCGAAGAGTTGACTCATTGTAAAAGACTCTGATGCTGGGAGGGAATGGGGGCAGGAGGAGAAGGGGACGACAGAGGATGATGTGGCTGGATGGCATCACTGACTCAATGGACATGAGTTTGGGTGCATTCCAGGAGCTGGTGATGGACAGGGAGGCCTGGCATGCTGGGATTCATGGGGTCACAAAGAGTTGGGCACGACTGAGCAGCTGAACTGAACAGAATTAGGTCATAATAAATATACTTTGACTTTCCCTAAAGTTAGATTCCCATAGTGATCTGAGAAATTAGAAAACTGACAGGAGAAGCTGGTAGAAAGAAATTATTCTACTCCCAATGATGAATGGTAAGAACTAGCCCTTATGTGTAACTTACTGTGTACCCAAGTATGTATATACAATGAAATATTACTTAGCCATTAAAAGAATGAAATAATGCCATTTGCAGTGACATGGGGTTACCATACTCAGTGTAGCAAGTTAGAAAGAAAAATAACATATACTATCACTTATATGTGGAATCTAAAAAAAAAAAAAAAGCTGATACAAATGAACTTACAGAAACAGACTCATTAACTTGGAGAATGAATTTATAGTTACCAGGCAGGAAGGGTGGCAGGGGTGGGATAGATTGGGAGTATGGGATTGGCATGTACACACTTCTATATTTAAAATAAAATGCCTTTCCATGAAAAGAAAAGGAATAAATGTGGTGGTTTACCTGCATTGACTCCCTCAGTCCTCTGAACAATTCCATCCCTAGTTTATTGCTATTGTCCCTGTATTATAGGAAGCTGAAGCATAGAGAGATGAGGTGAGGTAGCCAAGGCAGTAAGTGCCAAGACTGTACCGACAGTAAGTGACCAGGCTGGGGCTTGAAGTTGCACTGTCTGTCTCCTGAGCTTCTGGTCTTGGCCATTGTTCTATTATTTTTCCCTTGGGGAACAGGACAAGTCATCCCCACATTTTTGCTCAGTGTCTTTGCTCAGGATTTCTTCTTCCTAAAAGTCCTCCTCAGACTCTTGCCTGCCAAGGTTAAATTCAATTATCACCTCCTCTGTAAAGCCTTACCTAATTCCTCCTTGCTTTACTGTTCTTTTGTCTCCCCTTAGTCATGACATTTATCACTTGGTGTTATTGTCACTAGATACTCATCTGTCTCATCTGAAGTATATCCACTCCTTAAGAAAGGACATATTGTAATTTTTTAATATTTTTGTATTCGTGGTGACTGGAGAAGACATGGTACCCAGTAAGGACTCTTATTGTATTGGACATGTATGAATGAAGATGTTTAGAGATTCTTGTACATAAGTAAGAGTAGATTTTAAGTTTCTTTTAATCCTATATTATTTAGTATCAATCTCTGGTCTGATAGGTAGTATTTTTATTGGATATTCACTAGATATTTTAGATACTTTATATTTGGGTCCCTGTTCATTTTAAAGCATTGTTGGAATGACAGACTGGATAACCTTGACTTAGATAAATTTAAGAAACTCCCTGATAGCTCAGTTAGTAAAGAATATACTTGTAAATGGAGAACCCAGTTTGATTCCTGGGATGGGAAGATCTGCTGGAGAAGAGAGAGGCTACCCACTCCAGTATTCTTGGGCTTTCCTTGTTGCTCAGCTGGTAAAGAATTCCCGTGCAAAGCGGAGGACCTGGATTCAGTTCCTGGGTTGGGAAGATCCCCTGGAAAAGGGAAAGGGTACCCACTCTGGTATTCTGGCCTAGAGAATTCCATGGACTGTATACTCCATGGAGTCACAAAGAGTCAGACACGACTGAACGACTTTCATTTTCACTTTGATCTCGAGCCTATTGTTTCTGAATCTTAATTAGTTACATTTCTCAGTATATCAGCAGTGGCCTGTGGGTTATTAAATGGTAAAATAAATGGTTTGGTGTAACTCCTTTAGGAATGTGACAGTGTCTACATTTCTCATATTTCATTACACAACATTATATTCCAGTAATTGTTTAATCTGAAATAATGACATTATGTGCAAATTATGTGCAACTCTATCCATTGATGTTTCTCTGAACACTTAGGCTATTAGGCTTCTTTTAATTATTTTCTCTGCACCAGAGTCCTCACTGTTTTCTCCACTACTGCTCTGGGTATTCCTGACTGAACAAATCAATTATTAAAATGGAAGCATGCTCCTTTTGTGCATTGCCTGGATGTCTTAACAATCTCATTATTTGATGAGTGACTTGTAGAAATATTTAGCTCATCCTGTTTGACAGATGTCACATGCTCAACATGAATAATGAAAGTACTCTCTGGTACTGAGAGGACTGTGTTCTCAATGGTTTTACTCTGATTGTAGTACTGCCAGGGGTGAAAATGTTCTGTTTTAATCAAAGCTGTGTTTTGGCTCAAAAGTATTATTTGACCTTGATAACCAGTTCCACAGAATACATTTACAAGGTTAAAAAAAAATGAAAAGAAAAAGATTTGCATCAGATCAAGGTTAATTGTAGTTGATATTTGCCTAACAATTCATCTCGTATCATTCTAGCTTCTGATACAATAAATGAACCATTTGGTGGAGGAAAGACCAATGCTGTATTCAGTTTCCTACTGCAGGTGAGCTTCCAACTGGGGACTTAATTTAAAGAGGATTTTAATAAAGAGAGGTACTTTATAAACTTCTAGGTCAACATAGCACATTGAAGACCTGCCTGTGGCATTCACTTATGTTCTAAAAAGAAAACTTCAGACATGTGCTCAATGACCATGTTGAGAGGCTTGGGCTTCCTATGAATTCTTGACTTCTGAATTGTGTTTTTATAATCTGCATTTCCAAAAGCTTCTCGAACATGGACGTCTCTCAGGGTTCTCATGATACTCTGCAGCAAGTACAACCATTGTGTGCTTCATACCTTGTTTGAATGGCCTTTTTCTTATACACCCTATTGGAAGGACTTTTGGGACAGATATTGTATCCTGCTAACTCCTAGCACCTAGCAGAGTTCATGGGCCATTGTAGTCATTAGAAAGGGGCTACTGAATTGCTTTGTTATTGATTACTAATACTCTGCTTAGTTGCTTAGTCATGTCTGGCTCTTTGCAACTCCATGGATTGTAGACTGCCAGGCTCCTCTGTCCTTGGGAATTCTTCAGGCAAGAATACTGGAGTGGGTTTCCATGCCCTTTCCAAGGGATCTTCCCAAACCAGGGATTGAACCCAGGTCTTCCACATTGCAGGTGGACTCTTTACCATCTGAGCCACCAGGGAAGCCTGTTGGTTAATAATGAAGCAGATCTTTTGACTCATTCATTTCCACAAAATACAAGAATTCCAGCTCATTTCAAATTCAAACCCATCGTTTTCTGGGATGAGGCGTTGCATTTAAGCTCCTAATCATTTTATTTTTCTTCTCCGTAGTCTCACCATGACTCAACTGATGTCCAAGTCAACAGCATGTTTTCAATTCCCTGCAAAGTCACAAACCTTCTAAGTAGTAACGTAGGGCTATGTTTCTGAGGCTCTTCACAGTGCTTAAGACTTGCCACATCTCTTGGGAAGTGGAGAGAGCATCTCTTTGCTCCACTTTGGCATCCTGCAATTGAAGATAAACCAAAACATCTCACGTCTTTCACAAAGTATCATCACATCTCACAAAATTCCCCCAAACAACAGCTCTTCATCCACCTGAAGATCTTATCCCTATCCTTGTTGGATATGTGTTCATGGTGCTGGGCTGGATCCTAATGTCTGGTTCCAATCCCAGGCTCTGTTTTCTGTTACTGTTCTGACCTCACCCCATGCATCAGCTTAAATATGTCCCTTTTTCTTCAGCCTAAAATAAAATTTTATTTCCTTCTTTGCAACTTTCATTCATGCTGTCATTAATTTACCAGGTAGCTATTAGATGAATATTCTCTACCAAGAACTATGATAAATTCTGGGCACGAATTGAAGAACAAAGTAAATGAAATTTATATCTCTATGGAGTTTATAGTGCCATTCAGTTGGATGCCCAGATAAGTGTTAATCCCACTTAAGATCTAATTTGGACCCAGGTGCTGGGTTCTGAAGCATGACGCATGCTCCTGTCTTTCTCGCTAGACCTTAGCACCCAGAAAACCTCTTCCCTATGTTCTGCTTGATTAGGACAAGGCATAGATTATGCAATTTGAGGATTTGTGAGCATATTAGGAAGAGACAGAGTGAGAAAGAATGAAGCTTAGTAGAAGGACTTTATTTTAGGCAAAGGAGACAAGAAAAAATGAATGGGTAGGGTGATAAGAAAGACACTATTTGATTTTCTGGTTAGCAATAATGGTCTCTTGAAAATGCCCAAGCAATATGGGAAATAAAGGTAGTCTTAAACCAGCACCAAGGAGACAGTGAGGGAGTGGTATTTGGGGAAAAAAAAAAATAACTGAAAGGACTGGACTTCAGGGATCAACTCCAAGGTAAAATCAGTCTCTGTGGAATGACTGTGTAAATCTGTCCAAGATCTGCCATAGCTGGATGAGCTGTCTGAGGAAGAAGATAAAGCTAATAGAATGAATTTTAGTTTTCTGCAAGCAAAGCCTCCATTCTTGAAATATTTTGTTTAAGAAAAACCCAGTACTTGAAAGCAAGGTGACCTTTTTGCCAACTGCCCCAGCCACTTATGGAGAGATGCCATTTTTGAAGAGTGACTCATCAGGGAGAAAGGTGATGAATAGCTGTAAACAGTGAATAGGAAAGATGCTCACATGTGAGCTGGCAGTGTTCCCCAGGAACTGAAGCAGGAGATCCAAGAGGAGGAACTTCTTTTAAAATGTCCTGTTACAACTGCTAACATTTTCTTCTCTTGAAAGCCTGTTGCTCATATGAGAAGCTGGAAAGATCAATCAACTAAAATGCAGGAGACAAACCTGAATGACACCAAGGGTTGGATATTTCCTACAATATTTCCTATTGACTCTTGGAAGCTTCTCAGCTCACCGAACACTCTAAGAAGTAGGCCATGGCCCAAGGCTGTGAGCCATCAGTCAAACTTCCTAATGGCCATGTCACTGAAGGGAAGCATTATGTGGAACTCAGTGCCAAGAATATTCTTTATGCAAATAAAATATATAATCAAGGATAGCCACTTATCGGAAAGATCTCAGGATAATATTCGCCTCAGAAAAATTTTTGTTGGTGCTGTTAAAGAAGATACTTTAAAACAATGTTTTGGTCTAACATCAATCTTTAAGTTTTTCATTTTTGAAGAAGAAAAACATTATAGAGTGCCTTAACAGATCAGGTACTAGAGAGAATATAACACACATAAATCTTGGGACCCCACATGACTCAATGCATATAATTACAGTAAAGCAACAAATCTCAACTACCTAATGGTAATAGAAACTTTTCACTGACTTAGCTAAACATATTAAGATGCCAACAAAGCAGTTTTATTCTTTCTCCCATTGTTCTTTTGTATTTATTCTGTGGGCTGTTTTCTTTCTTTCCCTGTCCAGGAATGAAAACTTAGACACATTCCAGAGCTTTTCATCCTCTTTAGTTCTAAGAACAACCTTGTTTCAGTAAACAAAGTGTCAGTCATCCATATATTAATCAAAACTCTCATCTAGTCACATACATAGAGCTACTCACCTCCCACCAGCTTGTACTGCTTCAGGTCTAGAAGCCTTACTATGGAGGAGACCTGCAGTTGGCTTCTTCATCTCTGATTTTATCCTTGCCTTCTCAGTACCTGGGTTCAGGGAGAGAGGGGAGGTGGAGAGAAGCATCACAGCCTTGTGTGGCTGGATGGTCACCATCTGTCATTAGCTTTTCTGCATTTCTGGGAGATTAGAATTGACTCATTCATTCAGCACCTGTACTGTGCTGCTCAGAATCTTCCTGTGGCATAATAAAAAATAAAAATATGGGCATCCCAGGTGGCTCAGATGATAAAGACTCTGCCTGCAATGCAGAAGACTCAGGTTTAATTCCTGGATTGGGAAGATCCCCTGGAGGAGGAAATGGAAAACCACTTCAGTATTCTTATGTGGGGAAATCCCATGGACAGAAGAACCTGGCAGGCTACAGTCCATGGGGTTGCAAAGAGTCAGATAGGACATAGCAAATAAATCACATCTTCCCAGTTTCTGACACACAGCTCCTGAAACTCTTGTAATCTCTGACGTAACGAGTGTCCTGTCTATGCTAATAAGATGATATGTTGGGGACCCATAGATAGCTTTAGATTGGGACTGGTTGTCAGGCTGTCCAAATTGTAATCAGAGACTTGGAATTTTCACCTCTGAGATTGAGTTCAGGCTCAGTTGGTCAATGAGTGAGTCAGTCATGTGTACTAATGACACCTTTGTACAAGTGCCTGAACAACAGAGTTCTGAGAACTTACAGGTTTGTGAGAACAGTCTCTTCCATTGGACTCTTCCTGAGTTGTGTTCTTTATAATGAAAAGGTGGTAGTAAGTAGAGTGCTTTCCTGAGTACTGTGTCATTCTAGTGAATGATTAAACCTGAGGCGGGTTGGAGGAACCTTTGAATTTGTAGTTGGCTGGGCACGTATGTGGGCAGCACACCTCCTTTATGTTGACATCTCAAGTGGGGGCAGTTGGGGGGGACTGAGATTTTGAAAGTGTGGAGTCTGACACAATTGCTTGTGCAGTCTTGCTCAGTCCAGGACAGGGCCATATGTGGAATGAGAGGAAGATAGGCTGTGGACCAGGACTGGCCTTCTCTTCCTCCTTGTGTTCTCTGTTCTGGGATAGAACTTCCAGGAGCCAAGAATTCTAATTATAACCTGGCCATCCTGGTTTATACTTGTCAAATTAGGAAAATAGGATATGTTTTATTTATTTTTTGGGGCTTGATTTATACGCTAGTAGAGCTTCCCAGGTAGTACTAGTGGTAAAGAAGCTGCCTGCCAATGTAGGAGATGTTAAGACATGCATTTTGATCCCTGGGTCAGGAGGATCCCATGGAAAAGGGCATGAAAACTGACTCCAGTATTCTTATGTAGAGAATCCCATGGACAGAGGAGCCTGGAGGGCTATGGTCCATAGCGTCACAAAGAGTCAGACAGGACTGAAGTGACTTTGCACACATACTCCAATACTTTGGCCACCTGATGTGAAGAGCCAACTCAATGGAAAAGACCCTGATGCTGGGAAAGAAAGAGGGCATGAGAAAAAGGGGGCAACAGAGGATGAGAAAGTTGTATGGCATCACTGGCTCAATGGACTTGAGTTTGAGCAAACTATGGGAGTTAGTAAAGGACAGGGAAGCCTGGCATGCTTTAGCTCATGGTGTCGCAAAGAGTCAGACATGACTTAGTGACTGAACAACAACATATACATTTTAAATTGAGACCATGGGCTTTCCATGTGACTATCACCCTAGGGGCACACAAGTTTGGGATAAGCCTGGCAGTGAATTCTGTTTTCTTATTTAGTTTGGCCTTAAAGGATCTTCTGTGAAAGAGCCTTACAGAAACTGGACACCAATTTCACAAAGCTATTTTCCCTTGCTCCTTTTTTTAATGTAAATAGATTATAGCAGGCATCACTTTATAGCCTTTTTTTCTGTAGCACCTTTTAAATAATATCACCTAACATGGCATATGATATATTTATGTATTATGCTTATTTTTTATTGCTTGTTTTCCTATCCCCTGTTCACTGTCCTGTATTATCCCTATTTCCATTAGACTTTGACTTCTGTGAGGATATCCCAAGAATCAGAACAGTGCTTGGAGCATAGTAGGCACAAAAGAAATACTATGGAATAAAGGAATATGTATACACATATATCTGAACAGAAATAAAGTAAAATGAATGTTAGGTACTTACTCTTCAACTGAAAGATTTGGTGATTTTCATTTATCAACTGTAATTTTACGTATTTTATAATTTTCTATAGTAAATCCATCTAGTGTGATAATAAAGTAATATAGTGAGTATGTTAAATTACAATGAATCTTCCTTACCTTTAAGCACTTACATTTCTTGAATAATGAATATTGTTATGTACATGTAGTAGCAGATGATAAAATGAATCTGTGATTCTAACAGCTTCAGTTGTGAATGATTTGGTGTTTCTCACGATTCTCCCCAGGGCCTTTGTAGCTGATGCCGTCATGAGTGTTTCCCACTTGAGACAGGTATTTGTGTCCTACTCACTACCTCCCTTTTACTTTTGTGTTTATACCTTAGTTGCAGCCATTCTGGCTGGTTTCACCTTGTATGCCAGCCACGAGCACATATACTACAGAACACACCTGTTTTGTGCTCAGAACATAGGCAGAGGTAATAAACCAAACCAAATCAAATTTATTGTCAAATACTTCATCTGTGCTCAGTTCACACTATGAAAAGATGGTTCTCTTTTCAGAATATACAAGCCGATTGAGGTGTCAGTTTTTTAAAAGTTGTCTTAAAATATAAGAGTGATAGAGTGGACAACTGCATAAAATGTACTTAAAAATAACCGTGTCTTTGGTGATATGAAAGCACCTACATGAATATATTACTCACAGTTAAAAAGCTGTGATTCTGTGTGTGCACTGGGGGTGAGCAAAGTCATGATCTTGTTTATTTTTGAATGTCAAATACTGGGCTCTTTTGAAACAGCCTAATTTTTGGTGCTGTTTGAAATAAACAAGCATGGATCCAAGTTCAGGCCATCTGTCTGAGATGGTCACCTGTTTTTTGACCATCATAAGCTAGTAGGTATTTATGGCAAGCACAACGATTATTTTACTTTAACTATGGTGTTCTATGGAGAAGACTCTTGAGAGTCCCTTGGACTGCAAGGAGATCCAACCAGTCCATTTTGAAGTAGATCAGCCCTGGGATTTCTTTGGAAGGAATGATGCTAAAACTGAAGCTCTAGTACTTTGGCCACCTCATGCGAAGAGCTGACTCATTGGAAAAACTCTGATGCTGGGAAGGATTGGGGGCAGGAGGAGAAGGGGACGACAGAGGATGAGATGGCTGGATGGCATCACTGACTCGATGGGCGTGAGTCTGAGTGAACTCCGGGAGTTGGTGATGGACAGGGAGGCCTGGCGTGCTGCTATTCATGGGGTCTCAAAGAATTGGACACGACTGAGTGACTGAACTGAACTGATGGTGTTCTATGAAGCTTCCTTGGTAGCACAGATGGTGAAGAAACTGCTTTCAATGCAGGAAATCTGGGTTCAGTTCTTGGGTCGGGAAGATCTCCTGGAGAAGGGAATAGCAACCCACTCCAGTATTCTTGCCTGGAGAATCCTATGGACAGAGGAGTCTGGAAGGCTACAGTCCCTGGGGTTGCAGAGTTGGACACAACTGAGTGACTGATAACAACGATGATGTTATGTAGAGGTGAAACCAAATTTACTTTGTCTTTGTCTTAGAAACATATTGCAGACACACCATTATTATTTAAACTCTTCTGCATTTTTTTATCCATTGCTGTTTCAAGAAACAAACATATGTTTCCATATGCTTTCTAGGATATTTCCTAGTAAGCGGGTGAAAATTTTTGTTTCCGAAATCTCAGTTCCAGTTTTAATGGAAACATGTAATTCAAAGTGAATTGAAAACCAAAGCTCTAGCATTTTACTCATGTGAGGATATCATTCAACCTCATGTCATTCTAGAAAAGTTATGAGATTAAAAAGTTTGTAAGCCTAGCCCACAAATCACCTCCTTTATGAAACTGATTACTGTACATGTACAATGTAGTTCCTTCCTCATGTGAAAGAGGCATATCTTTTTAAAAAACTCTGTAGCATGACCAGATCTTTAGTAGATGCTCCATGTACAGTAAAAAGAAAGCAGATCAATTTCCATTCTCCAAGAGCTTATGTGTAGAGTCACTAAACACACTCTGTTTTTCTATTACAGAGTGGATGAGTGTTATGAAAATACTGGCAGGTGGCATAATTAAAATATTGACCCCTCTAAGGAGGAGCCTTGGGGTGCGTGGAGGAGGTGAGCCTGGTGGAGCCACATTTGAGCCTGATGGAACCACATTCACGGCTGAAGCCCTGAGTTCTTGAGGCCTACACTGCTTGGCTGGTTTGAAATTTTGAGAGAAATTCAGTGTGGCTGCTCCATCCAAGAGAGCAGTTTGGATTTTGTGGGCTGGATCTTTTCANGTGGAGAGAAGCATCACAGCCTTGTGTGGCTGGATGGTCACCATCTGTCATTAGCTTTTCTGCATTTCTGGGAGATTAGAATTGACTCATTCATTCAGCACCTGTACTGTGCTGCTCAGAATCTTCCTGTGGCATAATAAAAAATAAAAATATGGGCATCCCAGGTGGCTCAGATGATAAAGACTCTGCCTGCAATGCAGAAGACTCAGGTTTAATTCCTGGATTGGGAAGATCCCCTGGAGGAGGAAATGGAAAACCACTTCAGTATTCTTATGTGGGGAAATCCCATGGACAGAAGAACCTGGCAGGCTACAGTCCATGGGGTTGCAAAGAGTCAGATAGGACATAGCAAATAAATCACATCTTCCCAGTTTCTGACACACAGCTCCTGAAACTCTTGTAATCTCTGACGTAACGAGTGTCCTGTCTATGCTAATAAGATGATATGTTGGGGACCCATAGATAGCTTTAGATTGGGACTGGTTGTCAGGCTGTCCAAATTGTAATCAGAGACTTGGAATTTTCACCTCTGAGATTGAGTTCAGGCTCAGTTGGTCAATGAGTGAGTCAGTCATGTGTACTAATGACACCTTTGTACAAGTGCCTGAACAACAGAGTTCTGAGAACTTACAGGTTTGTGAGAACAGTCTCTTCCATTGGACTCTTCCTGAGTTGTGTTCTTTATAATGAAAAGGTGGTAGTAAGTAGAGTGCTTTCCTGAGTACTGTGTCATTCTAGTGAATGATTAAACCTGAGGCGGGTTGGAGGAACCTTTGAATTTGTAGTTGGCTGGGCACGTATGTGGGCAGCACACCTCCTTTATGTTGACATCTCAAGTGGGGGCAGTTGGGGGGGACTGAGATTTTGAAAGTGTGGAGTCTGACACAATTGCTTGTGCAGTCTTGCTCAGTCCAGGACAGGGCCATATGTGGAATGAGAGGAAGATAGGCTGTGGACCAGGACTGGCCTTCTCTTCCTCCTTGTGTTCTCTGTTCTGGGATAGAACTTCCAGGAGCCAAGAATTCTAATTATAACCTGGCCATCCTGGTTTATACTTGTCAAATTAGGAAAATAGGATATGTTTTATTTATTTTTTGGGGCTTGATTTATACGCTAGTAGAGCTTCCCAGGTAGTACTAGTGGTAAAGAAGCTGCCTGCCAATGTAGGAGATGTTAAGACATGCATTTTGATCCCTGGGTCAGGAGGATCCCATGGAAAAGGGCATGAAAACTGACTCCAGTATTCTTATGTAGAGAATCCCATGGACAGAGGAGCCTGGAGGGCTATGGTCCATAGCGTCACAAAGAGTCAGACAGGACTGAAGTGACTTTGCACACATACTCCAATACTTTGGCCACCTGATGTGAAGAGCCAACTCAATGGAAAAGACCCTGATGCTGGGAAAGAAAGAGGGCATGAGAAAAAGGGGGCAACAGAGGATGAGAAAGTTGTATGGCATCACTGGCTCAATGGACTTGAGTTTGAGCAAACTATGGGAGTTAGTAAAGGACAGGGAAGCCTGGCATGCTTTAGCTCATGGTGTCGCAAAGAGTCAGACATGACTTAGTGACTGAACAACAACATATACATTTTAAATTGAGACCATGGGCTTTCCATGTGACTATCACCCTAGGGGCACACAAGTTTGGGATAAGCCTGGCAGTGAATTCTGTTTTCTTATTTAGTTTGGCCTTAAAGGATCTTCTGTGAAAGAGCCTTACAGAAACTGGACACCAATTTCACAAAGCTATTTTCCCTTGCTCCTTTTTTTAATGTAAATAGATTATAGCAGGCATCACTTTATAGCCTTTTTTTCTGTAGCACCTTTTAAATAATATCACCTAACATGGCATATGATATATTTATGTATTATGCTTATTTTTTATTGCTTGTTTTCCTATCCCCTGTTCACTGTCCTGTATTATCCCTATTTCCATTAGACTTTGACTTCTGTGAGGATATCCCAAGAATCAGAACAGTGCTTGGAGCATAGTAGGCACAAAAGAAATACTATGGAATAAAGGAATATGTATACACATATATCTGAACAGAAATAAAGTAAAATGAATGTTAGGTACTTACTCTTCAACTGAAAGATTTGGTGATTTTCATTTATCAACTGTAATTTTACGTATTTTATAATTTTCTATAGTAAATCCATCTAGTGTGATAATAAAGTAATATAGTGAGTATGTTAAATTACAATGAATCTTCCTTACCTTTAAGCACTTACATTTCTTGAATAATGAATATTGTTATGTACATGTAGTAGCAGATGATAAAATGAATCTGTGATTCTAACAGCTTCAGTTGTGAATGATTTGGTGTTTCTCACGATTCTCCCCAGGGCCTTTGTAGCTGATGCCGTCATGAGTGTTTCCCACTTGAGACAGGTATTTGTGTCCTACTCACTACCTCCCTTTTACTTTTGTGTTTATACCTTAGTTGCAGCCATTCTGGCTGGTTTCACCTTGTATGCCAGCCACGAGCACATATACTACAGAACACACCTGTTTTGTGCTCAGAACATAGGCAGAGGTAATAAACCAAACCAAATCAAATTTATTGTCAAATACTTCATCTGTGCTCAGTTCACACTATGAAAAGATGGTTCTCTTTTCAGAATATACAAGCCGATTGAGGTGTCAGTTTTTTAAAAGTTGTCTTAAAATATAAGAGTGATAGAGTGGACAACTGCATAAAATGTACTTAAAAATAACCGTGTCTTTGGTGATATGAAAGCACCTACATGAATATATTACTCACAGTTAAAAAGCTGTGATTCTGTGTGTGCACTGGGGGTGAGCAAAGTCATGATCTTGTTTATTTTTGAATGTCAAATACTGGGCTCTTTTGAAACAGCCTAATTTTTGGTGCTGTTTGAAATAAACAAGCATGGATCCAAGTTCAGGCCATCTGTCTGAGATGGTCACCTGTTTTTTGACCATCATAAGCTAGTAGGTATTTATGGCAAGCACAACGATTATTTTACTTTAACTATGGTGTTCTATGGAGAAGACTCTTGAGAGTCCCTTGGACTGCAAGGAGATCCAACCAGTCCATTTTGAAGTAGATCAGCCCTGGGATTTCTTTGGAAGGAATGATGCTAAAACTGAAGCTCTAGTACTTTGGCCACCTCATGCGAAGAGCTGACTCATTGGAAAAACTCTGATGCTGGGAAGGATTGGGGGCAGGAGGAGAAGGGGACGACAGAGGATGAGATGGCTGGATGGCATCACTGACTCGATGGGCGTGAGTCTGAGTGAACTCCGGGAGTTGGTGATGGACAGGGAGGCCTGGCGTGCTGCTATTCATGGGGTCTCAAAGAATTGGACACGACTGAGTGACTGAACTGAACTGATGGTGTTCTATGAAGCTTCCTTGGTAGCACAGATGGTGAAGAAACTGCTTTCAATGCAGGAAATCTGGGTTCAGTTCTTGGGTCGGGAAGATCTCCTGGAGAAGGGAATAGCAACCCACTCCAGTATTCTTGCCTGGAGAATCCTATGGACAGAGGAGTCTGGAAGGCTACAGTCCCTGGGGTTGCAGAGTTGGACACAACTGAGTGACTGATAACAACGATGATGTTATGTAGAGGTGAAACCAAATTTACTTTGTCTTTGTCTTAGAAACATATTGCAGACACACCATTATTATTTAAACTCTTCTGCATTTTTTTATCCATTGCTGTTTCAAGAAACAAACATATGTTTCCATATGCTTTCTAGGATATTTCCTAGTAAGCGGGTGAAAATTTTTGTTTCCGAAATCTCAGTTCCAGTTTTAATGGAAACATGTAATTCAAAGTGAATTGAAAACCAAAGCTCTAGCATTTTACTCATGTGAGGATATCATTCAACCTCATGTCATTCTAGAAAAGTTATGAGATTAAAAAGTTTGTAAGCCTAGCCCACAAATCACGTCCTTTATGAAACTGATTACTGTACATGTACAATGTAGTTCCTTCCTCATGTGAAAGAGGCATATCTTTTTAAAAAAACTCTGTAGCATGACCAGATCTTTAGTAGATGCTCCATGTACAGTAAAAAGAAAGCAGATCAATTTCCATTCTCTAAGAGCTTATGTGTAGAGTCACTAAACACACTCTGTTTTTCTATTACAGAGTGGATGAGTGTTATGAAAATACTGGCAGGTGGCATAATTAAAATATTGACCCCTCTAAGGAGGAGCCTTGGGGTGCGTGGAGGAGGTGAGCCTGGTGGATCCACATTTGAGCCTGATGGAACCACATTCACGGCTGAAGCCCTGAGTTCTTGAGGCCTACACTGCTTGGCTGGTTTGAAATTTTGAGAGAAATTCAGTGTGGCTGCTCCATCCAAGAGAGCAGTTTGGATTTTGTGGGCTGGATCTTTTCAGAACATTCCAGGGGTAAATCTGTCAAATGCTGTGTGGAGAAACACTGGGGTAGAGAATTGAGCTGTGTTTTCTTTGGGAGTGTGCTGATTGCATTTCTATAACTGCATGTCAACTGATTTGTCATGGTTCATATAGCAGGAATAGGGGTGGCTGGAGGTTGATTCAGATCTTTGCAAATATGTTCTGTGATTCAGTCACACTGGCGAATGTTTTTTTCAGTGCGTGTTATGTGCTTGGTGCTGCTGAAGTCCTAATAATTAATATTAACAATAACAATGATGGCTAACAATTATACAGTTTTACTGTGTACTATAATAAGTCATTGATGTTTGTATAGTTTTACTAGGTGCTAGAAATAGTTCTTTGTATTACATTTAATTTTTTCTATATTCTCTCTCTCTCTTTTTTTTTTTTTTTCCTGCTGCACATCTTGCGGGATATTAGTTCCCCAACCAGGCACTGAATCAGAACCCACGGCAGTGACAGCGCTGAGTCCCAGCCATTGGACCACCAGGGAATTCATAAAATTACATTTATTAACTCTTTTGATCTTATATCAAACTTATGAGGCAAGTACTCTTATTATCCCCTTTTATAGATGAAGAAAATGAGACAGAGCGTTTGAGTAATTTTCCCAAGTTCACACAACCTTAGAAGGCAGCAGAGCTGAATCTGAACTCACGTGTTCTCTTTCCTGTGGCCAGGCTTTTATCTGCTCTGCTGTGTTGCGCTGCGATTTATATTTCCAGCACTAGAGAGTGGAAGACACCAACAAAGCTGACTATTCATAAAGAAGAGTAAAGTGCCATTAATTCTGATTTTGGAAAGGTGGAGGGCTGGCAGGAGGCTTGGGGTGATAGGAGAGGAATCTGATAACGTTCAGTCGCTGTCATGTCCGAGTCTTTGCAACCTCATAGACTGCAACACACCAGGCTTCTCTGTCCTTCACTGTGTCTCAGTATTTTCTCAAACTCATGTCTGTTGGGTCAGTGATGCCATCCAACCATCTCGCCCTCTGTCGCCCTCTTCTCCTCCTGCCCGCAACTGATAATACTTGGTCTATCTAAATTATAGTTAGCTCCCAATTAAAGGGAATTTAAGAAGTGGGCTCAACTGAGCACTAGGGCGTGTTCTAAATCAAGGTCAGACCTTGTGGTCAGGGTCAGACAGCCCTACTGTGCTACATGGACACTGAGGATAGAGTTCATGCCTACCACAAGGTGTACACAGAGTAAGGGGTGTTGGATAATTGCCAGGAACCAAGACTTCCCCTTCCTTGCTAAGTAGTTGGGTAACAACCTTGGCACTTAGTCCTGCGTGCTGATTGCTGCTGATGACCAGTGATGAGCAAATATATGCCAGCATCTGTGCTGAGGCCTGGTATCAATTATTAACAATATCTTCCACATCTGCTATAATGATCCCCACAACCAGCTTCCACATAGCAGTTTATACAGCACTGAAAAAAGTTTCCTATATATCATATCACTTTAATGCCTAAAGATGGATTTATTTTGCCCTCATTTTTGTAAAAACTATTTTGCTTTTGCCAGAAATAATGTATGTTTACAATTTTAAAAATGGCACTATTAAGTTTATAATGAAAAATAAGTGTCTTTACTCCCTCCTTCCAATTTCCACCTCTATAGAAGTAATTAGTTTTAACTTATTTTTAGCTGTTGCTTTTGGCACATAGCCTCATATATCTAAGTAATCTGCTTACTTTGCTAGTTCTTGATTTTTCCATTTTAAATATTATCCACTGACTTCTTATAGCAGAAGATGAGCATTTAACTTTTTAACCCTCTCCTTCTTCCCTCTCCCACATTCTCAAGTGCACACTTCCATCCTCCACAGACTGCCAATTCAGTTAAATGATACCTTTTGTCTATATCAATGTTTTAATTTTATTACTATGAAATTTAAATATAATTCACAAAATTTTAATTTATTATACCATGCATATTGTTATGTATCACTTCTTTTCTTGTACAATTCTGCTTGGAGGAAATTTTACTTTTTACTTAATTTTCTCTGAATCTATGAGTCATTAATTTCTGAACTTTTGAACAAACTTGAAAGTTGTTGTTAATACATTCATACTTATTGAGCAGTAAATCTTTTTTTATACCTTGGAGGGACTCATTCCTGCAACCTCCTATCCTCTTTTTAGACTATCAGTTGGCTGATATTGTAGACTTACTGCATCTGGGATCCTACTCTTGTTCTCTCCTGAGAACTCCCTCTCTTCTGAGTTGGCTCCTTGGGTTCTTATATCTCACTTTCTGATTTAAACTTCTGTTAAGAGCTTCCCTGTTGGCTCAGATGGTAAAGAATCTGCCTGCAGTGCAGGAGACCCAGGTTTGATCCCTAGGTTAGGAAGCTCTCCTGGAGAAGGGAATGGCTACCCACTCTAGTATTCTTGCGTGGGAAATTCCATGGACAGAGGAGCTTGATAGGCTACCGTCCAAGGAGCCACAAAGAGTCAGACATGTCTGAGCAACTTTCACTTTTTAACTTTTTTTGTGGCAGCACATTCTTCAGTAGCTTCCCAAGAAGGACTGTAGGAAATATTTTTGAGGTATTGTTTATTAGTCAAGGTGAGCTATTATGGTTTCTCCACTTCAGGACTGTTGACACAGTGAGACCAGATCCTTCTTTGTTGAGGGAAGCTGTCCTGTGTGTTGTAGAATGCTGAGTATCATCCCTGGGCTCTACAAATTAGATGTCAGTACTGTTTCAGCTGTGGTAAATAAATGTATTTCAAGACATTGCTAAATGTCCCCTCAGGAGCAATGTCAGCTCTAGCTGAGAACCACCAGGCTTTGTGAGCTTTTTAACACCCACATCTCAGCTGCTTAACCAAAGAAATATGTTTTGCTTGCTCATGGTACATGTGCGGTGGAGGTGGACACGGTACTCTGTTCCTCATATTTACTTATATAATTGTTCCAGAATCCAAGGTGACAGACATGCTCCCATCTCTTATTGGTATAATAGTTATATTCTAAGATCAGTGTTGCTGAAGGGTTGGAGGATGGGGGTGATTTTCACTATCAGTTCAGAATTGAAAGACTTCTCATAGTTTATTGGTTAGAATTAGTTACATGTGCATTTTTAATTGCAAGGAAAAAACATAAAAATAGCATCTATCACATCTTAAAATTCTGAGAATGTCTTCTGAGAATTCATTTTATCCTTACCAAATTAATACTTTGATTTGGTTTATAATTCTCCATATGAAAGCAATTTTGTATAAATATCATGAAGAAATACCATCAGAAAGTTGCAGAAGTAGAAAGCAGTAGAAACTGAGAATGAACCAGTTGCCTGATTTCGAATCAGAGGCAGTGCTTTGTGTTCATGGCACCCATCTTATCCTCCTGGGCACATAAATGAACTATATTTGCCAGCTTCCTTCCCTTAGATTTGTCTCTGTGACAATTTTGGCCAGTGGAATGAAGCGGAAGTGGTATATGCCTGGACTGTAAAAGTGCTCCATGGGAAATTCTCTGTTATTCACTTTCTTTACTCATGGTGAACCCTGAAGCCATGAGTTGCATGGTGGCATCATAAAATGGGAAGAGCTTGATTCTCCAAATGATGTCACAAAGAAGAATCTGCTTCAACCTCACTGGACAAAGAATGAGTAAATAATTAACTTTTACAGTGTAAGCCACTGAGGTGTTAAAGTTAATTGTTCTACCAGCTAATGGTATTTCCCCTAATAGAGAAATGGATCCAAGAAGTAGGATACTGCCATAACAAAAATTTGAAATAAATATCTTTGATTTAGTGGCCAAGAAGCAAGTGCCAAGAAACTTGTGGCAGAAGTGGAACATGGTGACCCATGTTATATGGCAGCAAGCTGTTTTGTGAAATTGTTCATGTAATAAGTTGGAAGATAGACAATATACTCACTATGCCAGCAGTTGTAGGAAAAGTGATTGAAGAGGACTCTGTATTAGTGTATAAGTTACTGGAGATGAGAATTTGCAGCTTGCCAGCAGGAATGAAAGGATATAAGAAGAGACCAGACATGAAATCTTGGAGGATTAGAAAAACCAAGTGCTTCTCTACCACACACAGCCAAATACATGAGTTGGAGAAATGCTTTGAGCAGTTAAATTACATGAAGATCCATTTGAGGCAAATAATAGGTTGAAGATGTGTTTTAGCCTGATAGCCTCAAGGCAGAAGCCATTCTATTAAGGGAGAAGCAGGGAGTGACAAGCCAAAAGACTTGAGAGCTAGGTCTAGAAAAGAGTTTTTGATTAAAACTCTCAAGAAATTAGGCATAGAAGGAAGTAACTCAACATAATAAAGGTCATGTTCACAGCTAACATCATACTGAACTAGGGAAAGCTAACATCATACTGAACTAGGGAAAGCTAACATCATACTGAACTATGAAATATTTTCCTCTAAGATCAGGAATAAAAGAAGGATGCCCGCTCATCACTCCTATTCAATATAATACTGGANCCCCAGGCTCCCCCGTCCCTGGGATTCTCCTGGCAGGAACACTGGAGTGGGTTGCCATTTCCATCTCTATTGCATGAAAGGGAAAAGGGAAAGTGAAGTCTCTCAGTCGGGTCTGACTCTTCGCGACCCCATGGACTGCAGCCTACCAGGCTCCTCGGTCCATGGGATTTTCCAAGCAAGAGTACTGGAGTGGGGTCCCTCGTAACCCTGAGGATATCACATGGCTAGCTGACTTAGTGTTGTTCTCAAATCCTGGAAGGAACCCTGAAGCTCCCAAAGGCTCCCCTGTGGTTCATGCTGAAAGTGTGATAAAAGTGATTATCAGAACCAAAAAAGGAAGGTGGACCACCTGAGTCTGGGTCAAATGGCAGGGATAACTGGTCCTTTTGGGGTCTTCAGGAGCAGTAAGAATGAAAATGAAACTGAATCAGCAGCAGGGACCAACAGGACTTGATCAGGCTGAGCAAGAATGACCAAGAAGTTTACAAATCATAAATGTCAGGAACAAATGCCAGCAGTAATACATCTACAGAGAGTCAGGTCATGAAAACCCCAGGAGCACAGCATGGTGCCAGGGCCACCCCTTTTTGTCATTTTTAAAATTAGAACTATTAAGATGAGATTTTTTTTTTAAAGACTTTGTATGTCATGTGCAATTGCTGCCTTGAAGAGAAGTAACTGGAAGAGGGGCTAGATCTGAAAAAAAGAGTCATTTTAAAGAGACTCAATTACCTTAAGAGACATTTTAAATTATTCCATTATATTCTGATTGAATTAAAATTAAAGTTTTATTTCCTACTGCTATTGCAGTGGGACTCATGACGAAGATCAATGAAAAGAAATAACTACCTCTTCTTCACCCTGGTAGTCTAGTGTTTGAAATTTTGATTTGTCTACAGAATTTTCTTTGAAATATGCAAGGTTTTGCATCAGTCTTGATTGTATGGGCAGAAAGCAGTGTAAAGTTGCTTTTAAGCTTTTTCCCTCAAGAATGCACATTGGTTTAGAAATTAGTTTCTACTACAAGTGGAAAGGGTAGGGGACTTCCCTGGTGGTTCAAACAATAAAGAAGCTGCTTGCAATGCAGGAGACCTGGGTTGGGAAGATCCCCTGGAAAAGGGAATGGCAACCCACTCCAGTATTCTTGCCTGGAGAATTGCATAGACAGAGGAGCCTGGTGGGCTACAGTTAATGGGATTGCAAAGAGTCGGACATGACTGAACAACTAACACTTTCATTTTCTTTCTTTCACTAGTAGAAAGGATACCATACGTCTTCAATCCTCTTGAAGAATGTTCTTAAAAATTGGCAGAATTCTTTAAATTATTAAGTAAATGCTAAACATCACATTTGATAAAACCTCAAAACATTTAAAGGTTAAATAATTGCTAAAAATTAATTGATCTTGTTAAATGTCATTTTGGTTATCCATTGCTGCCTGTACACTGCTCTGAAACTAATGGCTTAAAATAAGAATGATTTATTTGCTTATAGTTCTGCATTTTTGAGCTGGGTTTAGAATTTCTGCTGTTCTTGCATGGGCTCATTCATGGGACTAGAGATATCACTGGTCTCCCTTGCCATTCAGCTTCCAGTTGGATTTGGTCAATGGCAGGAACCAGTTCTGGATGGAGGAGAGGAAAGAAAGTGAGGTAGGGCTTGGTTTTTGGCCCCTGGCTTTCTCCTTGCAGTCCTGCTGTGTGGCCACAGCCCTTACTGGGCAATCTTCTACAGTCACAGTTATTATCTCTGGGTTCTGGCTTCTGTGCCCTCCTTGTGTACTTTCAAGCTTAAAGGTGCTAATGATGCTCTGTTGTTAGTAGCTCTTCTTCTTTACCTTTCATGTTGCTCACACTTTTATGAATGATCCCTGGATTAAATTTGTTATAAACAGCCAGCTTGAATGTGCTGTTTCCTGGAAAAACCTTGATGTTTGGTACCTGTCTTAGCATTGGAAACGTAAAGTTAACCAGAAAGATAAAAACTGTCTTCTGTTCGCTGGGGCTTTAGTCCATACCATGTCATATAAGTCAGATAAAGCAAAAAACTTGCATTTTAATGGAGGATGTGTAACATAAACAGGATAAACAAAATCTATAGGAGTTTAGATAGTGACTTAGTGCTAAGAATAGCAATAAAATAATGAATGAATGGAAGTTAGAAACTGCACAAAGAGAAATTTCAAAACTCCTCCTTAAAACATTTGCACTAGCCAGAACTGGAAATCTTTGAGCAGGGAACTTTTTCCAGCTTAGTGTTGTTTTCCTAGTGACTAGAGCAGTAATGGCTTCCCAGGCCTCTCAGTGGTAAAGAACCTGCCTACCAGTGCAGAAGACATACGAGACGGGAGTTCAGTCCCTGGGTCAGTAAGATCCCCTAGAGTAGAAAATGGCAGCCCACTCCAGTATTCTTACCTGGAAAATCCCATGGAGAGAGGAGCCTGGCATGCTACATTTACAGTCTGTGGGGTCACAAAGAGTCAGACACAACTGATCAGCACCCCCAGGATAGTGACTGATACATAGTGGATCCTCAGTAAATATTTGTTGATGGAATGAATAAGGGCACATAAAAACACACTCATTCATTCAAATAATAATACTTGTCAAATTCCTCCTTTGCTAAATACTCCGGATAATTTAGTCATGGAAAACCCCAAATGAACTTTTTAGTCAACTCAAATAAATGTCAGAAGTCTTTGCCTTTGTCCACCCAACAATATTATAATTTCCTTATAATGGATTTCGTTTCTTGAACTTTTTATTTTCAACACCTGCTATGGCTCTCTACACATAATGAAATAAGCAGTAAACTTAGTCAAAACTCTTACAAATGAATGACCCAACTGACTTTAACAATAACATAGATTTATTGTATTGATTCTTAGATAAGACAAATCTAGTTCAGGGTCCAGTTGGAGCCAGGCTCTTTGTAAGCATTAGATGTTGGGTTGTAAGCTTACTTTTTGGCTTTTCTTTATCTATGGGTGGTAGAAATTTGCTCCATATACAGCCTCAGGCCTACAGTTTCCTACTTTGTAAATGTCTATAGAAAAATATTTCTTGCCTAAGAGTTTTATTAGCACATGTGGTTCAAACGACCTAAATCACTTGGACTTAGAGAAGGCCCTAAGAAAATTTGGATTTGTATTACCAAAAAGAGGAATGGATGCTGGTTGAACAAAGCAAGAGATGTTTCAGACACTCTACTAAAAAGATTTATACTTTATATATTAATGTTCTAGTTAAAACTCCTAATTTTGACTAGTTGGGAGTGGAAATTTTGGCTAAATTTCTTAGCAACAGTTTTTAAATTTTTCTTTGTTTATTTTGAATAAATTTAGTGTAATAGAACAAATTCACTAAACATTACTTCCACTTCTTTGAGGCTATAAAGAATACATGGAAAGTGTCTGTAATTATTGTGTCCTTTATTTCTATAAGAGAAGGATGTTTCTAAAGTATTTGAGAATGATTGAAAATGTAGACCTTTGAGTGGTTTTAAGCGCTTTACTGCTTTTCTTCTTATACTATTAATTTACTTAGCCAAGTTATCACAGATTCTGAATTAATGAGGTGTTAGTACATATGCAGATGGAGTTATCTGGTTTGCTTTAGATAATCCTCAGGCATAGTGTTCCCTCTGCTGCTGGGAAAGTTGAGCAAATGTTTGTTGAACCCTTTTAGAGCAAAAGCATTAAAGATTAGCCCACTTATTTATTTAAGTCATATAAATTTAGTTTGTAGCATAGCCATTTTTTGTCTTTTGACTCAAGACAAAGTAGGTCTTATTTATTTTAGGTCTCTTCCTTTAACCATAGCATTTCCTTACTGTCACTTGGAACAGTGTATTTCTAAATGTCATTAAAGTGTGGTCCCTCTACAATCACAAATGTGCGAAAAAACAAGTACAGAAATTGAGATTATTTAGAAACTTTTATACCAATTAAATACTTTTGCAACATCCAAGTGTATCCATGTGAATTAATCTTGTTGAAAGCAGTTTAGATCAGATCAGGTGGTTCTTGGACTCATGTAACAAATCACAGTGACTAAGAGCTGCATTCTGATAATGCACAATGGACCATATTGTGTCACCACAGTGCTGGACCATGCATCATTTGTAAAAGATGGAAAAAAAAAGGGAAAACTTTGTCTTTCACCTCAGATCCTTTGGAAAGAATTGTACCAGAACGAACTGTTTGAATCAGAAAGCTACCAAGGCAGTGAAGAGCTACTCAGCTCATATGTGGAAGCAGATAGCATTATGCAAGGCCCCAAAATGATTCCAGCAATTTTTTTTTAATTCCAGCATTTTTTTACGTACAGTGTTTAGAACCCCCAAAATGTTATACAGGAGTATGAAGAACAAGCATGTGGCTAAAGATCAAAATAAATGTTACTTAATATACTTAATGTTAATCCAGATAATCGATTCCTTGGTTTTGGAATTTAAAGTTGCGATGCTTAGTACGTTCAAGAAGTAAGATAAAATCGGGAATTTTGTCAGAACTGGAACATATTTCATATAAGTACCCAGTGAAAAAGCATATAACTGAAAGATACAACTGTAATAAGAATTCAATAGATTTATGAGCAGATTAGACTCAGCTCAGAAAGAAAATTAGTGAAATAGAAACTGGCTCAGATGAAAGCGAGCAGAGCGCAGCAAGGAGAAGCAACATGATAGAGAACACAGCACACAAAGTAAGAAACATGGGACCTAAAGTGACAGTATTGACATATATGTAATCAGTCTCAGAAGAAGGGAGGAGAGATCAAGAAGCTGAATTACATGTGAAGATAAAATGGCAGTGAATTTCCCCAAATTGATAAAAGCTTTCCAGCCACAGATTTAAGAGGCACTATGAATCTTAAGCTAGAAAAATATCAAACAAAACTACACTGAAGCACAGCACAGTCGAATGGCTTAAATCCCCCAAATCAAGAAAGGCTTTAAAGCATCTAGAAAAAAAATAAGGCTATCCTCAAAGACCAATAGCAGGTGTCTCAGCAGAAGCAAGTGAAAGAAGTGAATGAAATGAAATTTCAAATTGTTAAAAAACAAAAAGCTAAAAACCTACAGTTACATACTCAGTGGAAATAGTCTATTTTCAGACAAACAAAAACTAGGAGAATTCATCACCAGTATGTAACCCCAGAGAAAATGAGAATATTCTGCAGGCAAGAGGAAAATCAGAAAATTCAGAAAACGAAGATCATGGCATCTGGTCCCATCACTTCATGGGAAATAGATGGGGAAACATGGAAACAGTGGCAGACTTTATTTGGGGGGCTCCAAAATCACTGCAGATGGTGACTGCAGCCATGAAATTAAAAAAACGCTTACTCCTTGGAAGAAAAGTTATGACCAACCTAGATAGCATATTGAAAAACAGAGACATTACTTTGCCAACAAAGGTCCGTCTAGTCAAGGCTATGGGTTTTCCTGTGGTCATGTATGGATGTGAGAGTTGGACCGTGAAGAAGGGAGAGCGCCAAAGAATTGATGCTTTTGAACTGTGGTGTTGGAGAAGACTCTTGAGAGTCCCTTGGACTGCAAGGAGACCCAACCAGTCCATTCTGAAGGAGATCAGCCCTGGGATTTCTTTAGAAGGAATCATGCTAAAGCTGAAGCTCCAGTACTTTGGGCCCCTAATGTGAAGAGTTGACTCATTGGAAAAGACTCTGATACTGAGAGGGATTGGGGGCAGGAGGAGAAGGGGACGACCGAGGATGAGATGGCTGCATGGCATCACTGACTCAATGGGTGTGAGTCTGAGTGAACTCCCGGAGTTGGTGATGGACTGGGAGGCCTGGCGTGCTGCAAGTCACGGGGTCACAAAGAGTCGGACATGACTGAGCGACTGAACTGAACTGAAGAGGAAAATCTTCATGGTTAGAAGCTCAGAAAGATATGAAAAGCCAAGTGCAGGTAAAGATGTGCTTAAGTCTGAATAAATACTAATGGTATAAAACAACAGAATTTATTATTGAGTTTGAAATACACAAAGAATTAAAATAGCAACAGGCATGAGTAGAGGGGTAAACAGAGACAATTGCTGAAAGGCCTTTGCATGTCCAGGAAAGGGAAAAATTTTATTTATATTAAAATTTGATGAGTCAGAGGCAATAGTTCTCAACTAAGGGTGATTTTGTCCTCTCAGAAACATTTGGCAGTCTCTAGAGACGTTTTTCATTGTCTCACAACTGAAAGGATGTAATTAAGTTTCCATTGGTAGAAGCCAGAAGTGCTGTGAAAATCTTACCATGCACAACAAAGCCTGTCATGTAACAAAAGGTTATCTGGCCAAATTGTCAATAGTTCCGAGACTGAGAAACTCTGATCTAGGGTTATCACTGAAGGATTAATTAGAACTTGATTCTTAAGCCAATAGAGAGGGAGAAAATCATATAAATAGTAAATTCATATGGAGGCCAAAAAAGAAAAAAATAAAAGAATAGGTGGGATAAATAGAAAGTAAACCAGATAATGGTAAATTTAAAATCAGTTCTATCAATAATTGTGTTAAATATAGATGGACAGATTCTCCAACTTAAAATGGTTATATTATTGGGTAAAATAAGCAAACATGTGCCAGTTACATTAAAGTGAAAGTGTTAGTTGCTCAGTTGTGTCTGACTCTTTGTGACACTATGGACTGTAGCCTGCCAGGCTCCTCTGTCCATGGGATTCTCCAGGCAAGAATACTGGTGGGTTGCCATTTCCTTCTCTGGGGATTCTTCCTGACCCAGGTGTTGAACCCAGATCTCCCACAATTCTGGCAGATTCTTGACCACCTGAACCGCTAGTGGACTATGAAATAAAATGAACACATAAAACACAAAGACTTAAATAATGTTGAATATGTTTCTTGCAAAATAAATGAATAAAAATAAAAACTGATTTCAGCTGTTTCATATTGCTTTTTGGAAGTATTTGTGCATAATAATTATTCTCTCTTTCTCCTTATCCAAACATGTTATTCAATGCCTTTTCGGGGCCATGCCAGCCAATAGTTATTGTAAACTCAATTTTGTGATAGATTATTGTCTTCATACCTCAATAGGTCATGAACTCCATGAGGGCAGAGATTAAGTTTGTTTTTTTATTTTTCTGCATAGTGCTTGGCACATTGCAAGTTTTCTCTATATAGGATGATTGAAATTATTTGTACTATTTCCTTATCCCAATAGTTCTCTGACTTTTGGGTCTCATATCCTTTTACACGGTTAAAAATCACTGAGGTTCCAAAGAGCTTATATGGTTATGTCTATGGATAATTTTCATATTCGATAATAAAATTGAGAAATTTAAAATGCCTTTACTGATTATTTTTAAAATAGTAAACCTACTAGGTGTTAACAGGTATTACATATAAAAGTAACTATTTTCAAAAAATATTATAAGAATAATATTTCTTGCCTTTTCTACAAATCTCTTGAATGTCTGATTTAGTGAAATTCAGCTGGGTTCTGATAACTACTTAGGTGTTGAATCTGTTTCAATACATTATTTTGATTGACATATATACAGAAAATTCTGTCTTACAAAAACATGTAATTGGAAAAGTGAGAAGTACTTTAATAGCCTTTTCAGAAATTGGTGGGTGTTATTGTTTGATATTATACCAAAACTTGACAAGTATTAGTTTCTTAAAGGTTAACTGTATTATGCAGTTGGAAAGCATATCAACTTCTTGACAACAAGCTTCTTCATACTCTGTTACCTTAAAATCTATGTATATATTTTGGACTGTGAATGGATCTGTTATCCATGAACTGGTCTCTTGGAAAACATTGATTCGTTGAATTGTGGAAGATCTTTCAAATGTTGATACATTCATTGTACAATACAAAAAAAAACACATTCATTAATATAACCAATTTCATCAGGAAATATTGCAACATGATCAAACTTATGCGTGCTTAGTTGCTCAGTTGTGTCTGACTCTTTGTGACCCTATGGACTGTAGTCTGCCAGGCTCCTCTGTCCATGGGATTCTCTAGGCAAGAATACTGGAGTGGGTTGCCATTTATTCCTCCAGAACAAACTTATGATGTTAGGTAAAAGTTTAAAATATTCTGATTTTTTTTTTGAAAGCTCAAGTTTTAGCTTTGCCACAATGGTTGACAATTGTTTTCTTTCAAGTAACAGAATCACTTCATTCATTTTAAAACAATATCTGTCAGCTACTAAAAAGTCTGAATAATCGTAGTTTGTAATCTATCAGTTATTTGCAAAGAAGAATATGTTCTGTGTTATTTTATAAAAATAAAAAAGCAGATACATCAGCTTGCTACTCAATGACACAGATACTTTTCATGGAGATAATTGTTCTACTTCTGTAGACAGAAGTATTAATGCCTATTTCCCCCTTTGTCAAATGAAAGATTAGAAAGATATGTGCTCAGTGATCAGGATTTCATAATATTAAAAATGTTAACTACTTCTGCAGGAACATTCTTAAAGAAACTTGCTCCCCTCCTCTTTTCGTTTTTCTTCCTATGAGTATATGTCAGTGAAGAATAGAATTACTGGCTAATAGTTTGGTGACTTGTCCTTAATTTCTGCTAAGTAATCAACAGTTTTACTCACCATTGTGTTTGCACCATTTGTAAAAATGCTGACATGGTGTAAGAGATAAATGATTTTCACCTCATGAATTCCTTGACAGTCTTGGGGGCTCCCAGAGATCTCATAGACCGTATTTTGAGAACCAGTGCTTTACACATATATATCCAATGTAACCACTGAACTGGCTGGCTACTTGTCTCTGCATTTGGGAATATCTTTGCTAAAAATGCTCCTTTTTTCCAAATAAACTTATCTACAAAACAAAAATAGAGTTACAGGTATAAAAAACACTTATGATTACCAGGAGGTAAGGTGGGGGGAGGGATAAATTGGGAGATTGGGATTGACATAGACACAGTACTATATATTGGCTTGGCCAAAATGTTCTTTTGGGGGTTTCCATTAGATACTATGGAGAAATCCAAATGAACCTTCTGGCCAACCCAATATATAAAATAGATAACTAATAATGACCTACTAAATAGGAAACTCTACTTAATACACTATAATGATCTATATGGGGAAATAATCTAAAAAAAAAGAGTGGATATATATGTATAACTGACTCAGTTATACTGAAACTAACACAACATTGTAAATCAATTATATTCCGATAAAAAGTTTTTAAGTGTTCCCAGGTATAGATTCTCAAAATAATGCAAAAATAAATACCAACTGATAAAAAACCATCTTTCTCTCACTTCTGCCTTTTTGAACGTAGTTATATCCTCCCTAGGGCATGATGTGGTCACTCCCAAACTGAGTCTTGACAGTTTTGAACATGTGTTATAATTTCATATCGCATAGGCTCTAGCTGTGCCATCACTTTTGTACTCAGAACATTTTAACGAGAGGCTGCTGTGTGCTATTTATCTTTGAAAACAACTTGGTGCCTGAGAAATAGTTCTGGACATGCTGTATGCCCCACATAAATATTTGTATGTTGAAATGAATTAAAATGAATTTCACTAAAACTCATGGAATTATCTCCAGGGGATTAGATTAATTTTGCACACCTGAATTTGCTTTAAGATAGTTACTTTTATCATTTACCCTAAAAAGTAGAATTAGGATGATTAAACCCAGTGAACTGGGAGCTTTAATCCAAACTTGATGGTTTTGGCAGAGACTGAATATTCATTCCTTCACTTACTCCTTTATTACTCCTTCATTAAGTTTATGTCTTTTCCTATTGGGAATAGTGTATATTTTTAAAGTATTTTTCTTAATTGGAGAATAATTGCCTTACAATGTTGCTATTTTCTGCTNGGGTATATCTTTCCTTTTCTCCTTTTCCTTTCACTTCTCTTCTTTCCATAGCTGTTTGTAAGGCCTCCTCAGACAGCCATTTTGTCTTTTTGCATTTCTTTTCCATGGGGATGGTCTTGATCCCTGCCTCCTATACAATGTCATGAACTTCATTCCATAGTTCTTCAGGCACTCTATTAGATCTAATCCCTTGCATCTATTTTTCACTTCTACTGTAGAATCGTAAGGAATTTGATTTAGGTCATACCTGAATGGTCTGGTGGTTTTCCCCTACTTTCTTCAATTTAAGTCTGAATTTGACAATAAGGAGCTCATGATCTGAGCCACAGTCAGCTCCCACTCTTGTTTTTGCTGGCTATGTAGAGCTTCTCCATTTTTGGCTGCAAAGAATATAATCAATCTGATTTTGGCATTGACCATCTGGTGATGTCCACGTGTAGAATCTTCTCTTGTGTTGTTGGAAGAGGGTGTTTGCTATGACCATGCGTTCTCTTGACAAAACTCTCTTAGTTTTGCCCTGCTTCATTCTGTACTCCAAGGACAAATTTGCCTGTTACTCAAGGAATTTCTTGACTTCCTACTTTAGCATGTATAATTTCTCCAGAAATTAAATAGCATGTCAATGTGTTGGGACAGACATGGGGCTACACAAATTAGTATAGGAGACTAGGAAGTCTAATAGCATCTTTTTTTAAAGATTTTTAACCAGTCCTTTCATATCACCTCAACGTTAGCCATGCTTAAGTGTGACAAAGTAAGATTAGTTCAGGTCTTATTGTTATTCCCCTCTGTAGCTACTTAGGCTTCAGTTCTTTATGTTCTAAGCCATTTACCCATTTTCTGTCTACTGTAAATCTTTCAGATTTTTGTTTATTTATTTCTCCAACTGAGTCTTCTCTCCTGTTCTCTCTGTGGTTATGATTTGTATGCATCTTATTTTTTTGTTGTTGTTCTAATGGGATTCAGGGTAGCAGCATAGATAATCACATGTTTTCATCTGCCACTTTTTATAGCTTTACTGTGGTATAATTGATATAACATAAAATTTACCCACTCTAAGTATATATTTCAATGATTTTAGTAAAATCAGAGTTGTTTAATCAGAATTGTTCAAAATTGTTCATCAGAACAATTGTTCAAAATTAAAGTTGTGCAACTCTCCCTGCAGTCTAGTTTTACAACATTTCCGTCACTCCAAAAAGTTCCTTCACACCCATGTCTAGTCTAAACCCACTCTCAGACCCAAGCCTGGACAACCAGCAAACTGTTCTGTCTCTGCAGGTTTATCTTCTCTGGAAATTACATTTAAAATGAATCATTCAATATATAATCTTTTCTGTTTGTCTTTTCTCACTTAGCATTTTGTTTTTGAGACATAAACATAAAGACAATTTTGAAAAAAAAAAGAGATCAAAATGAGAAGAAACAGTCTATCAAACTTCAAGACTTATTATATGGTTAGAGTAATCAAGACTGTACTATTGCAGAGGAATAGACACATAAATCAATAAATAAAATAGGTAGATCTACACAAAGTTTAACTGATATTTGAAAAAAGTGCAATAGCAAATCAATGGAGGAAGGATAGGCTTGTCTACAAATTGTGCTGGAGCAATTGAACATCCATAGGCAAAAAAATGAAATAAAATAAGCCAACCCAAAACAACAAGAAGAAAAATCTTGACCTAAGGCTCAAACTTTAAGAAAAATTAATTCAAACTATACCATGGAATTAAATATTAAAATTTTAGAAAAAACATAGAATATCTTCAAGATCTAGAGCTAAGAAAACATTTCATACACTTGACATTAAAGTATGATCCAGAAAAGAAAAGACGGTAGATTGGACCTCATCAAAATAAAAACTTTTACTCTGTGAAAGATCCTGTTAAGAACATGAAAAGTTATGCTACAGACAGGGAGAAAAAATGTGCACACCACACATCCTACAAAGGACTAATATCTAGAACATATACAAAAAAGTCTGAAAGTCAATAGACAAATTCAAACAATTCAGTTAGAAAATGAGCAAAAGACATGAACAGATATTTTACTCAAGAAGATATAGCAGTGGCAAACAAGGATTTGAAAAGATGCTTAGCATCATTATACATTAGGGAAGTGTTGACTCAATATCAGCACATCTATCAATACACATCTATCTGAATGGCTAAAGTAAAAAAAAAATAATTGTGAGAATGCAAAGAAACTGGGTCACACATATATTTCTAGTGGAAATATAAAATGGTATAGCCACTATGTAAAACAGTCTGGCAGTTTCTTAAAAAAACACACACACACACACAAACCAAAATGCAGTCACCATATGATCTATCACTTGTACTCTCTGGCAACTATCCCAAAGAAAAGAAAACTCATGCTCACATGTAAGCTTGTACACAAATGTTTCTTTCTTTATAATAGCCAAAAATTGGAACCAAAAAGACTGGCAGTTTCTTAAAAAGTTAAAATGGAACCACTATATTACCTAGCTCATGGTAATAACTAAGATCATAGCATCTGGTCCCATCACTTCGTGGCAAATAGATGGGGAAACAATGGAAACAGTGACAGACTTTACTTTTTTGGGCTCCAAAATCACTGCAGATGGTGACTGCAGCCATGAAATTAAGACGCGTGCCACTTGGAAGAAAGGTTATGACCAACCTAGAGAGCATATTAAAAAGTAGAGACATTACTTTGCCAACAAAGGTCCATCTAGTCAAAGCTGTGGTTTTTCCAGCAGTCATGTATGGATGTGAGAGTTGGACTATAAAGAAAGCTGAGCACCAAAGAATTGATGCTTTTGAACTGTGATGTTGGAGAAGACTCTTGAGAGTCCCTTGGACTGCAAGGAGATCCAACCAATCAATCTTAAAGGAAATCAGTCCTGAATATTCATTGGAAGGACTGATGTTGAAGCTGAAACTCCAATACTTTGGCCACCTGATGTGAAGCACTGACTNTGAGCACCAAAGAATTGATGCTTTTGAACTGTGATGTTGGAGAAGACTCTTGAGAGTCCCTTGGACTGCAAGGAGATCCAACCAATCAATCTTAAAGGAAATCAGTCCTGAATATTCATTGGAAGGACTGATGTTGAAGCTGAAACTCCAATACTTTGGCCACCTGATGTGAAGCACTGACTCATTGGAAAAGACCCTGATGCTGGGAAAGATTGAAGGCAGGAGGAGAAGGGGAAAACAGAGGATGAGATGGCTGGATGGCACCACCAACTCAATGGACATGAGTTTGAGTAAGCTCTGGAAGTTGGTGATGGACAGGGATGCCTGGTGTGCTGCAGTCCATGGGGTAGCAAAGAGTCGGACATGACTGAGCAACTGAACTGAACTGATGTTACCTAACAATTGCACTTTTTGGGCGATTATCCTAGCGAAATTAAAACTTGTGTTTACCTGTAACTGGTTCACAAATGTTTATAACAGGTTTCTTTGTAAAAGCCAAAAATTGGGACCCAGATATCTTTCAATGGGTGAATTGTAAAACAAATACAAGTTTGTCATCCACACCACTGAATGAACTATTACTCATCAGTAAAAATGAAGTATTGTTACATACAACAAACTGGATGATTTTCCAGAGAAATATGTTTTGCGAAAGTCAGTCCCCAATACTTGCACATTGTGTGAGTTCACTTACATAACATTTTTGAAATGACAAGTTATAGAAGTAGAAAATAAAGTAGTAGTTGCCATGTGTTGGGTCCGGAGGGAAGAGTGTATAGCTTTATAAGGACAAAATGACGGATCTTTTTGGTAGTTCACATATTTCCTATCTTGACTATAGCAGTATCAATATCCTAGTTGTGACACTGTGCTATAGTTTTGCAAGATGTTATCAGTGGGGGAAATTGGATAAAGGATATATAAGATCTCTATTATTTCTTATAACTACATGTGAATCTACAATGATCTCAGCAAAGAAATATAATTTTAAAAATCTTTTGCTCTGGAAATAAACTGTTAAGAATAAAAAAATAATAAATCACAGACTAGAAGGAAATGACATATCAGATAAAGGACTTGTAGCCAGGGTATATTTAAAAATCTTAAAACTCAACATTAAGAAAACAAACAACCCAGTAAAAACTGGGCAAAGGATGTGAATAGACAATTCACTAAAGACTGTATATGAATGTAAAATAAGCACATGAAAAGATGTTCAATATCATTAATCATTAGAGAAGCACAGATTAAAAGCACAGTGAGAGACCCATACACATTTATTAAAGTGGCTAAATAAATACACATTTATTAAAATGGCTAAAGTAAATAAACTTGATAGTACCAAATGTTCCTGAGAATTCCAAGTAAGAGGAACGTTCATTCATTGCTGGTAGTAATGGAAAGTGGTACACTGATTCTGGAAAACAACTCGCTAATTTCTTATAAAGTTAAATATGAACTTACCATATGACTCAGCAGTCTTACTCCTAGATATGCACCCAAGTAAACTAAAAACTTAAATTCACACAAAAACATGGATGTAAATGTTAAATCAGCTTTAGTCACTATTGCTAAAAAAAAAAAATGGAAATAACCAAGATGTCCTTCAAACAGTGAACGAATACACAAACTGCGAGATAACATACAGTGGAATACTATTCAGCAGTTTTAAAAGGATGACCTATTGACTCACATAACACACATAAATTTTAAATATGTTTTGCTAAGTGACAGAAGTTAGACTAAATTGGCATTCCAGAAAAGGCCAGACTGTAGGGAGGGAAAATAAATCAGCATNAAAACATCTACTTCTGGTTTATTGACTATGCCAAAGCCTTTGACTGTGTGGATCACAATCAACTGTGGAAAATTCTGAGAGAGATGGGAATACCAGACCACCTGACCTGCCTCTTGAGAAACCTGTATGCAAGTCAGGAAGCAAGAGTTAGAACTGGGCATGGAACAACAGACTGGTTCCAAATAAGAAAAGGAATATGTCAAGCCTGTATATATTGTCACTCTGCTTATTTAACTTATATGCAAAGTACATCATGAGAAACGCTGGGCTGGATGAAGCACAAGCTGGAATCAAGATTGCTGGGAGAAACATCAGTAATCTCAGATATGCAGATGACACTACCCTTATGGCAGAAAGTGAAGAAGAACTTAAGAGCTTTTTGATGAAGGTGAAAGAAGAGAGTGAAAAAGTCGGCTTAAAGCTCAACATTCAGAAAATGAAGATCATGGCATCCCTTCCCATCACTTCATGGCAAATAGATGGGGAAACGGTGGAAACAGTGGCTAACTTTATTTTTCTGGGCTCCAAAATCACTGCAGATGGTGATTGCAGCCATGAAATTAAAAGATGTTTACTCCTTGAAAGGAAAGTTATGACCAACCTAGATAGCATATTAAGAAGCAGAGACATTACTTTGTCAACAAAGTTTCATCTAGTCAAAGGTATGGTTTTTCCAGTAGTCATGTATGGATGTGAGAGTTGGACTGTGAAGAAAGCTGAGCACTGAAGAATTGATGCTTTTGAGCTGTGGTGTTGGAGAAGACTCTTGAGAGTCCCTTGGACGGCAAGGATATACAACCAGTCCATCCTAAAGAAAATCAGTCCTGGGTGTTCATTGGAAGGACTGACGTTGAAGTTGAAACTCCAGTCCTTCAGCCACCTGATGCGAAGAGCTGACTGATTTGAAAAGACCCTGATGCTGGGAAAGATTGAGGGCAGGAGGAGAAGGGGATGACAGAGGATGAAATGGTTGGATGGCATCACTGACTCAATGGATATGAATTTGGGTAAACTCTGGGAGTTGGTGATGGACAGGGAGGCCTGGTGTGCTGTGGTTCATGGGTTGCAAAGAGTCAGATATGACTGAGCAACTGAACTGAACTGTGTAGACATTAAGGCAAAGTAAGAAAGAGTAAGGAAAATGTGGTGGTAGACAAAGGCAATGCTCCACCCTCTGCCCACCTGCATGCCCCTGCTGTGAGGAATTCAATAAAAAGCCTCCACTTGTCTGCACCTTCAAAGCCTGACTCAGCTTCAGGGAATCACCTTGTCCAGGATGACACTGAGGCCCTAGATAAATGTGTGGCTTTATATGAAAGTGAGATTATTTCAGCTTTATGAGGGATGCGCTGATGGACATTATTCTCTTGAGAGTTCTCTGCTGAGTTGGCTCTGCTACTCCACCTTTTGACTTCTTCCTCAGCTCTATCCACCTTCCTTTTGTTGTTCAGTCACCAAGTCATGTCTGACTCTTTGTGACCCCATGGACTGCAGCATACCAGACCTCCCTATCCCTCACCATCTCTTGAAGTTTGCCCAAGTTCATGTCCATTGATTTGGTGATGCCATCCAACTATCTCATCCTCTGTTGCCCTCTTCTCCTTCTGCCTTCAATCTTTCCCAGCATTGGGGTCTTTTCCAATGAATCAGCTCTTTGTATCAGGTAGCCAAAGTATTGGAGTTTCAGCATCAGTCTTTCCAATGAGTATTCAGGGTTGATTTCCTTTAGGATTGACTGGTTTGATCTGGCTGTCCAAGGGACTCTCAAGAATCTTCTCCAGCCCTGCAGTTCAAAAGCATAAATTCTTTGGCTCTCTGCCTTATTTATAGTCTAACTCTCGCATCCGTACATGACTACTAGAAATACCATACCTTTGAGTATACGGACCTTTGTGGGCAAAGTGATGTCTTTGCTCTTTAATAAGTGTCTAGATTTAATGTAGGAGGTGTTAATTCTTAATTCACATCTTGTGAACTGATGCCTGTTGAATTCCAGAGTGAGGTATGTATTCATACTGAGTTCTGTAGACCGTTAGGAATGACTCAAATCTGTCCTGAAGTCAAGTGACATGATTGGAAATATATTTTAGGAAAACTCATTCAGCAGGAGTGTATGTGGAAGGGATTAAAGAAGAGGAAACTGGAGTAGAACAGAAGTGAAAATTTTTACTCTAAACAAAGAGGATGTAATGAAGACCTGGAAGAAGATGTTAAAAATAAAGGTGAGTTTGAAAGATATTGACAAAGAAGGATCTGTAAAACTCAGGAATTGATTGGGTATTAGAGTTGAGAAGTAAGAAAAGGTGGAATCCAGGTTTTTGCCGAGATTTTAAACTTGATGGAACATGGTATGGCCGTTAATAAAAGTAAGGGAGTTGATGTGTGTGTGTGTGTGTGTGTGTGTACATACACATGCATACATGCAATCAACGGAGTAAAAATAGTGTAATGAATTAGGAAGAAATTACTAATGGTTTATGCTGTAAATTCCCATGATTTATGCCTTATGGTATGTTTTTGTAGCTTGCATTTCTACAGACCTGCTCTGCATATGGGAATAAATTTGTCATATAAATAGACACAACCAGAATTGCAGCATTAGCCTTCCCTAAGTCATAGGTCCTCTTATGTTCATTAATACCCTGTTCATGTTCTACTGGCCTTCCAAAGAAACACATCCCATATCCAAGATGCTGAATTCCAGAGCTCTGAATGTTGAATGCAAACCCACCCAGTGGTACTGATTTGCCTTTTTAAATATCACATGTACATTTCAGTGCATTATTCCATTCACAGTGTTATGAAACCATCACTTCTACTTCCCAAACTTTGTTTTTTGAATTGAATTTATTAATTTTAATGGACTTTATTTTTAGAGTGGTTTTAAGTTTATAACAAAACTGAATGGAAAGCATAAAAAGTACATATATTTCCTCTCCCCACATATGCATGGCCTCTCCTACCATCACCATCCCACACCAGAGTGGTTACAGTCTGTAAACCAGCACTGACACGTTATTATCCATCAGTTCAGTTCAGTTCATTTGCTCAGTCGTGTCCGACTCTTTGCCACCCCATGAATTGCAGCACGCCAGGCCTCCCTGTCCATCACCAACTCCCAGAATTCACTCAGACTCACGCCCTTCGAGTCAGTGATGCCATCCAGCAATCTCATCCTCGGTCGTCCCCTTCTCCTCCTGCCCCCAATTCCTCCCAGCATCAGAGTCTTTTCCAGTGAGTCAACTCTTTGCATGAGGTGGCCAAAGTACTGGAGCTTCAGCCTTAGCATCATTCCTTCCAAAGCAATCCCAGGGCCATTCTCCTTCAGAATGGACTGGTTGGATCTCCTTGCAGTCCAAGGGACTCTCAAGAGTCTTCTCCAACACCACAGTTCAAAAGCATCAATTCTTCGATGCTCAGCCTTCTTCACAGTCCAACTCTCACATCCATACATGACTACTGGAAAACCCATAGCCTTGACTAGACGGACCTTAGTCGACAAAGTAATATGTCTGCTTTTGAATATGCTATCGAGGTTGGTCATAACTTTTCTTCCAAGGAGTAAACGTCTTTTGATTTCATGGCTGCAGTCACACTAAGTTCCACTCTCGGTCTATGCGCTTTGACAAGTGTATAATGATATATATCCACCATTATAGTATCTTATGAGTAGTTTTACTGCCCTAAAAATCCTCTGTGCTCCATCTGTTTATTCTTCCTTCTCCCAATGACCTCTGCTAACTACTTTATTTTTTTTTTCCACTGTTTCTATGTGTGTGTGCTCAGTCATGTCTGAGTGTTTGTGAGGTCCTAGACTGTAGCCCACCAAGGAGTCACAAAGTCTGTTCATAGAATTTTCTAGGCAAGAATACTGGAGAGGGTTGCCATTTCCTATGTCAGGAGATCTTCCTGACCCACGAACCAAACCCACGTCTTCTGTCCCCAGCAGTAGCAAGCAGATTCTTTACCACTGCGCCACTTGGGAGGCCCGCTGTTTTCATAGCTTTGCCTTTTACAGAATGTCATATAGTTTGAATCATATAGTATGTGGTATGTAACCTCTCCAGATTGGCTCTTTTAACTTGTAATAGGCATTGAAGTTTCCTCTATGTCTTTTGTGTCTTTTAGCTCATTTTCTTTTAAACACTGTCTAATATTCCATTGTATGAATGTATGACAATTCATTTATTCATTCATCTAGTGAAGGACTTCTTGATTGCTTCCAGGTATTGGCAATTACAAATAGAGCTGCTGTAAACATCTGTGTCCAGGTTTTTCTGTGGTCATAAGTTTTCAACTCATTTGGATAAATATCAATGAATGCAATTGCTAGATCTTATGGTAAGGGTATGTTTAATTTTGCAAAAAAGTGGTTAACTGCCTTCCAGAATGGCTGTACTACCATTTTGCATTCCCACAATGAACGGGAATTCCTATTGCTCTTCCTCCTTAACAGAATTTGATGTTGTCAGTGTTTTGAATTTTAGCCATTCTCATAGGTGTATAGTTGTTTTAACTTGCAGCTCTTTGATGACATGTAGTGTTCATCTTTTCTTGTGCTTATTTACCATCTGTACATCTTCTTCATCTATCTCAGGTCTTTTGTTCATTTTTAAATTGAATCATTATTATTATTGTGTTTTAAAATTTGTACATTTAGATACTATCCCTTAATCACATATGTATCTTACAAATATTTCTCCTAGTTATGACTTGGACCATATAGCATCTTTATCCACAAATAGAGACTCTATAATCATTATTCAAAAACTTTCCAGCTCCTGGAAACCTCCAATCTATATTTTGTTTCTATTAATTTTCCTGTTCTAGGTGTTTCATATGAATGGAATAATATAATACATGTTTGCTTATATCTGGTTTAACTTATCAAAACATTCTCAAGATTTACTCATGTGGAAGCATGTATCGTATCCTTTATATCTCTATATATCATATTGTTTTATGCTTATATAAATGTATACATATAAACTTTTGTTATCCATTCATCTGTAGATGGACATTTGGATTGTTTCTACCTTTTGGCTTGATGATAATGTTACAAGGAATAATACTGCAATGAATGTCTGAGTCCCTCTTTTTAATTCTTTTAATATACGCCTAATATACATAACGGTGGAATTGCTGAGTCATGATAATTCTGTGTTTAGCTTTTTGAATAACTATCATCCTGTTTTCCACAGAGACTACACTATTGTACTGAATTTCTTGTTGTTTACTCATGTGAAACTTTTATAATACCCTTCCCGCTACTCTGCTGACTCTTGTCAGTGTGGACCCTGAAGGATCAGGCTATAGCCTTGAACTTTTCAGAGGCTCCCTCTTGATACCTGTTCTTCTGTGTGTCTCAGAATTAGCTCACAAGAAAGTTGGGGAATAATGACCTATTTTGAAACCTGCTATTTTTGATCCAGTTAACATTTTGATGCTGCTATTTCAAACTGAGTTTGCTTTAATTTTGCATTTAAGAATATAACTTTTAATTACAGTTTGTATTTATTTGGTATATTTATTTTCTGCCTGCTTGAAAAGACCTCTACAGTGATGAGGAAAAAGCAAGGAACAAACTGAAAAAATTCTTGCAATTATGGAGCTGATACTGCAATATGAGTCAGAAAATAAACAAAGACCATTTTAGATTATTGTTGTTGTTTAATTGCTAAGTCATGTCCTACGGTTTTTTGACGCCATGGACTGTGGCCCGCCAGGTGCCTCTATCCATGAAATTTCCCAGGCAAGAATCTAGAGTGCGTTGCCATTTCCTTCTCCAGGGGATCTTCTACATCCAGGGATCCATCTGCTGCATTGGCAGGCGGATTCTTTACCACTGAGCCACCAAGGAAGCTCCAATTTTAGGTTGGATTTATACTAAAATGAATGGTGCAATAGAGAGAAACTTAGTAAGAAATTATTATCAATATGGTAGCCAGTAAACACCTATCCAAAGTGACTGTTGAATGAGACTTGACGTATGAGAAAGTCATGCATGTGGAGAAAAGGTGATGGGAGGATACTTTGAGGCATGAAGAGCAGCCAGGCAGCGTCTTCCAGGTGAGAACTTAACGTGTTTGAGACACATAAAGCAAAGTGTAGAGAATCACAGTGGCGAAGTAAAGAGGCACAAGAAGAGCTAGAGGGACACACAAGACTCCATGTAGCGTCAAGACTTCAGACTTGGCAGCAGTTTGGAATTCATTCTCAGATAAGGTAGAACGTTTATAGAGGACGATGACCTGGTAAAATTCCAGTATGATATGAGTCCTCAGCACTGGTTCCTCTGCACGTGTATTCAGAGTGCCAGCCATGCCCATGATGGTCACACAGGCTAGGACATTCATAAGACAATATCATAGGGCTTAATCTGGCTTTTTTCTCTTCTTTTCCATGAGAACTGGAAGGTGTTTTAGGATATTGTTTCTCGAGTAATGCTTAAAAACATCGAAAGTTCATAGCCCTAAAGTTCACTGTATTCTTTCCCCTCGAGATATTTTCCATGAATCTAAGATGCTAGAATCAAATAGGACCAATCAGATTGTCTTGCTCAGAGGTTAAAGTGTCTGCCTCCAGTGAGGGAGACCCAGGTTCGATCCTTGGGTTGGGAAGATCCCCTGGAGAAGGAAATGGTAACCCACTCCAGTATTCTTGCCTGGAGAATCCTATGGACAGAGAAGCCTGATAGGCTACGGTCCACAGGGTTGCAAAGAGTCGGACACAACTGAGTGACTTCACCTTCACCTTTCTCCCCAGTAATTGTAAGTTCCTTCTCTAAGTCTGTGAGTCTATTTCTGTTTTGTAAATAAGTTCAGTTGTATCTTTTTTTTTTTTTTAGATTTTGCATATNCCTATGGACAGAGAAGCCTGATAGGCTACGGTCCACAGGGTTGCAAAGAGTCGGACACAACTGAGTGACTTCACCTTCACCTTTCTCCCCAGTAATTGTAAGTTCCTTCTCTAAGTCTGTGAGTCTATTTCTGTTTTGTAAATAAGTTCAGTTGTATCTTTTTTTTTTTTTTAGATTTTGCATATACATGACATCATATGATAGTGGTCGTTCTCTATCTGACCTCATTTGGTGTGATAATCTCCTGGTCCATCCATATTGCTGCAAATGGCATTATTCCATTCTGTTTAATGTCTGAGTAATATTTCATTGTATAAATGTTGCATATTTTCTTTATTTGTTCATCTGTTGATGGGCATGTTTCCATGTCTTAGCTATCGTAAACAGTGCTGCTATGAATATTGGTGGGGTACAGGTATACTTTTAAGCCATGTTTCTTTCTGAATATGTGCCTAAGAGTGGGATTGCTGGATCGCATGGTAGCTCTGTTTTTAGATTTTTAAAGACCCTCCACATTGTTCTCCATGATAGCTCTACCAATTTACATTCCCACCAACCTTGTATGAGGGTTCCCTTTCTCCACATCCTCTCCAGCATTTATTGTTTGTACATTTTTTGGCAGTGGCTATTCTGACTGGTGTGAATTGATACCTCCTTGTAGTTCTTTTTTTTCTTAAGATTTATTTGTTTATTGGTTGTGGTGGGTCTTAGTGGCTGTACCTGGACTTTCTCCAGTTGCAGAAAGAGGGGGCTACTCTTTGTTGTAGTTCATGGACCTCTCATTGTGGTGGCTTCCCTTGTTGTGGAACACAGGCTCTAGGTGTGCAAGCTTCAGTAGTTGTGGCATATGGACTCAATGGGTTTGGATGCATGGGCATGTGGGATCTTCTCAGACCAGGAATCTAACCAGTGTTCCTTGAATTTCAAGGGAGAATTTTAACCACTGGACCACCAGGGAAGCCCTTGCTGTAGTTTTTATTTGCACTTCTCTAGTAATTAGGAATAGTAAGAATCTTTTCATATGCCTCTTGGCCATCTACTGTCATCTTTGGAGAAGTGTGTCTTTAGGTCTCTGTCCACTTTTTAATAATTATTATGTTTTTAATGTGGAACTGCATGAACTGTTTGTAAACATTGTAGACTAATCCATTGTCTGTCATATTGTCTACAAATATTTTCTCCCATTCTGTGTGTTGTATTTTCATTTTGCATATGGTTTTCTTTGATGAACAAAAGCTTTTGAGTTTACTTAGGTCACATTTGTTTATTTTTATTTCCACTACTTTGGAAGATAGATCAAAAAAATTACTGCTATGATTTTTGTCAGAGAGTGTTCTGCCTATGTTTTCCCCTAAGAATTTTATAGTTCAGTTCAGTCGCTCAGTCGTGTCTGACTCTTTGTGACCCCATGAATCACAGCACACCAGGCCTCCCTGTCCATCACCAACTCCCAGAGTTCACTCAGACTCGAGTCCATTGAGTCAGTGATGCCATCCAGCCATCTCATCCTCTGTTGTCCCCTTCTCCTCCTGCCCCCAATCCCTCCCAGCATCAGAGTCTTTTCCAATGAGTCAAATCTTCGCATGAGGTGGCCAAAGTACTGGAGTTTCAGCTTTAACATCATATCTTCCAAAGAAATCCCAGGGCTGATTTCCTTCAGAATGGACTGGTTGGATCTCCTTGCAGTCCAAGGACCTCTCAGGAGTCTTCTCCAACACCACAGTTCAAAAGCATAAATTCTTTGCCTCTTCTGCCTTCTTCACAGTCCAACTCTCACATCCATACATGACCACTGGAAAAACCATAGCCTTGACTAGAAGGACCTTAGTCAGCAAAGTAATGTCTCTGCTTTTGAATATATTATCTAAGTTGGTCATAACTTTTCTTCTAAGGAGTAAGCTTCTTTTAATTTCAAGGCTGCAGTCACCATCTGCAGTGATTTTGGAGCCCCCCAAAATAAAGTCTGACACTGTTTCCACTGTTTCCCCATCTATTTCCCATGAAGTGATGGGACCGGATGCCATGATCTTCGTTTTCTGAATGTTGAGCTTTAAGCCAACTTTTTCACTCTCCTCTTTCACTTTCATCAAGAGGCTTTTTAGTTCCTCTTCACTTTCTGCCATAAGGGTGGTGTCATCTGCATGTCTGAGGTTATTGAGATTTCTACCAGCAATCTTGATTCCAGCTTGTGTTTCTTCCAGTCCAGTGTTTCTCATGATGTACTCTGCATATAAGTTAAAGTATCTGGTCTTAAATTTAGATCTTTAATCCATTTTGAGTTTATTTTTTGTATTGTGTTAAAGAATGCACTAATTTCATGTTTTACATGTGTCATGGTCTTCGTAGACTGGGACCTGGGGACTGGAATCGACGCAAAGAAGAATGCAGGGGACCCAAGTCTCGAGTGAAACAAGGGTACTTTATTTGTAGAAACCCATGTTTGTATATCTTCAATAAAATGATTACTCAGCCATTAAAAAGAATGCAATTCCACCAGTTGCAAAAAATTGATAGTCCTTTAAGTAAAAGGTCACTGAAGAGAGTCACTGAAGGGAATCTAAGCAGGTGTTCTTTCCGTGATCTCAGTCCTGAGAACTGCGTGCAGCTCTGCTCGTTCCTGCTTTTCAGGAACTGAGAAGGAACAGAGAGTCCTTGAGAAACAGCACACAAAGGAAGAAAACATATTGGGTCTCTTACAGTTTAACATCTCCTGACATACATGGATCTGTCCAGTTTTCCCAGAACTATTTATTGAAGAGACTTTTTCCTCCATTTTAAAATCTTGCCTTCTTTGTCATAGATTAAATGCTGGTAGGTATGTGGGTTTATTTCTCAGCTGTATACACTGTCCCATTGATCTACATGTCTATTTTTGTGCTGGTATCATCCTGTTTTGATGACTGTAAGTTTGTAGTATGGTCTGAAGTCAGGGTGCTTGATTCCTCCAGCTCTGCTTTTCTTTCTCCAGATTGCTTTGGTTATTCAGAGTCTTTGTCTTCATATAAATTTTAGGATTTTTTTGTTCTAGTTCTGTGAAAAATGCCATTGGTCATTTGATGGGGATTGCACTGATTGTGGATAGTCTTGGGTTGTGTAGTCTTTTTTGTCAATAATGATTCTTTCAATACAAGAACGTGTATATCTTTTCATCTGTTTGTAGTATCTTCAATTTCTTTCATCAGTGTCTTATAGTTTTCAGAGGACAGGTCTTTTGTTTCTTAGGTGAGTATATTCCTAGGTATTTTATTCTTTTTGAAGCAATGGTGGTAAATGAGATTGTTTCTTTAATTTCTCTTTCTGATCTTTTGTTGTTAGTGTATAGAAATGCAACAGATTTATCTTTAACATTAATTTAGAATTGGGATTCGGTGCATGCAGCCCACTAGCTCTAAATATGTATTTGAGTTGGTGGTGGCTCTATGTGGCTAGTTTATATATAATTTAAGAGAATGAGAGAAAAGAAAAGGAGAGAGGGAAGAGGAAGAATGAAGTGTAGACAGTACAAAGCAGATAATGAAGGAAAAACTTGGCTTTGACCCAGACTCTCATGTAACTGGCTCCATTTTTGCTTAAAATTGAGATAGACTTTCTGCTTTTGATTTTCATGAGGTATGTCTGTAGCTTACTAGTAAATTCCATAGATTTGATTTACTCAAGGTAGTTTGTTGTTGTTGTTGTTGTTTAGTTGCTAAGCTGTGTCTGACTCCTCTGAAACCCCGTGGACTGTGCCTGTCATACTCCTCTGTCTATGAGATCTCACAAGCAAGAATCCTGGATTGAGTTGCCATTTCTTTCTCCAGGGGATTTTCCTGACCCAGGGATTGAACCTACATTTCCTATTTGGCAGGTGGATTCTTGACCACTGAACCACCTGAGAAGTACTAAGGTAGTTTAATAGGTTTCTTTTGCTTACTATCCTAATGTAAAAGGAGTCAAGGGAAAGCTTGATTCTGCAATATGATAGGGACAAATTTATTGGGGACATTTTTATGCATAAAATTCAGATCTTAGTATACTAAGAATTAGGGGAAGAAAAAGGAAAGAAAGTCATATGGCATCAGCAGGCCTTCATATTTAGGATGAGGTCATGCTTAGTTTCACCATCTGCTTGAACTATCCTTTTTCTGAACATAAATTAGAAAAAAGAGATAGAAAACAAATGGGGATGAAAACAAGATCATCTTGATCTTCTTCGTAGCATGCCTTTGTATTTCCCACATATAATCCCTTTTAGTGGTACCTGGGAAATTTACCTTCTTTTCCTACGGGTTGTTAGGATACCAAATTGCCAGCTGGTGTTCACATAATTGCTTGGTACTCATAACTGGAATCCATGTTACATTTTCAGTTTAGAGTTCGAAATGACATCATTTATCTCTCTTTGAAAATGTTGATATGACATGATTTCTGTCTTTGTCTAAAAGGTTTTGGGCAAAGCCTTCTATAACAGTTTTCACTTCTCCTATGAAAGTCCCATGTTATTCCATGAGTGACATAAACCATTCTGTTTTGTGCACTGTACTTATATTTGGCTATTCCTTTTTTATACTAGGTGTCAGAGAAGGAGTCATTGACTCCAACTCTTGAGTCTGAGAAACCTTTGTCATGTGAATTACCCAAGCAGGGAGCATAACTGACAGTTTATATGATCTAGAAACATTGATGATAAATGTATATTATATATTCAAATGTATGTAAAAGAGATAAATGTAAAAACGTAGATCTGATTTATGGGGCACTCATGTCTTTCAGAGCATACTTGTCCAAGCTGCAACATAACTTGAATTTGGGGGAAATTTTATAGTGGACAAGCAGGTTGGAGGAATCTTATACATATTAATAGCATGCTGATTCTACCTTTTAAAGAGTAATTCCTTGGTTGTCCAATGGCTAAGAATCTGCCTTGCAATGCAGGGTACATAGGTCCATTCCCTGGTTGGGGAACTAAGATCTCACATACTGTAGGGCAACAAAGCCCACATGGGCAACTGCCAAGTCCACGCACCACCACTGAACAGCTTGTGCCCTGCAGTGAAGAGTTTGCATGCCACAGATAAGACTCGATACAGCCAAATAAATAAATAAGTAAATATATTTTTAAGAAAGGTAATTATATGATGTTATACCAATATGAAGAGAAGAAATATTACCACTGTTAGTTTTTAATACCATAACATATTCTTGTTACTTTCTGTGTTCTGTGCCAGTACCCAGGGTCAAACTTACCAACTTGCAGTCATACAGTAAGATTTTAAAGTTGTTTAATTGATTATTATATAGTAAATATTTCTCAGCATTAGTGTCATGTTGCTTCTTTTTATGTTCACAAACTTTTTATAGAAGTGTCAAATGCACAGAGAAGGTACAGAGCAAATTTTCATACAGTGAAAATCTTTGTAGCCTATTCTATTCCCAGATCACAAATCAGAATGTTATCAGAACTGTAGGTTCCCTCTGTGTACCTTCTAGGCACCATGCACGCCCCAGAAAAAGTGAAAGTGAAGTCATTTGGTCGTGTCTGACTCTTTGCGACACCATGAACTGTAGCCAACTCTTTGGGACCCCATGAACTATAGCCTATGAGGATCTTCCATCCATGGAATTTTCCAGGCGAGAGTACTGGAACGGGTTGCCATAATAAGAAAAGGCAAGAGTACTGGAGTGGGTTGCCATTTCCTTCTCCAGGGGATCTTCCCGACCCAGGAATTGAACCCCAGTCTCCCGCATTGTAGGCAGATGCTTTACCATCTGAGCCACCAGGGAAGTTCCCAGAGGGAGTTGCTATTCTGACTGCCACCTTCTTTGCTTAGCTTTGCCTGTATGTGAACTTTGTATAATGTAAGTGGAACCATATAGCACGCCCTCTCTCATGTTTGGCTTCTTTCACTCAGTGTTACTCAGTAAGGATGATCCAGATGACTGCATGTCCTTGAGATCTGCTCATTTTTATTGTTGCATAGTATTTTGATGTTTGAATAAACCACCGTGTATCTATTCTAATGCTATTAATTGGCTATTCTGAGCAATGCTGCTATGAACACTCTTGTACACTGTGTGTGAACAGATGATTCTTTTCTCTATGAATATACTTAGGTGTGACTAATTGATTGAAAAACAACAAATTGGTAGAACATATTCCAAGTTAAGTGCTTTTCTAGAAAATGTATAAAAAACTCCTTATAGGTTGTAACATCAAATATAATCACACACACACACACCACTTACCGCAATGACTGCCACACAGTAGACATTTAGTAAAGGGTATTAAATGGACAGATATATTGAGCATAACAAATAAAAAGATGATTTTGGAGATAATAATGTGTGCAGATGGAGACTGCAGCCATGAATTTTATGCAAGCCATAAAAGATGCTTGCTCCTTGGAAGAAAATCTATGACCAACCTGAACAGCATATTAAAAAGCAAAGACATTACTTTGCTAACAAAGATCCATCTAGTCAAAGCTATGGTTTTTCCAGTAGTCATGTATGGATGTGAGAGTTGGACTATAAAGAAAGCTGAGTGCTGAAGAATTGATGCTTTTGAACTGTGGTGTTGGAGAAGACTCTTCAGAGTCCCTTAGACTGCAAGGAGATCAAACTAGTCAATCGTAAATGAAATCAGTCCTGAATATTCATTGGAAGGACTGATGCTGAAGCTGAAACTCCAGTCTTTGGCCACTTGATGTGAAGAACTGACTCACTGAAAAAGACTTTGATCCTAGGCAAGATTGAAGGCAGGAGGAGAAGGGGATGACAGAGGATGAGATGTTTGGATGGCATCACTGACTCAATGGACATGAGTTTGAGCAAGCTCTATGAGTTGGTGATGGACAGAGAAGCCTGGTGTGCTGCAGTCCATGAGTCACGAAGAGTTGGGCACGATTGAGCGACTGAACTGAATGTCATTGAACATTAACATTTACTGAAATACATGACTTTGAAAGCTGTCTTTTAACTATAATTCTGAAAATTTGGTTGTTTTTTCATGAATCCTTTCTAAGTTACTTCTTTTCTTTTTAGTGGTAAATTTGAGAACTGGACACTAGTAGGAATTTGATAATACTGCATGTAATTCTTTAGAAAATTTGCCTTTATTACTCTGGCCTAGTAAGTGGTGCCAGTTTGCACTAATCTTCCATGGCTACATGGGCTCCCTCCCAGCCCAGTCAGCATTTGCAACATAATTTCATTGCTCTTGAATTTGTAGTCAAGAGTTTTGATTTCAGTATCTGGCCCATGAAGCAGGATTCTTACATCTGTCCATTTGGAAAGCTTTCAACAGGAGACCAAATCCCTAAAGCTGGCAAGAAAGGATTGCTGGCTTTCCATGTTTTGTGTAGGGATAGCTGTTGGAGGCATCCAGATTTGAAAACTGGCTCCTGTCTTCCTGTGATGTATCATTTTATAACGTCTCAAAGTGAAGCAAAAGCAAAAAAAAAAAAAAGAAAGAAAGAAAGAAGCCTTAGGTTCTGTCCTTTTGTTCTTCTCTTTCTTTTGTCATGCTCTTCAAGCAAGGAAAATATGGAGGAAGACCGTTTCACAGGTGTCCATTTCTGCAAGTTATGATGTGCTGATTTCGAGCTCCCTCAGGAAGAAGCCCTATCTTTCTCTGTGGTTTGATCAAACAGGGATTGATAGCTACTGTTTTTTCCTCTATACTCGGGCTTATGCCTACTCAGTGGGCCTCCTCTTGTTTTCAAATGTGCTCAGGGTATCTGGGAGACCACTGCAAAGCAGAGCAGTTGAGCAGCGGTATGAAGTCTGATGTCCTTTGCGCCAGGCAGGTGAGAAGAAGGGGGACACTTTAGGTAGAAGCTGGAAGGAAGAGCAGGGGCAGTTGTGAGTGGAGAGTGCATGCTTCCCTGAAAGTATGCAAGTATGTTAAAAAACCAAGATTATTTCTTTTCCACCCCCTCTCCATCCACATTTTGTGCATGCACGAACATGCACATGCACACACCCACACATGCATACCAAGCATATTCTTTCTCACTCATGTGTAAACATGTTGGGATCGGAAGAATAAAACAGTTTGCTACTAGACTGTATTTCTTGGTGCTATCTTGTTACCTCCATTTCGACCATATGTAGGATGAAGATTTAGTCTAGTATTGTTTAGTGGACAGGAATGTTTAGTGAGTGTGTGTGTGAAAGAGAGAAATTTTCTCATCACACATGTTTACAGTAACATACACACACGCTAATGACTGATGCAAGAGAACTGGTCTTAGCAGAGATAGTGACCATTTTTTGAAACATGAATTAGACTAAAAGGGGGGGAAGTCCTAAATTAAAAAATAAAAATGCATGTAAATGATTGAGAAACTAAGAAGTTTGCAGGAAGTCCTGATTTTTTTTTTTTTTTAATCTTATTCTGTTGACTGCTCAAGTCTCAACTAAAGATTATACACTGGCTAATAGGAATCATGATGACAATGAAAAATATCATTATTTAAGGAAAAATGACCCACTAATCTGAATTTTATTATAACCATTAGGATTGTTTTCAGAAGAGACCTTAATTTTTATGATGATGTTATGATGCTATTACTTGGTTTCTAGCCTATGGATGGTCCTATTTCCATCCACGTGTACTTTGCATGCGTACTTTGTCTGCCTCCTCCTCTTCTCTCTATCTCTCCCGTATAAAAATTTTCCTCCAAAACTGCTGTGAGGTTGGAGAAATAGATTTAAGAGGTAGATTTTAGAGGAGGATGAGAGAGATTTCAAAGCACTTTAGTTTTCTGGGCCTAATATTGTCTTTTGTACATGCATCTTATTTCATTATAAAGTTTGCATTTTTAAAAATCTCCTACCTTCATAGGCAGGTATATTAATGTGTTTAAAGTATATCCTTTATTATGAATGTATTCTTGCCAAGCGTTGTGTATTTAAATTTATATAGACAGTATAACCATCACTTATATAAATTTAAATACATATTGTAGGTCTCTAGTTGTTTCTTACTCTTTCCTACTAACACCACATTTTAAAGATCAATCTGTGTTGCCAAGTTTATACCTAATTTGTATCTTTTTTTAAAAATTGAACTACAATTGACTTATACTAGTTTGTACCTTCTGGATAATTTATTGTGATGGGCATCAACATTTCCTCTCTCCCTATGGTGGACATTCAGGTTACTTCTAACTCTTTCGACTCTCGTGACTCCATGGACTATAGCCCCCAGGCTCCTCTGTCCATGGAATTTCCCAAGCAAGAATACTAGAGTGGGTTGCATTTCCTTCTCCAGGGGGATCTTCCCAACCCAGGGATCAAACCTATGTCTCCTGCATTGTCAGGCAGGTGCTTAACCACTGCGCCACCAGGAAAGCCCTTTAACTCATTACCAACAAACACAATGCTTTGAACCAATCTTTGTGGAGCTATCAGGATTTTACTGGGATACTCATCCTGGACTTGTGTAGTTATATCTGTCTTGCAAGGTAGTGCTGGATTGCTTTCCAGAATGCCCACACCAGCCGTCACTCTTCCTAGTCAACTATTCATGACAATTTCCCCATCCCATGAATACTGAGTGATACCTGACTTTCTGCTGTTGCTAAGTCTCTTCAGTCCTGTCCGACTCTGTGCGACCCCATAGACGGCAGCCCACCAGGCTCCCCCGTCCCTGGGATTCTCCAGGCAAGAACACTGGAGTGGGTTACCATTTCCTTCTCCAATGCATGAAACTGAAAAGTGAAAATGAAGTCACTCAGTCGTGTCCAACTCCTAGCGACCCCGTGGACTGCAGCCTCCCAGGCTCCTCCATCAATGGGATTTTCCAGGTAACAGTACTGGAGTGGGGTGCCATTGCCTTCTCCACCTGACTTTCTAACTGTTGCCAGTTTAAAAGTTTGATGTGACATCTCATTGGTGTCTCAGTGAAAGAGTCAATTCCTAGGTAGGTCGTTAAGAAGTCCAGGATCTCGGAGGAGGAGAAAGGGGTCTGGGGCTCTCATGAAGGAGATAGGGGTCTGGAGTTCTCAAGGAGGAGAAAATAACATTTTTTTTTTTTAAGTCCAGGACTAATGATTGCACAACAAAACAACTCATCTTGCTCAAGGATATGTTTTCCCTTAAACTCTGTACCAATGATTATATAACAACAATGTATCCTGCCTGAGGACATGTTTCTCCTTCTTGAGAAACTTCTGACTAATCCTGTCATCTCACAATGTATATTACGGGAGTGGGTCTGGTAAGATCTTTCTATTATTAGTTATAATCCTATTATCTTAAAATGTATATTGTGGGAGTGGGTCTGGTAAGACCTTTACAGCCTTAAGACACTCTTCTGATTTATTGTTAATAACCAATTGAAAAGTATATAGCTCCCTTGCTAAGACTAGCAAGGGCAGGGGCACTCTCCATCCCACTTCTGGTGTCTATGTCTGAAACTTTCTCTGACCCTTTTCATACTTGAATAAAACTCCACTATACAAAAGCTCTTGAGTGATCAAGTCTGGTCCCTGGTCCCAAAGCTACATCTTCTTCGGAGATCGTGAATCTGACATCGTTCACAGTAAGCTATCATTAGCTTGCCTTTTCCTCATCACCAATAATTTTGAACATCCTTTCAAATTCTCCCAAGCACTTGGATTTCTTTTTCAGGGTACTGTTCATGTTTCCTTTGCCTATTTTCTACAGTCTTTCCCCAGCTGATCGGAGGAGTTGCCTGCCAGTGCTAGCTATTGATACCGTAATTTAAGACACTGTGTATAGCATCTCCATTTCTTTCATACACTAACTCCTTTGTAGATTTCTTCAAAGACAGGTCATTACTCTTGGTGAGTAAAATATTAAGGGCTTGTCTAGTGGAATTCCTCTTGTGCTGTGGCTCCTCCATCAGCTGTTTCTTCAGGAATCCCTTGAGCTGTATTGATACCCAACACTCTCATTCACTGAGAAGAACCTTAACAAGGAATGGCAATGATTCTGTTGCCTGTGTCCTCTAGGAAATATTAAAGTCTTAAAGACAAGCAGAGGGTATTTGGTCATTGTTATTTTTGCATATACTTCTCGTGTTATAGTCCTAGGTATGATATTGGCATAATGCAAAAGAGAATGAAATATTTGAATGTTCTATTTTGAAGTGAAAACTGGAGAAACATAAGCTCATGATCTTGTTTCTGAAATTTGAGCCTATCTTTAGCTGATTTTTTTTTTTTAGCGATTGAAATAGCATTACTCTCCTAAGGCCTGCATGAAATGACTCCTTCAGTTAAGTTCTTGTTTGGCATTTGGGCATTCCAAGTCAGCTGAGAAAAGGCTATTATGCCCCATGAGAAGCCTGCACTTGATCAGTGAGTCACAAAGATGTGAAATAACATAATTGAATGAAAAATACAGTAATGTAGGTTTGAGGGAGTATTATTGTTGCCAGTAATAGTTTTGAACATACAGAAGTTGCTTTTGGATGAGTTTCACTGTTTTATCTATTGGAGATGATTCCTCACACATGTATTACCATGCAGGTTTTTGGAAACCTTTTAGCTTGTACAACTTGAGCTATTTTTCTTGAATTCATTTTCCAACTCCTGGACATCCATATTTTACACCTATTTCCTTTTGACTAAGTATGTCATGGGAAGTTACCCTAATCTACTGCCTGTCAGGGATACTGAATTGCATTGCTTTATAACTTTGACTTCCTTTAGAGTTACTCTGTGGAATATCTTTTAGTGAGTGTCAAAAACACTTAAAGTAATGTTTTTCATTGCATTTCCCAATACCTGTCATGGATTAAGGCATTAGAACATATAAATCTAGAGTTATCAGTTTTACTCACAATAATTTGGAGATACTAAAATCCTAAGTGTAGGTTTGAAGGTATGAATACTTTTTAAATTTTATTCTAAATATGTTAGGATTTTGATCATTGATCTAAAAGTAGAGATGGCATATTAATAGATGCATTTAGAAATTAGATTCTCTGTTTCTTCTGAAAAATGAATATCTTCAATGAATAGGAACACTTGGTAATGTGATATCAAAATTTAAAATATATTTATCACAATTGAATCTAACTAGCTGAACTAATAAACTCTCATGAATTTTAAGTGGCCCAATACACCAGACTCTTACTGGACCATACTGAAGAGCCTTTCTTGACCAATGAACAATGGAAATTATTTTGCCAAACACTGTCAACTTCTAGACTCATTCTTTGCCATCCCAGTGAATGTTCTTAGTGCTTAATGAGCATAACCACCATGAAAACCCCTTCGTAATTCTTGAAACTCTATTTTTTCCCTCTCTGCAAACTTCGGTGATTTTCTCTACTAATTTTCTCTTGCCGCCTGGCAAACAATTTTTTGTTTTTCATTTTTAGCCTAGAGGTCTTTGTTCTACTCCTTGATACTGCTAAGCCAAGTTATTTTTTATAACAATGTAGCACAAAAGCAATGTAATTATCTAAAAATGTCTTATTTTGGTCATAATTAAAGGCTTCAACTCCTTTTCTGGTGTTTTAAACCGTAGTTTTTATCCACAGGTTAGTTTGTTTTGGAGAATCTTCGATTGCTGTCTACTCTGTCCCCTCTCCCAGCTTTTCTCCCATTTCTCACGGGAAACTTCTTAGCAGTGAAATTCAACAAGACGTCAGTATGTTGGTACCATTGGCAATGAAGAAAGCATAAGCTGTGCCTTTAAATAATACCACTAAATGATTATAAAAAATCAGTTGATGAGATTATAAAACTGGTCAAAATATGAAAGAGAAAGTAAGCATTATGGCAATAAGAGGAATCGTATTTGTTGAATATGCACTCTTGACTCATTATACTGAGTGAAAAAAAGGTCCTGAATTCAGTTCTTCTAAGAGTCCTGGGATATAGATGGGCAGATTGAGACAAAATCTTTATTCTGAATAATTTTTTGAACCAGTTTGGGGGCAGGCCTGATTCCTAAAGCCCTCACTGAACGGCTGCATTTAAAGGTGTAGGGCTGTGTTGACTTGGATCCAGGTCAGGGATGGCTAATTCCTGATGATGGATCATGTAGATTTTTACACTATGCCACTTCAAACTGCTTGTCTCATTTGGATCTATAAACCATACAGACCTCTGGGTGAGAAGAGCAAGTACAGTGGACTGCATGAGAAAGCCTAACAAGTGATGACGGGTGGGATGAATTATGTCCACATACATTATGGAATGTCATAGTGCTCTGAAAAGAAATGATCAAGGTGTACTGGATGACTTTAATAAGCCTCTTTGGCTGGTATTGTTAAGTGAGAAAGATAGGAGTAATATCTATAATGTTATTCATATATTTTAAAGCATACAAGAATCTCCCTATATATGTGTGTGTGTGTGTGTGTAGATAAGGAAGAAAATCATAATCCTGGTGCTAACTTGGGTTCAGTTCAGTTCAGTCGCTCAGTCCTGTCCAACTCTTTGCGACCCCATAAATCCCAGCACGCCAGGCCTCCCTGTCCATCACCAACTCCCAGAGTTCACCCAAACTCATGTCCATTGAGTCGGTGATGCCATCAAGCCATCTCATCCTCTGTCATCCCCTTCTCCTCCTGCTCGCAGCAATCCCTCCCAGGATCAGGGTCTTTCCCAATGAATCAACTCTTCACATGAGGTGGCCAAAGCATAGGAGTTTCAGCTTCAGCATCAGTCCTTCCAATGAACACCCAGGACTGATCTCCTTTAAAATGGACTGGTTTGATCTCCTTGAAGTCCAAGGGACTCTCAAGAGTTTTCTCCAACACCACAATTCAAAAGCATCAATTCTTCGGTGCTCAGCTTTCTTCACAGTCCAACTCTCACATCCATACAACCCATGGCCTTGACTAGACGGACCTTTGTTGGCAAAGTAATGTCTCTGCTTTTGAATATGCTATCTAGGTTGGTCATAACTTTCCTTCCAAGCAGTAAGCGTCTTTTAATTTCATGGCTGCAGTCACCATCTGCAGTGATTTTGGAGCCCCCCAAAATAAAGTCTGACACTGTTTCNGACCTGCATATAGGTTTCTCAAAAGGCAGGTCAGGTGGTCTGGTGTTCCCATCTCTTTCAGAATTTTCCCCAGTTGATTGTGATCCACACAGTCAAAGGCTTTGGCATAGTCAATAAAGCAGAAATAGATGTTTTTCTGGAACCCTCTTGCTTTTTCGATGATCCAGCGACCTTACATTAAGAAGTCAGTATTGTCTCTCTTGCATATTTCAGGTAAACTTAGACTAGACTCATTGATTTACGTCAGCTTGATGAACTTTTGATTATTTTAACTAGTATATGATATTTCTAAAACAAATCCTAGAATAAACTAAAATAGGATTATGTTTATAACATCTTTTGTTTATTTAAGAGAGAGGTCAACTCGATGGTCATGAGTTTGAGTGAACTCCGGGAGCTGGTGATGGAGGAAGGCCTGGCAGGTTGTGATTCATGGGGTCACGAAGAGTCAGTCATGACTGAGCAACTAAACTGAACTGAAAGTTTTGGTTACTCGGTCATATCTGACTTTTTGTGACCATGTGGACTGTAGCCTACCAGGCTCCTCTGTCCTTGGGATTCTCCAGGCAAGAATACTTGGGAGTGGATTGCCATTCCTTTCTGCAGAGGATCTCCTGATCCAGGGATTGAACCCTGGTCTCCTGCATTGCAAGCAGATTCTTTACTGTTTGAGCTATAGGGAAGTCCTTGTAAGAGAGAAGTTTGAAAGTGAAAGTGAAGTCGCGCAGTCCGACTCTTTGCGACCCTGTAGACTGGAGCCCACCAGGCTCCTCTGTCCATGGGATTCTCCAGGCAAGAGTACTGGAGTGGTTTGCCATTTCCTTCTCCAGGGGAATCTTCTCAACCCAGGGATTGAACCCAGGTCTCCCGCATTGCAGGCAGACACTTTAACCTCTGAGCCACCAGGGAAACCAGAGAGAAGTTTATCTTCCAATAAATCAGGCCATTCATTAGCATTAATTGGAATTAAACTCTGTGGTTCTGTCACATTTCTATCAGGTTCCATTTGAAAACATTGCCTGGTTACTTCAATCAGTTTAATTTTCAGAAATGAAGGTGAAGATAAAGGTTGTGAATGTGTGGAGTAACATTCGTCTCAAGTCAAATTTAAGAGCTAACATCTTGTCTAAAAACAATCTAGAGAATCTTAAGACATATTGTCACTTTTAAAATATTGAGTCAAAATAAAATGTCTGGCGGTGAATTTCCACTGCTTTTAATGAAACATCAATGTTCCTACTTTAGCTGGGATTTATTTGGTGTGCCTGGAACATATTTCCTGACTTTTGAGATGCTTTGTTTCTCCTGCAATTAGAATAACTAAGTACTCAGTTGTCATGGAAATACTCCCCTCTATAAAAATTCCTAAAACAGAAGCTTTCTTGATTTGTCTCTCTTTGCAGAGAAGGCAATTACTACTGCTACCTTTCTTTATTCTCCTTTCTTTGTGCTTCTTTTTATATCTCCCAGTCCCTTCCAGTTCAAATTGTTTTGTAGCACTTTTGTGGTACTTGATCCCTAGATGAAAATGCCACTTCATTCATGAGAAGCAGTAATAACATTCACACTCCTGAAGTTTGAGCTAGCTCCAGGAGTTGGTGATGGACAGTGAAGCCTGGTGTGCTGCAGTCCATGGGGTCGCAAAGAGTCGAACACAACTGAGTGACTGAACTGAACTGAATAATATTCAGATAGTGTTCCAAGCTTTTCGTAGTTGATAATAATCACTGAAAAGGTTCAGATATGTAGCTGAGGCATTGTTAGGTTGGCTGCTTTTAGCTTAATCCAATTTCGAAATATTCTAGTAGTTACTTGGAAATAGACTATTGTGTTCCCAGGGGAAAATGATGGTCGGCTTCTGCAGTTGACACATCTAGGACAGAACCACATCTGACTCATCTCAGAGACTTCAGCTTGCACTAGGTCAGTAAATATATCACCAATGTAGGTATCAAGATGGACTTCCCCAGTGGCTCAGTGGTAAAGAATCTGTCTGCCAATGAAGGAGATACAGAAGACCCAGGTTTGATTCCCGGGTTGGGAAGATCACCTGTAGTAGGAAAAAGCAACCCACTCCATTATTCTTGCCTGAAAAATTCCACAGATAGAGGAGCCTGGCAGGCTACAGTCCATGAGGTTGCAAAAAATTGAACATGAATGAGTGACTGAACATGAGATATATCATGATAGGCACATAATAATTGTTTGTTCTAGGAAAGGGAACACTAAACAGGTTTTGAAATTAGACTTTTTCTGGGGAGTGAAGTAGGTGAAAGGTTGATTTTTGAGGGCTGGTGGTTTAGTGATATAGACAGCGGAAATAGAGTCTGTTATTTTTCCTCTGACATTTAGTTTTGTAATGTGCCCAAAGATGAAAGTTCTATGGTGACATCTCCATGCAAGGAACAAGCCCAGCACAATGGTCACAGGCATAGGATTTGAAGCCAGATTGTCTGGGTTCAAATCAAAATATTGTTGTTCCTTAGCTCTGTGGCCTCAGTCTTCAGTTTCTTCACTTTGGCTCAGAGGTTAAAGCATCTGCCTCCAATGAGGGAAACCAGGGTTCGATCCCTGGGTTGGGAAGATCCCTTGGAGAAGGAAATGGCAACCCACTCCAGTATTCTTGCCTGGAGAATCCCATGGACGGAGGAGCTTGGTAGGCTACAGTCCGCAGGGTCCCAAAGAGTAGGACATGACTGAGTGACTTTACTTTCTTTCTTTCTACTTTGTAGAGTTGCTTTTGGGGTTGAATGAATTCATGTTTATAAATATTTCAGGCTATTACCTGGGACATAATAAGCACTCTGTTTGTAAAATAAATAAGACAAAATGTTGAACAAGAGACAAAGTTTCTATGCTCATGGAGTTAACTACCTTATCAATAATTCTTTGTTGGTTGATATCACCCCCCGGCCATAGTATAAGCACCAAAGAAAACATGTCCCGAAGGCAGCTTTTGATAGAATAAGCAAGAGAAGAATAAGGAAAAAATGGAACAGGAGAGAGAGTTCACTAACATTGAGATGCTCTCCAGTTAAGCACCCACAGAATTTACCAGTGCCCTTGAAGGGAGGGTGATGGAAGTAGGTTATAATGAATGCACAGAAATGTATGTATGAATCACAGGACTGATTTGGCAGAGACCAATACTTCTCACTCTGTGTAATGAATGTCTTCCTAAAGCGTTGTATGTACACTAAGGGTCTTTAATTAAATTATATTTCAAGCACTCCAGGAGAGCTTGTTTAAAGCTACCTATGGTAAATCCTTTAGACGAGAACTAGCCGTTACCTAATTCACTTAGTTTTTATATTTTGGCTTCTGCAATAATTTTTAAGTCACATTTTATGTACTAGTTTTTCCTGAAGTATAATTTAAAATAAGTAAATTTGTTTACACTTTCTGAGAGTAGATACTTAGTTTATCTTACCTATATGAGTTGGCATATGAGAGGGTGAATTGTTAAAATGATTAATGAAGTATCATTTAAAATGAAATATGTGAAATTTTAGGTTGAGTTATTAAGCAGCAAATTTCTCTTCAAATTAACAATGACTAAATATTTTGTTAAATATTATAGGAAGTGTCAGAAATGGAAAATATTTCAAAAATTGACCAACATAAATGCATCATCTCTAAATGATGTAAAGAGCTGAGTCTAGATAGGAAAGGTTCAAGATGCACAGATCTCCCTGGTTTTATTCCCTTCTTCCCTTTTTGGACTGCTAATTTCCACCATTTCACAGCACCACTTGGTACTTAATATCCTAGAGTTAATATAGGGGCATGGAATATATGAATCCAGATTCCCTTCATGTTGAAGCAAGACCCTAGGAAAAGGGCTTGAGTCCTTTTGGGGAGGGAGGCCAAGAGCTCTGCAGATTATCAGGACTCAGATAGACACTCTGCAGTTGAATGTAGATTTTAATCTAATAGAATATTCAGTTCTACTTAGTATATCTTAGTTTCCTAATCCAGCTCTCTTTCCTAAGATTCTTATGGTGACTTAAATCTTCTCAAGATTATTGGAACCTACTCCCTGGTTCCTGGCACATGCTCAGTCACTAAGTCGTGTCTGACTCTTTGTGACCCTATGGACTATAGCCCACCAGGATCCTCTGTCCATGGGTTTCCTAGGCAAGAATACTGGAGTGAGTTGCCACTTCCTTCCTCAGCTTCTGCCACACTCAAGGCCAACAGAAGAACTCACTCTTACTTCCCAGAAAAAAAAATAGAAGCCTTCATCTAGAAATCCCCTCAAATTCTTCCTACCAAAACCCACTACATGGACACCTATCAGCTCCTCATTCTTCCTGCTACAATAATAACCTCTTCCCTGAGACAAATCTCCATAACTGGGTTATGGATTACGTCTTATTCTTGATGATTGCTTCTCTTTTCCATATCCTTTTTTTAAAAATTGAATTAGATTTGCTTTACAATGTTGTATTAGTTTCTGCTGTAGAACAAAGTGAATTAGCTATATGTATGTGCTTCCTCTTGAGCCTCTCTCCCATCCCCAGCCCATCCCCACTCTAGGTCATCAATGAGCACCAAGCTGAGCTTCCTGTGCCATATAACAGCTTCCCACCAACTCTCTACCCTATACCCAGTAATGTAGATATGTTAATGCAACTCTCTCAATTTGTGCCCCCCACCCCATGTCCATAAGCCTGTTACTGGGCATATACCCTGAGAAAAATATAATTCAAAAAGATACATGTACCCCTAAAGTTCATTATAGCACTATTTACAATAGCCATAACCTAAAAGCAACCTAAATGTCCGTCCATGGATGAATGGATAAAGAAGGTGTGGTACATATATACAGTGGGCTATTATTTACCATAAAATGAAATGAAATTGGATCATTTGCAGTGATATGGATTATCCTAGGGTCTGTCTTTCCCATATCTTTAACTTATTCTTCTTTACTGGTTTCTTCTCATCAACAGTTAAAGTGATTGAACCTCACCCGTGGAAAGAAGGCAAAGTTTTCTGGACTCCACATCTATTTTAGCTGTAACTTCTTCGTTCATTGCCAATATAGCCAAGATTCTTTGACTAGTTATACATTCTGTCTCTACTTTCTCTTCTCCTCAGTCAAAGGCAAATATTTTGCACAGCTGCTCTATTAAAATGTTCTTCTAAAGACACCCATGATGTCCTTGTCACAAATCCAGTGGAAAATTTTCAGTTTTTTCTTTAGCTTGATATCCTTGTAGCATGAGACATCATTGACCTCTCCTAAGCACTTCTGTTCTTTTCTCTTTTCTCTTAAATGCATTTTAAATGTTGGTGTTTTTCTGCTTTTGCCCTTGGCCCTTACTCATTAATGGTAAATATCAATTCTTTTCTGTGAGCTGGCCATTGTCTAGAAGCCACTTCACTTCTTATTCTATACACTATCCCTGCTAAAGCCATCCTACCTACTATGTCAGACATCAAACTCAAATGCCTTCAGGAGCTAGTTGGCTAACAAAAGGTGTAAACAAATAATAGTGGGGATTAAGGCCAAGTGAAGAGCACATATCCCATCAGAAGACCTTGAAATTCAATTTTTTTTTGCACCCTTGCAGGTAAATACTGGAGAAGGCAATGGCAACCCACTCCATTGTTATTGCCTGGAGAATCCCAGGTATGGCGGAGCCTGATGGGCTGCCATCTATGGGGTCGCACAGAGTCGGACACAATGGAAGCGACTTAGCAGCAGCAGCAGCAGGTAAATACGTTGGGTCAGGGGCCACAGGAGATCCAAATTACACATTTGAAATTTCTAAAGTCTATATGCTAATGATTTCTTCTAGTTCTGTGTGGACAACTGTTTCCTAGATATCTCTACTTGGGTATTCTTCTGGTGATCCAAGATGCACAAAAATAAAATCCCAATGCTATAGCCAGAGTTATCACCCCACAATACAGTTTGGATCATGCTATTTTCCAGTGTAAGTCTCTACCTGATTCTTCCTAGCTTTCAAGATAATGTTTAGGAGTTTTATATGTCCTTAGGTACTAGAGTCATGTCTCAACCAATATCATCCTCCTCTCTGCTACTCAGTGCTCAAACCCTTATCGACCCAACCCCACTCTCCTGAACAAACCACTTTATGTCTTGCTTCTGAGACACTGCAGTGTTCTTCTTTCCACTTGGAGCCCTTTCGTTTGCTTACGTTGCCATGTGTTGTGTTTCCTCTGCTTTACTCTGTGTTGCTGTGTGACTTGCTTTGGCCAGTGGGATTTGAGCAGAAGGGACATATGCAAATTCTGGAAAGAAGTGTTAAGAATGGTGCGTGTTTTGCCATGACTGCTCTTTTCTGCTTCTGTGGTTGTAGAAACATTTGTGTTCCTGAGTCCACAGCACATAGGAAAGGTATATAATGCTTCTTCTGTATTTGAGTGTGTTGTGCATCAGAGATGCTTGTTACAAACTGTTGGTTGTAGGTCACAGGTGTTACCTCAAACAACCAGAAAAATAGGGAGTGCAATTAGAAAGTGATAAGCTTTATATATTTTTTCAGCTGAGGAAACATGTGGGTCAGCCTGTATGTTGGTAAGTAGACTTGTTTTGGGACCTCAAACAGTCCTTAGGAAAGATGACAGTTTTATGTAAACCAAAAGAAAAGAAAAAAGGAAACTGCACATTAGTAACCGAAGGAACATTGATTTGTTTATTTTCCTATATTACTGTTGTGAAAGGAAAAATGTTGGCATAAAATACGGCATTCCACTGATAAAAAGGCATGCCTTGGAATAAACCAGGCAGAAACTCATGACATAAGAGTGTCCTTACCACAGTTAAGTCCTTATACATTTTTACCTACAACATTTAGTGTTAGCAATTAATTTATAGTCCTTGACTCATTTATTATCAAATATTCTTAAATATCTTAAATGTGCAGAGAAAAATTTAGTGCAGATAAATTCAATTTTATTTAAAACATATCATTAGTTTCTATTTTTACAGAAATCGTTGATTTCTTATATGAAATTCCGGCTGCCCTGAGTTTTTTGTTTGTTTGTTTTAGATTTTTTAATTGGTGGAAAATTGCTTTACAATGTGTTGGTTTCTGCTATACAGCAATGCAAATCAGTCATAATTATAAATACCCGCTCTTTCTTGAACTTCTCTCTGCTCCTCCCATTCCATCCCGCTAGGTCATCATGGAGCTCCAGGCTGGGTTCCCTGTGTTGTATAGCAATTTCCCACTATCTATTTTACACATGATAGTGTATATGTGTCAATACTAATTTCTCAATTTGTCCCACCCTCACCTTCCTCTGATGTGATACAAATCCTTTCTCTACTAGGTTCATCAGTACCATTTTTCTAGATTCTATATATGCATTAATTTTAATATACTTGTTTTTCTGATTTACCTCACTTGTGTAAGAGGCTCTAGGTTCCCCCATCTGACAGCAACTGACTCAAATTCATTCCTTTCTGTGGTTGAGTAATATTCCACTGTATCCATGGACCTTATCTTCTTTATTCATCTGTTGATGGACATCTAGATTGCTTCCGTGTCCTGGCTGTAGTAAATAGTGCTGCAACAAACATTGGGATGCATGTGTCTTTTAGAAGTGTGGTTTTTATAGAAATTGTCTTATGAAGATTATATAGTAAGGCAATGTAGACTTACAACTATTATACAGTATTCTTTAAAAGTGATCCGCAAGCCCATCTGATCACCAGACATCGTTAGGGAGCTATTCACCCACAGTGATGCTCAGTCCACTTTAAACCTGTTGAAATCTTGGAGCTACTGACTTAAAACTTTTTCTTCAGAGGAATGGGTAATAAGTTTGGGGGCACTGATATTTCAAGAAAAGATATAGTTTAAATATTAAGTCGCTTTCATTGTTGTTGGATATCGATGATCTGTATCATTTAAAGAAAAGTATAATCATTCTGTCAGTTGAGAAGATAATTCAGTTTTAGTAAAAATTCTTTCTTTGAGATGAGGTGTAGAATAAAGATATGAAATTAAATGAGATAATTTTGCCATCAAGGTGGAGATTGAGATAGCAATGGGGAAGGAGATTATTTAACAAATCCTAAATTCAGTGAATCTTTCATGAAAATCTATTGTGTGCGAGGCCGTTGGTGTGAGCCATTGGGGACCTCAAGCTGAGACAGCACAGTTCAGCAGTAAATTGACCACATGGGAACCAGACAGACATGAGTGCAAATGTCAGTTCTGACTTGCAAGAAGTGCATGGCTAAGTGATGAAACGAACTACTATAGCGTTTAGTGTTTCCATCTGTTCAACGAATAAAATGTCTTATCTCATTGTACTGTTGTAAAAATCAAATGGTGGAAAATACACAGCACAGGACCTGGCTCACTTACAAGATCCATTCCAGGATCTACTCCTGAAAGAGGCTCATGAAGAAGGTGTATTTATAAATTAGTGACTTTAATACAAAACAATAAGCCCTATTGTAGCAGAATACATTGGAGATAAAAGACAAGATGAGGAATATCTAACTCTGTCATTCACAAGGGAAATGGCATTGAATATGACACTGGAGGTCAGGTGCATTTGAAATTTGTGGTTGGCGGAATAATGGGTCTCCCAAAGATATCCACATCTTAATTCCTGTAACTTGTAACTTTATTAATTTATATAATAGGGGTTTCCCTGGTGACTCAGATGGTAAAAATTTTGCCTGCAATGTAGGATACCCAGGTTTGATCCCTGGTTTGGAAAGATTCTCTGGAGATTCTCTGGAGAAGCGACTCACTCCAGCATTCTTGCCTGGAGAATCCCATGGTGGGAGGAGCCTGGTAGGCTACAGTCCGTGGATTTGCAAAGAATCAGACATGACTGAACCACTAACATTAATTTATGTAGCAAAGGAGAATTAAAGTTGCAGATGGAATTAAGGTTGTCAATTAGCTGACATTGAAATAGGGAAATTATGCTGTTTTATCTGAGTGGGCCCAATATAATCACAAGGATCCTTAAACATGCAAAAAGAAATCAGAAAAGTCAGTCAAAGTGATGGAATGTGAGAAGGACTTAACTGGCCATTCTTGGCTTCAACTGGAAGGAGGCCACAAGTCCAGGAAAATAGATAGTCTCTCAAAGAGGGAAAAGGCAAGTAAATAGATTCTTCCCTGAAGCCTTCAGAAAGGAATCTAGTTTTGCTGACACATTGATTTTAGCTTAGTGAAATGCATTTCAGGCTTCTGACCCCCAGAAATATAAGATAATACATTTGTGTTGGTTTGAGCCATTAGTTTGTGGTTATTTGTTACAGCAGCAATACAAAACTAATACAGAGCTAAAGCGAACAAGTGGTCAAGGTGGGGACTGGTCCTCTCAACTTGGATATCACACACACACACAAGGGCCTTGGAATTGTGGGGGACTGTGGCTGATGGGACCTCCAGTATTTCTGTATGTTTAGAGTATGAGGGCCAGCGGATGAGTATCAGGATGTGACTTCAAAGGGAAGGGCAGGGGATAGATTGTGAAAGGCCACATACATCCTTCAGAGGAAGGTGAGCTTCATCCTGAAGGCACCAGAATCCTTGAAAGGCTTTCATGCTGAATGAGTTGACACTCCCATCAATGAGAAAAAAGTATTGAGAGTACAAAAATTTGTCACCTCATTTAATGTACCCCAAAGACGCCATTATTTCTTTTGAGGGGTGATCTAAACTATAAACTTGCATTTCCCAATTCCAAGTTTTGTCCTTTGCTCTTTTCTGGAGTGTGTATTCAGACGTTCGTTTGCATGATCTCAATACTCCTGCCCCCTTATTTACCCTGTTGAAGGAGGCATTTTCCTAGGGTAACAAATGCAATGGTATTTTGATCTCTTTAATCCCCTTCTTTGACGATCTGTGGTCCAGTTGTTTTATTTAGAAATGGAGTCTTCAGATTAACCTATGCCCTATATAAGGCCAAAACGATTCAGAAAAATCAGCTGCTGAGATGATGTATCATCAGTTATCTTTTTAATGAAGGGAGACAACTGTGCATGGTAGAGTAGAAGAAAGGATGACACCAGACACAAATCCTTTCACTCAACGTATTTTTAATGTTTAGCTATTTTGTGATAGGCTCTGAGCCTGGCACTGGATATCTATTGTTTAAAAATATATAATTCTTGTCCTCCAGGAAACCACTGTGTGTGTGTGTGTGTGTGTGTGTGTGTGTGTGTGTGTGTGTGTTGGGAAATAGATAATAAACAAATAAATACACATAAAACATATGGATTTAACATTTGTAGTAAATGCTGGGAAAGAAAGGAACAAGGTACTTTGTGAGAGTAAAATGGGAGGGTGGGATGTGTCCTTTACCTGGGCAGTTGGAAACTTTCTGAGGAAGTAATATTTGCAATGGAACTTAAAGGGTAGGAGGGAGCAACAGAGGAGGGAACAACAGAACATTCCTGGAAGAGAGAATATTATACAAAAACTCCTGAGGGTGGAAAGGAGGCCACTGAACTAGCAACTAGCATAAGTTGAGGGCAAGCGGCAAAGACTTTGAGGAGGCCAAGAAGGTCAAGTGCCCACAGGTCCCTGGAGTCTTGGCTGCACCTGGAACTAACCTGGCAATTGCAGTCAAGCTGCTCAGTCTCTGCACTCTGGTTACTCTGTGAAAGGAGTTGATCGAAGTGGATGCTCTCTTCTCCTTTGCCAAAGAATAAGACACCAATTCCATTGTCACCTAAAGAGTAAAATAATGAAGGACAAGCTACTTAGATTATTGAAAGAGCCTTGGATTTGAACAAATACTTATTGAGGGCTTAATTATGCAGAGTGCCAGGGGAACTGGAGGAGAGAAAGGCACCAACATCTGCTCCCTGGGCAAGGCTGTTACTTCAGTTCTGTGTCTCCTGCCTCTGTAGGCTGATTGGTGGGAAGGCTCCCCAAATACCACCACCCACAGACCACTTTGAACAGATCACTAAGAAACTCTGTACAGCTTCTAAAATCTCACGCCAAGCCTGAGACCTGAAGATGCTACTGCTTAGCCTTCTGAACCTTTCTGCCCACAGGCTGGGTACCCATTAGCTTGATGCTGGCACACTGAGCTGTGCTGGGCCTCCTTTTCCAGATCACATCTGCTGAAGGGAAAGGTAAAGAGTGGAGAGATCTGGTCAGTGCAGGGTGCACGTGCTCTGAGAGTTTCTGCCATATCTGCTGTGGGTAAATGACTTAAAATAACTTGATTTGGCTGAGGAAGATTTCTGGAGAAAATCATCTGATTCTCTCCAACATCTAAACATATCTCAGAAAAAGAGAGTCTAGGTAGTGGGTGGAGGGACTGCAAACCGAAATGCCTAGAGAGTGTGTGTTCCTTGACATAAAGAGGGAGAATTTAGCTCAGGATTATTCAAAGAGGAATGCCAGAGAATCTAAAGTTAATCTTTGACATTCTGGTTTGTGTTGGCTATTTTCATCCTAGTTGTCATATGGCAGGAGGGAGCCCTTTTGTCCACCTCTGTTGGCTAAGTTTTGTTTGAAGCAACATTTTAAATGGATCCTCTGTTCTTGTTATTCCTTGTGAAATGATTGCCACATATGGGGAAATTAAGAATATCATTTCTGTAGCAGTCCTTGTGTTCTTATCACCAAGCCAAAAAAAACTCTTGTTAAATGGGTATGAAATGACATAAGGCAAGATAAGATTAGCCTTCTGGGCTAATGTCTTAACTCTTAGTTCCTGTTTGTTTCTCTTTGCCTTTATAATTTTGTTTACTGAACTATAAAATTTCTTATAATTTCATAATTACAAATAAATATGCTTCTAGGGAGGAAAACGGTACTATCAGTGAAATTAAAAGTAAATATATTAGACATATCAGGGCAAACAAATGTTAGTGAAAGCAGTTCCTTTAATTAAATATAATTATGTATGTAAATATGTGGTAGATGTGTGTATAAAACAAGACTGATTTGTTTTTAATAAGAACCAGGACTAAAAAATTACAAAGGCTTTATGTAGCTTGAAGTTTCAATCATCCTGATCTACAACTCTGTTAATCTTATTTGTTTCAATGATATTTTCCTTGGCTTTAAAACTAGGACTTTAAAACTGGGGCTTCCCTGGTGGCTCAGGTAGTGAAGAATCTGCCTGCAATTCAGGAGACCTGGGTTTGATGCCTGGGTTAGGAAGATCCCCTAGAGAAGGAAATGGCAACCCACTCCAGTATTCTTGTCTGGAGAATCCTATACACAGAGAAGCCTGGTGGGCTACAGCCCGTGGGGTCACGAAGAGTTGAGCATGACTAAGTAACTAACACTTTCACTTTTAGTTCCAGGCTTTACAACTAGCTGTTAAGCTCAGGTGAACTTATCTACAATAAGTTCAGAACCTTAGTGCAGAATGAGCAGAACCTCAGTACAAAACTGAAGGGAGAAGAGCTTGGATGAAGCAAGCATGTGTCTTAGAAAACAGAGCTTCAGTTCTCACACCCAAATAGTGTCAGAAAGTCTACCTAATCATATCTAATGAGACATGGGCAGCCGGCCTTGCATTACCTTGTGGCATGCCCGTAAGAGTTTTTAGAGTGGATCGATTACAAAACCCCAGGCAGATGGAAATAAATCACAGCATGGATATTAATTGATCTTTTTTCAGAATATTCCTGAGATGAGCCTGCTCCCCAAGAAATACAGATTTGCATTTAGCCCTGAAAATAATCTGATCTTTTATACCTTCTGATGGTGGTTCTACTGATTGTTCCCTCATCTGAGAGTTAAATGAAAATACGGGAAGCACAGTGGAATCTGTAGCTAGCTTCCTTCTTCCTTTCTTCCTTTCCTTTTCTTCCTCAGTTTATTTTTGGTATACTATAGTCACTTCACCTATTGGGGTACAGATGGGGTGCACTGATCTCCCTGGTAGGTAACACAAACATTTATACTATCATCTAATCTCACACTGGAGAAGGCAATGGCAGCCCACTCCAGTGTTCTTGCCTGGAGAATCCCAGGGACGGGGGAGCCTGGTGGGCTGCCGTCTATGGGGTCGCACAGAGTCAGACACGACTGAAGCAACTTAGTAGCAGCAGCAATCTCACACTACTGTGAGCAATCCTACTCTACTCACTACTTTGGGAGACAATCCTTTGTGCTTCTCTTGAGGAACAGAGATCTGATTTTCCTGCTGCTGAGCATTTGGCCCAGTTGTGTTTAGAACTTTTATGATTGTCCATCAGTTTGCAGTGTTAGAAAGAAGAAAATAAGGGCAAGAATATAAGATACATCCTGGGCCAAACCCTGGAGGAAGGGATTAACAGAGTGTGCTTGAGTTATCAGAGTCCTGAAAAGTGGTTTGAATGTATCAGTTGAACTAAGACAGGTGTGGAAGGCATTGCTCCTGAGTTCAAGGTCAGATTCACCTTCTGAACTTTATCTAGAGTCTTTGTCTTTCGTCTATCTGGGCTTGTGAGTGAGAACCTTTATTGTGTGTGTCTTAACCAATGGGGAAGCCACCTCAGAAGAGAGTGGCCATTGATAACTGCTTAGAGAGGACAGTCTGCAGGGTCCACCAGACAACAGGAAGACCAAAGAGAACCTAAAGCTTAGCGAGTCGTGGTGCTAGTGGTAGAGAACACGCTTGCCAATGCAAGAGACATAAAAGACATGGGTTCGATCCCTGGGTCAGGAAGATACCCTTGAGCAGGGTGTGGCAACCCACTCCAGTATTCTTTCTGGGAGAATCCCATGGACAGAGGAGCCTGGTGGGCTACAGTCAATAGTTGAACATGACTGAAGGGACTTAGCATGTAGCACAGAGAGCGTCACCTACACCTACAGGTTGACCTGAGCGTGCCTCAGTGGGGGCACTGGGGTTTTAACATCCCTGTGAGTGCTGCTTTCTCCTCCCTGAATAGCTTCAGAGGCCAGCACCGCACAACCCCCTCCCCTGCTACACCCACAGGTAGAAGGCAGATCAGTCTCACAGATGCTTCAGGGAAGCTTCCAAAGCGTGAAAGCAGTGAGATGTTCTTGACTGTGCACTGTGCCCTGAGGTGTAGCAGAAAAGATAACCGAGAACCAACAATGCATCATTTATCCTTTTATTCAGCAGATTTTTTTTCTTTCAAATTGAGTATATATTTTGTGTTAGGCACTGAGGCTGGCACCGAATATATACTTTTCCAGAAACCAAATGTGATTCCAGTAATTCCGGTCCTTCTGGAGACTACAACTGTGTGCGTGTTGGGAGATGGTCACTAAACAAATGCACATAAATTATTTACAGTTTATGATAAATCCTAAGTAAGAAAGGAGCAAAGTACTTTGAGAGGGGGAGCAAGAAATGAGGCAAAGAAAGGGTGCATTGGCCTAACTTTACTCTGCGCCATGAAGAACTTTACACCTTTTCCTCTTAGACTGCTCACATCATGATTTTTGACTCTATTATAATTGTGTGCACTGCTATTCATTATCAGAAAATGACCTTTAGTCCCAAGTATGGTTTACACTCATTTCTAACAACATAAAACCATTGCATTTGGGTTAGTTACCAAAAACAATGATTATGTTTTACATTGACCATCTGCTTAGTTATTGATCCATGATGAGGTGCCATTAGCTCAGTTTCTATTAATTAAAAACAATAATGTTCTCATGTTCACCTTGTATCCTAAACTGTCTCATTAACATTTATTCTTTTGATGATACTTACTGTTAGGCCCCAGAGGCTTTTAATTCATTGGACAGATGGAGTATTCTAAATTGTTCTAAGATCTAACATGTAAAAATATGCAAATTACTGGGGTCTTTTCCACACAGCATCACATTTAAATCTCACTTCACTGCAGAGAAGACTTGCTACTCCCATCTTACAGATGAGAAAACTCATACAAATATAACCGGTGAATGTAAACACCAACTCATCTCATTCTGGGCCTGGTTATGGTTTCCCTTTGGAAACCCAGATGTTGGTTCAGTTTTCTCTTCTACCCTTGAGGATTTCTTTTCAGATGCAGCAGCCTTCTCCTTGTATACTTTGATTATTCTTGCCCTGATATGTTTTATTAGTGATCTTTAGACTTTTCTTTTGGGGCTCATTTTTATTTATCCTCCTTAGCTGATAGTCCCAGATTATCAACTGCCCAGAGGAGCCAGTGGAGAAGGCAATGGCACCCCACTCCAGTACTCTTGCCTGGAAAATCCCATGGATGGAGGAGCCTGGTGGGCTGCAGTCCATGGTGTCATTAAGGGTTGGACATGACTGAGCGACTTCACTTTCATTTTTCACTTTCATGCATTGGAGAAGGAAATGGCAACCCACTCCAGTGTTCTCGCCTGGAGAATCCTAGGGACGAGGGAGCCTGGTGGGCTGCCATCTGTGGGATCACACAGAGTTGGACATGACTGAAGCGACTTAGCAGCAGCAGCAGCAGCAGAGAATCCAATAGCATTGGTAAGATGTTTTATCTCTCTTTTAAAATTTATTTTCAATTGTAGGATAATTTTTTTATGATGTTCTGTTGGTTTCTGCTGGACAACAAGTTTAATCAGCTGTGCGTGCATGTGTGCTAAGTCACTGCAGTCCTGGCCAACTCTGCAACACTCTGGACTGCAGCCTGCCAGGCTCCTCTGTCTAAGGGATTCTCCAGGCAAGAATACTGGAGTGGGTTGCTGTCCACCCTCTTCCAGGGGATCTTCTTAACTCATATGTCTAACCTGCATTGGCAGGTGGGTTCTTTATCACCAGTGCCACCTGGAAAGCCCTTAATCAGCCATGAGTATACATGTATCCCCTTTCTCTTCAGTTTTATCTCTCTTTAACTCAGAGTATTCTTCTGTAAAATGGGCATTTGGTACTACCTTCCTCATATAACCATCATCTGCTAAGCTTCCTTTCAGCGGCTTCCCTAGTGGCTCAGATGGTAAAGAATCTGCCTGTCAGTGCAAGAGATTTGGGTGAATCTGTGAGTCTGTGGGTGAGGAAGATCCCCTGGAGAAGGGAATACCCACCTCAGCATTCTTGCCTGGAGAATTCCATGGACAGAGGAGCATAGGGGGCTGCTGTATATGGGGTCTCAGAGAGTTGGACATGATTGAGTGACTAATGCTTTCCTTATATAAGTATTAAAGAGATAATTTATGATATATATATATGATATATATAATTTATACATATATTTTAAAGTGTCTGCCATATGTGTCCAGCAAAGGCTATTTTTTAATCTTTATCTCTTATTTTTAAAAGAAATTCATTTTTCCACCAAACATGGCTTTGCAGTACCTAAATTGTATTAAGAAGTTTGTTATGCAAGAAGGAATGCTCCATGTTATGGGTTATCTTTTACTCATTACATACCCTTCACCCTTTAGATGCCANCATATGTGTCCAGCAAAGGCTATTTTTTAATCTTTATCTCTTATTTTTAAAAGAAATTCATTTTTCCACCAAACATGGCTTTGCAGTACCTAAATTGTATTAAGAAGTTTGTTATGCAAGAAGGAATGCTCCATGTTATGGGTTATCTTTTACTCATTACATACCCTTCACCCTTTAGATGCCATCAAAATGCCTAAACCTACAAGTACAAGAACTGCATTAAAAGGAGCTCAGTCATGGACTCTCTAGGTCCAAAAAATTTCCAGAGTCCTCTCGCCAGTCCACTTCAAAAGTTCCCTTTGAGGGGTTTTCTCAGTCCCTATGTAAATGAACTTGTTCCACTCTGACTAGTTTTAGATGGAGGCTGGTATTGAACTGTTGAACTGGCCCCACTGTCAAATGCTGGCTTCAGGAACTGCTGTGGCTTGGAAATCACAAGCAAGAGGCATTGCCCACCATCCAGCTAGTCTTCCCTTTTTCAGAAAAAAAAAAGGGTAAGACACCAGTTTTTACTATTCAGTTGCTCAGTCATGTCCTTTTGGTGACCTCCGGGACTGCAGCATACCAGGCTTCNTCTTCAGTTTCTGACCTTCTTATTACTTATTGCAACATTTCCATGAGTAAAGCCAGAGGATGCTTAGATTGCTGTGATTTAGAAATGCCAGTTAAAATTGTGAAGGGAGACAGCGTTGGAACAATTGATTAAAAGGAGATCCTTAGCAGATACCATTTATGCATTCCTGCCCTCTTGTGTCCTAGAAACTCCACAGAGAGTCTACAATGTAGTGAAAAAGCAAGGTCTGTGAATTTGTGATTTCTGACTCTGCATGTTGGCTTTGCCAGTGATCAGACTTGTGATCTCAGATCNCAGCGTTGGAACAATTGATTAAAAGGAGATCCTTAGCAGATACCATTTATGCATTCCTGCCCTCTTGTGTCCTAGAAACTCCACAGAGAGTCTACAATGTAGTGAAAAAGCAAGGTCTGTGAATTTGTGATTTCTGACTCTGCATGTTGGCTTTGCCAGTGATCAGACTTGTGATCTCAGATCACTACTCTAACCATGGGTATCCTCATTTATCAAATGGAAGGAAAATCTGCTACTTTGTAGGTAGTAAAAGTGCCGATTACAGAACTTGACATAATGATAGGTGTTCAAAATGGTGGCTCATTATTACCTGGAAATACCAATCATGCATAACTTTATCCTGAAAAATAACATGATGTCAATTTTCTCTTTTTTTTAATTTAAATTTTTATTTTTTAGTTTGTTTTGCTTTACAATACTGTATTCACTTTGCTCTACATTGACGTGAATCAGCCACGAGTGTATATGAGCTCCCAATCCCGACCCCCCTCCCCCCTCTCACCCCACACCATCCCTCTGGATCATCCCCGTGCGTCAGTCTCAAGCATCCTGCATCGAACCAAGCAGGCTTAAATATATGAACAAGGAGTTGTTTGTTAACTTTTGTAAAAAGGTCACTAATGATCTCCTTGGTCCTAAATACAATGGATAAGTTATTTCAGTTTTCAGTGGGCTTGACGTCTGTTATTGCTTGTTGCTGTAGTCACTACCTCTTAGGGAAATTCTTTTCTTGATTTCCATGGCACAGAGTTGGACAAAATTCTGATAAACTGCATTTAAAAACTGACTCCAATCCTGTGCCTAGTCTCAGTTCTTCAGTGGGGCAAACTAACACTGGTTGTCTATGGGAGGAGTGATGGGGTGAGGTGAGATGGAATTAGAAAATGCTCCTTCCCTCCACTCCACCCCCTCCATGTTGTGATTATCTGGGACTTGTTCCGTCTATTATAGGCTGAAATTCAAGGCTCATTCCTGCCTCACAGTGGATATATTAATTTAAATGTAGTCCTGTAGACATCTAAAACTCACCTAAAACATCTAAAACTCAACACATGCAAATCAAAAGCCATCCTTCCCTTCCCTGAAATATCTTCAGTTTGTGACTTTGCAGTTCAGGTAATGGTACCATCATCCAAACAGCATAAACCAAAAACTGTGTTATCATGATGCCTTTGTCACATTCTCTTGGCCTCATGTCCTGTCCTCTAAATATCTGTCCAGTGGGTCTTTCTCTCATCCACACTGGCCTCTATTCTAGTTCAGGCCTTTGTACTCTTTTTGTCTGGTCACTGCAGATAATCTTGCAAATAATCTTCCTACTTTCAGTGGGGCCCAGTCTAATCCTTTCTTTTCATGGCCACCAGAGTGATGAATACAAAGTCAGAATCTAAACCTATTAATCTTTGGATCGAACCTTTCAGTGGGCTGCCAATGTCTCTGATTAAAGTGAACCCACAGTTTGGTTTTAAGAAATTTACAATTGTGCTGAAGTTACCCACTCCTGCCATAGAGCTCAGATCTCAGTCCTCCAGCCCAGGGACCTACTTGTAGCTCTTTCTACCTTAACTTTCCCAACCTCTAGTACTTTGCATATGTGGTCTCCTTTACAAGAAATGTTCCTGTCCTTCCCTCCTCTTCATATGACTAACTCATCCTTGTCCATTAAGATTTAAATTTGACACTAGTTCTTCTGGGAAAGCTTCTCTAATACCCAAGATTGAGTTAGGGGCTTTTCCCGAATCTTCCCACAGCACATGAGTCATGCTTGTGTGGCACCTGTACTAGAATGTAGTGGGTACACTTATTGGCTATCGGGTCAGACTGCTCAGTTTGAATCCTGGCTCCATCACTAGCTCGATAAGCTTGAAATAGTCATTTAACACCTCTGTGCCTCACTGAGATATGAATAGCACCTTCCTAAAGCCAACTGAGATGGTGGTCACGCATTCTTTCCCTCCCTGTACATAGCCTTTTGTAATATGACTTCATCATTTCCTCCATTAAAGGAGGTATATTCTTCTTTAACCCCTTGAATCTGGGCTAGCTTTGTGACTTGATATGGCCAATAGGATAGTGACAAGTGTGACCCAAGCAGAGACTTAAAAAGCGCTGTACAGTGGCACCTAAGCCCAAGAACCCTGCAGTCATTGCCAAGCGAGGACATCCAGGCCAGTGTGCTGGTTGGTGAGGCGCCCGGGGTCTAGTTATCCCCACAACTCCAACCATCCACATGACCTGTGAAATGGGGACGTCACTGCTACCCTCAGAGGCATGAGAAGCCCAGCTGAGCACTACCTAAGTGGGCAGACCACAGAATTGTCAGGTAAACAAATGATTGTTATGTTAAGCCACTAAATTTTAGGGAGGTTTCTTTATATGGCAAAACTAACTGATATACCCTCTTACGCAGTTGCGGGGATTAGAAAAAATGACACTTGCCCGTGCACTTACCAAGTGCATTGTGGGTACTTTTAACAGGTCATACTTCTTACTGCAATTTATACTTATGTACGGATCCCTTCTGATATTGTCAGCTTCTTGAAGGCAAGGAACTCCACCTTTTCTACCTTTTCTTCTGTCAGATCCTCCCTATGTAACACAGTTCCTGGCTTGATATCTGTTGAATGAATAAACATTTTTGAGATTTGGTTGACAAGCTGAGCACCTGCTTTAGATAAAGAAATCATGAGAGATGATGAAATATGCCTAGTCACTTGTGCCTTGTCAGTCTGACCCCTGTATACTATTTTATTGTACCAAACTTTGATTTACTAAGAATGTTGGAGCTGATCATATTAAATTTAATCTACCATCACCATTTCCCCAGTATAATCTTTTGCTGCTTATGCAGTTATGCTAATTTTCCAATTCAAGTATTCTTTTTCCTAGAAGGGGAAAAGATTGCTCCAATAATTTATGAATTTTGTTTTATTAAACTTCCATAATATGAGACTGAAGGGAGGAGAATATTTTGATAGCTATTCACATCACTGTGAATAAAACTTAGGCACTTGCCAAAAATCAGTAAAGGAAACAGTATACAAATGATTTGTCATGTCCGATAACCTTGTTCCTCTTTAGTCCAGTCACAGTACCATCTTATCTCTTTATTTCCCATCCTCCATTCTTGCTGTGTCTGAAATTCTCACTTATACCTTAGTCTGCCTCCATTATTAAAAATGTATCTTTCATTGCGTTTCCACAAACATCCCAAATCTGGAAGTATTTGTTTTATCAGCATTCACCATCATAACATAGTTAGATTTTCATTCTTTGGTACCATTCATCAATATCACCCATCTAAAAATTTCTGGTCGTCTGAAAACCTAATGGCATCAAGACTTTGAAGATCCAAGTCTTCCTTGTCTTTTCCTTTGTCCATTTGTTGACAGGTTGTTAACGAACACCTGAGCTGGAGCATCAACTACGTTATCTGTTTTGACAAGTATTACACAGCTCTTTCACTGTTCAGTTCTGACAGCTTGTCAAATCTAGTTTTGAGTTATCCACACTCAGAACTGCAATTTTTTTAAACCTCAATCTGAATAATACAGATTCCTGTTCTCCTCAAAACATTTCTGATTTAAGAAAGAATTTTAATTTTACTAATATATTTTAAAACAAAAAGATTGAGTGTATTTCCCTAAAGTGTTAATCTATTGAAAAATCTTCAACATATCAAGTTAAATTCCTTATCAGCAATATAATACTTTGAACCACATACACACTTAAAGAAATGCATTTTTCTTCTTTTTAAGGACTTAATCTGATTCAGATATTTGAAGAAAATAATTGATTCAGAATGAAATTCAGTTTTAAGCAAATTCCAACTTTTGATTATGAAGACTACTCTAGAAACAGGTTCATTTAGTTACAGTGAAACCATTTTTGGACAGTTTCATTCAAACTGCTAATAGATAAACTAGCAGATACTCCCACAAGAGCCTGTTTTTAGTCTAAAGGCAGTACAATGAGCAATTAAAGAAAATATAAGGATAAAAGGTATAAAGTGGTTTGAAATTTATTGAACATGTCCCCCAGTTAGAACATACAGTTCAAATCTAGAACCTAGAGAGATGGAATTTAGGTAAAATCTTTTCAGCATTAACCTCATTAAAGATATAAGTTGTTGCAGGGCTTCCAGGTTCAAGTAAATTTCTATTCCAAAGCAAATCCCCTAATCACCTTTCCTGCCACATAGAGAATGTCATCAGTCAGTGAATTTCCTGAGGTTCACAAGTCAGGAGAAATGCAGCTAAGCAATATAATAACTTTACATTTATAATATGGATTTATCCTGAAGACAGAGTTGCAAAGCAAATCTGAATTTTGCTGCTTAGAGAATTGCAGTTCATTTGGCAGTGCTCCAGCTTATATAAACTTGGCAAGGCTTATAGCACCAAGTGTTGAAAGATGTCAGATGATGAGGTTTGTGTCCTGGCTGTACCTTGTGCTCCTTGTGAAAATTCAAGTAAGTCACTTTCCATGGGCTCTCGTTTCTTCATCTGCAAAATGGGAATGATAGAATCTGACCTACCTTCAGAGTTATAAAGACTACATCATCTACTGAATATAGACATCTTACAGGAATGTCAGAATTCAGCCTGCCGCCCTAAAATGTTTACCTCATTTTTGTCTCATTGTGGCATATTCATATTCCCTTTAATGTGAAGATCTCAAAGTAGGTTATTTTCACCAATTATTATCATCATGAGAGAGATCAAGAATCACAAAGCAATTTGCAGGTGTAGTCAGATGATCAAGGTTGTAGGTATTTGCTGCATGAAACCTCATGAGGCAATAAACAATTATATCCATCTGAGGAGGGACTGCCGCAAAAGTTAAACAGGGTCATCTCACTTGGGGAGAAATGCGGTGAACTGGTTACAATTATAGCACCAGCTGCCTCTCATGCCCAGTGAGCTCTGGGTGCCTCCAAGGAGGCAGTAAACATAATGTTTTGATGATGTGCCTCGTTTTCATCAGCATACCTGGAACCACTTGATGATGTTGTTAAAATGAGGATACTGACTCAGTAGGTCTGGGATGGGGCTCCAGTTTCTGATTGCTGATAAGTTCCCAGATGCTGCAAGTGCCTTGGTTACTTCCGCTGTAGAGCAGTGATTTCCCAAAGCCTGGTCTTGGGGTGTGTATTAGTCTGCTCAGGCTGCTGTAACAAAATTCCATAGACTTGTGAGGCTTGAGCAAAAGGAATTTGTTTTCTCGCAGCTCTAGAGTCTGGAGGTCCAAGCTCAATCTTGGAGGAGGTGTTGTTTTCTGGGGGAGGCACTCTTGCTGGCTTGCAGACAGTTGCTTTGTCCTCACACGGCCTTTCCTCTGAGCTGTCGCTTTTTCTCCTTCTCTTTGCAAGGCCATCAGTTCTATCTTAAACTGTGGCCTTCAGTTAATAATGATGTATCAGTATTATTGGTTCATTGTAATAAATGCCACACTAAAGCAAGATGTTAATAACAAGGAGAACTGGGCGGGGGAGGGGGAGGAGAGGAGGTGTATGGAAACTGTGTACTTTTGGCCCAACTTTTCTGTCAACTGAAAGCTGCTTTGAAGAAATAAAATTTAATTAAAAACTATTAGATTCCAAGACCTTTATCCCAGACTCAGTGAATCCATCTTGGGGCTGGAGCACAAGTGTTTTCAAACTAACCCTGTGGGTGATTCTCATGTATGCCACAGTTCTAGAACCATCAGTAGAAACTGAAAGTGCTGGTTTTGCAATAGGTAAATGTTGGTTTAAACTCAGCTGTACCTCTTCACAGCTGACTGCTCTAGGGCTACTCACCCTCTTTGAATCTGTCTCATTTTAAAATCAGGGTAAAAATAACTCTATAAAGTGGTTCTTCTGAGTATTAAGTAATATGCTGATGTAAAATTTTTAACCCAGAGCATGTATAATGAATGCTCACGCTCAGTTACAGTCATGTTGGACTCTTTGCAAACCCCATCAACTGTAGCCTGCCAGGCTCCTGTCTATGGAATTTCCCAGGTAAGAACAGTGGAGTGGGTTGTCATTTCCTTCTTTAGGGGATCTTCCCAACCCAGGGACTGGACCTGTGTCTTTTGCATTGGCAGGAAGTCTTTACCACTGTGCCACCTGGGAAGCCCATATAATAAGCACTCAATAAATATTAAATAGGAAGTTTTTCTATTATTGTTTAAATCCTGGTAAGCAAGAGAGAATTGTGCTGAAACATGAGGGGCTTTCAGAAAAGACTGGACAACAAAAATAATAGGCAATGAAAGAACAGGACAATAATAAATGTAATTCTGGATGCTTCAACAACACTCTAAGTTTTATATATAGCTTTCATTTTCATTATCTGACTTGATCCTGACAATGACCTTGCAAAGCAGAAATTCCTCTTTTAACAAGATGAGGAGCAGAAGCTTAGAAATAACCAGTGGCTTTCTGAAGGACACAGAGCTAGGAAATGTCAGAGCTCAGAGTTTCTAAATCCAAGTCCAAGGTAGTAGTAGTCCCAGGTGGTAATTAAGCTTGAGTCAGACTGGTGGGTTCAAATCCCCAAAATACTGGTTAATATTGGTGAAAAACTGGAAAACCAGTTCACCTGAGTTGTAATGTCTTCACTGCTAAAATAGGGATGACAAAAGCACTTATCTCTTAGTGTTTTATTTTAATCTCAAATAATGATATTTGAGATTACAGGCTGGCACATAGTGAGTTTACTATGCACCCATTTTNTATATTGGTGAAAAACTGGCAAACCAGTTCACCTGAGTTGTAATGTCTTCACTGCTAAAATAGGGATGACAAAAGCACTTATCTCTTAGTGTTTTATTTTAATCTCAAATAATGATATTTGAGATTACAGGCTGGCACATAGTGAGTTTACTATGCACCCATTTTACTGTCTGAACCATTAAATATGGTTCCTTGAGGGGACAATATACATCCATGTTACACAACAAGTAAGCTAGAGTTAGTCCAACAATTTGTGGGAATCTTTGTGCTTACGTCTTGGGGGACTGCAGTGGGGAGTGAGGGGTTGGGGGGCTGAGATTGCTACAGCTTTTAAGGAGGAGCAGTGGGCTGGCACAATACATGTGGCCTATGAAACTCTTCTCTATAACTTTTGGGACATCTGAAGTACCGTTAAGATGGTATAAGCAAGGCAGAGCACCCTAGCCCTTTAGTCCCCAATATCAGAAATGACAGTAGGGGTAGCACCAAAAAGATGATTTTTTCCCCCTAAGGGTCCACATAAAGAGAAAGAATTCTGCATAAAGAAGAAATTAATTCCATGGTATCCAAGATCCCAAATAAATATTTTGGAAACTATTGCAGAGTTCCTCAGCACAGTGTCTTCTTTGCCTGATTGTGTTGCCTTCTTACAGATTCTAGGGAGAAACACCTAGTAGGATCAAAATAGATACTCAGTGGGTAAAACTTGAGAAGTGGGTTGGCCCAACAAAATATCTGTGTATTTCGCAGATGAAAGAGGAGTTGTATTAATATACTACTTCCTACACTGTGAGAGAAGGTTGGGCAGATTTGTCATGTAAATGACAGTGATGCTTTTTAAAAACTTCATCATAATAAAATAAGATGATGATAATGATATTAGTTACTATCAGGATAGTGATAGTAGTGAAAGTCTTACTGAACTTTTGCTCTGTGCCAGGAACCTTTCTAAACATTTCATAGATATCCCTTCATTTAATCTTTCTAACAGTTAATTGAGAGAGACAGACCTCTTTATTTTCTACATTATAGAGATGAGAAAGCAAGGTTATTAGCCCTTGAATGCATACATTGTAAAAAGTTGGAACTGTGATTCTGATCCAGGCTCCTAGACCAAAATCAACACAGCTGTAGAATTTAGCTGATAGAAAAGGATGGAATTTAGAGCTGGACAGATGTTAGTGATCATCTATGGAGTAAAAGGTATGAGAGTGGTTTTTGGAAAGAGTTGCTGCAGAATTAGAGATTCCTGTGTGCCAGGCACTGCCACAAGTCCTTTATTACATCTAGCAACTCCTTTTAATCCTCACAACAGACCAATAAAATATCTCACTGTTACAGCTGATGTAAATAATTTGCACCAGGCCAGGTCTCAAAGTTAGTAAGTAGTAGCCTTGAACGCAGGTAATGATGAAGTCAGTATCACTCCCCTTACTCATGAACTGAAAGGAAAATCAGAGGCATCACAAGAGAGCAAGTGAGTTACTTGTGGGATGAAGGCGTGAAAAATATAAAGTGTCATTTGAAACGTTCTTGCAGTAAGGGGCTAGATTTCAGCTGGTGATAGTCTCTAAAGGTGGGGTGGGGTTTGCAGCACAGGAAGTGGTGGTAGATTTGCAGAACACTAAGAAATGACTTCCACCCAAATCATAGTCCATTGAGAATGGGAAGGAATTTTATTTCGGTTAGCCCGGGGAACTGGTCAGCTTGACCTTCCTTCTCAAAAGATGCTTTGTGCACTTGACTCTTGCGGACACAGAAATCAGCATTTTAATTTTTATTTTCTCAGGTAGTAACCATGGCTACAAGTGGTTTATTGATTAGTCTTTCTCTTCTTGAACATCCCCTGCCTTGGTTTGCTTAAGAGGGCATATGACACCGGGTGATGAACGCCCACGGGGGCGCTGAGCTACCTCCCTGGAGAGCTGCCAGGGAGCCCTCAGATGAAACCTTCCCTGTGAATGCTCGTCTGAAACCCCTCCCCAATCCCCTCCAATCTCTCTCTCCAAAGTGGCATTCTCATCTGGCCTTGCCCGCCCGCGCAACTGGGCGTGAAGGGCCTGCCTTTCCCAACACCTAGCCAAGTCTCATGACTGGTTCGAACTTCAATCGTGAAGTTTCTCGTCTAGGAGTTCCAGGACTCTCTGGCGCTCTGCCTGGTTTTGGAGAAGGCATCTCCTTGCTCTACCCTTCTGGTGTCCTTCGAACTTTGGGCAGCAACCTCAAGTTTAGCCTTCGGAGTCTAAGCCCCTGGGGGATTCGCAAACGGTTCTGTGCGAAGGCGTGGGGCCCTGCAGCCCCTCCGCAGAGCCGGCGTTGCGCGCGGCAAGAAGGGCTCTTGGAGGCACCGGGCAACTCTCGGAATCGCCTCCGGTCTCCTTAAGGTCTGGATGTTTTGTGGTCAGGGCCCCCAGGCCAGCACCACCCCAATTCAGTGACTTGGCAGCAGGTGGCAGAGGCGGCGAAGGGAGGGGGCGCCTGGCTCTCGGGCTAGCGGTTAGCGGATCCCGTTTCCAGCCTGTCGCCCCCCGGCACCCGCGCTACCCGCGCGCCCCCGCTGCCCAGCACCGCGCCGCGCCCCCGGCGCCCCCCGCCGGCCTCCGCCCGCACCTGCATCCGCTCCGCGCGCCTTCCCCGCCGCCGCCGCCGACTCTCTCGCTCCCAGCGCAGCGGACGCCCCCGGGCCGAGCAGCGAGTGCACTCCGGTGCCAGACCCATCGCCAGACGCCTCTGGGCCGGTTGACTCCCGTGTCCCGCTCCTGCGCCCTGCGTCCTCAAAGATGAACGTGAGGAGGGTGGAAAGCATCTCGGCTCAGCTGGAGGAGGCGAGCTCCACAGGCGGTAGGATGCAATAAGCGTTGGAGCGGGCTCCCGCTTCCACTCTGCTTCCCTCACGAGCTGAGATGGGGACCCCTTCCTGGGCTGGGGACGCTTGTTGCCTTTGCTGCATGTGAGATAGTCAGCTGGGCGGGACTGGGAAGGGGAGGTGGCAGCGGCGGGAATGGGGGTGCGGAGGAGAGGGGGTGCATGCAAGGTACAGGTCGGGAAAGCAGAGGTGTTTGAAGTGTGTGTGAAACTCGCCAGTGTCGGGGTCCCCTGCGATCCTGTGCCTACTTTTGCCTTCTCTGAACATTTCCCATGTTGTTTATGCATTTGCCAGACGACTTCAGACCGCATACTTCCTTCTCCTAACACCTGGGGATAAGTGATCTGAAATAGTATTGATCCTCTCCCTCCACGGTGCCTTTATGCTCCCAAACATTTCTTCATTAAAACTCTATTTTCGTCCCCTGGTAATACACAGGCGGAATGTTTCCCAGGTCAGATTCTTCAGCAGGACCGTATGTCTTATTTTATTGCCAGCTTCAGTTTAGTGTGTTCAGAGAAAATGGTCCTCAGTGACACTTGGAGATAATTTATACACAGTATAGCCTTGGAAAGGTACTTGGCACTCTGTGCAAGGAGCTTGTCTTTCAGAGTATCATGCATTCTGCGAAAGCAGGGACAGGTATCCGTAGCAGAATATGGGACCATAGCTCCCTTACCCCCCACCGCACCCCAATAAACGCCCCCTCCCCCCGGGTAGAACTGGTTTGTTTTTAGGTGCTTTACATGTGTACAAATTTTAGAGGAGTTGTAAATCAAATGAAGGTTATTGTGGGGAACCTGAGAATAATTGAGAGTGGACCTTTCCCAGGTTATATAAAATGCGTGGGTCACACGTGCCCATAGCATGGTTTGGATTTGCAGGATGAAAAAGTTGTACTTCAGGCCTGTAAAGTTGCAAGGAAAGAGGCATGTCCACATTTTAGGTGTTTATACCCAGGGAAATGGAATCATTTCAACTAGAGTCCATTGCCCTAATTTATAGATGTTGAGATACGGATATGTTCCCTTTCTTCCCTTCCCTCCAGTAGTTCAAGTTATTGTAACTGGGAGGACCCTAGTCTTTTTTGAATGTAAAGTCTTAGAGAAAATACTCTTGGTAGGCTGGAAAAAACCTGACTGTCACCTTTAGAGCCCCCAGTATGACTTATAATGATGTATAGTTCACATTTCCCTCATGACAATAGCTGCCACTCATTGCAAACTAAGTATATTTAGGATATATCTTAGGACCAGTACTCATAATCTTGAAGAGATTGAATTTTTCAGAATGAGAGTTGTAACTGTCGAGGGCTACATAGTTGATTGCATAGGGTCTCTGTGTTTGCAGTTCCTTCGACTCAATAGGGTAAGGAGCTGGCTATTCTTTCGGGACCTTCCTCATGCACAAGGCAATTGTAGGTTCTCAGAGACAGAGATGGTTGTAGGAACAGAAGTCTGGGGAACTGGGTGGCTTGCATTGTTCAGCTCGTCAGCAATAGCAGCTTTTTGGCTGAGCCCAGTCTTTAATTGGCCAGATGGGGATTGAATCAGTTCGCCTCATCTATTCACAGTGCAATAGGTGGCCATAATCTCTACTTGTTGGATAAAATGAGAAAGATGAAACCACATCTGAGGAGTATGATGTATTAAAAAAGAAAAGACTTTCAGTACCATCTCTAGAATCAGCATGTGTTCGTTGTTCATTTGGAGAATAGAAAGCTCCTGATTTATATCTTTTTCAGGTGAGACCAGAAAGGAAGCATTTTCTGGCTTGAATTGATCTGACATCTGTTTCTTGAATTGTATTCACATGTTTTTAGAGTTAATTGTTTAGAAGAAAAACTTTTCAAGTTAATTGTTAACTTTAGAAGAAAACAAATGTTTTAAGCACCCTTTTTTCGTTGTTGTTGTTCTTAGTGTTTCAAGTTTAAATTGGAGAATAATCTCCGGATATGTATTTGTTTCATAGGGTCTCTGGCTTTGCAGCAGAGGTCTTTGTATTTTCAGAAAACTTATTCTTGCTTTGATTTGGGCTCAAGTGTTGAGTCTTGACTAATCCTGGGACAAGAAAAGACTGTCATCTTTAAAAGTTTCCAATCTAATTTCAGTTCTTTTTAATGGCTTCTTGACCAGAGATGTATTAATGTCTTTTGTTACCTGGTTATTGACTGGAGTGTTTTAGTGTTCACTTATGCAACAAATCTCCAGCCACAGGCATTAGTTTCTGTATACAAAAATCCCCTGGTCAGTAATATGTTAAAGCGATAGCTTCTAACATCTTATTTCCTTTAAAATAAATGGGATATTTGCATCTTCTACCTTGACCATGGTGATTTTCTTTTAAATATATGTCTCTTGGATGAAGGTTTATAAAATGATTTAATCAGGATTTAAATGAAATTTAACTGAAGGATCAGACAGAGAGAAATGGATTAGGGTTAGAGGAAAATCAGGAATTGAAGAAGCGTGTGTGTGTGTTGTGTGTCTGTATTTTATGACTGGACTCTAGAGCCAGAGAAATAGTTTATTGAGAAACATAGACTACATTGAAGTGAAAGTGGAGAGGGAAATGCAGGAAAGATGGAAGCAAGGTTGAGTGAGTTGCTAAAACTTTTGTTATAATTACTCAACTTCTTACTCCTTTTAACAAGTAATGTATTTACTATGCTAACTGATTAACACCATTTCTAAGTCATGTTAGTTGATAATACTGTGGAAAATGAGAAATGGATGCTTGTCAATGGTCCCATGGACAGGTTAGGAATCATAGTGGTCACTTCTATTCTCCCTCTCATCAGTTTCTACATTATACCAAAAGCTTGCCCAGAACAAATTTTTCATGTCATTTGCTCCCCTGGTACAAAATCAAACATAATCCTGCTACTGGTGGAGAGGCAGAGGGTGATGATTATTCAACAGTATATTTGAAAGAGAATCAGAGGTAAGGTCAGAGAGAAAAATCCACAACAGTATTCACTGGTGTCCTGATCTGTTCCATCTAACACAGAGATGGCAACTGTTGCAAGATGTAATCTACAGCTCAACAGTGGGGAGGGAAATGGGTGTTTCCCTAGTTAAAGGAGGTCATGGAGAGGATGTGACCCAGACTAAAGCGCAGACTGGGCCTGGGCGGTCCGAGGCCCCTCACTGGCCTCCCTTGTCCTTGGGATGTATGTTCCACCCACTATTTGCACAGCTCAAGCCATTTTCAAGGACACAGCCTTGAGAGAGTAACTTAAGGACATCTGGGTGGTATTCATGACTGTGAAAGTGTTAGTCGTTCAGTCGTGTCTGACTCTTTGTGACCCCGTGGACTGTAGCCTGTCCATGAAATTCTATAGTACTCATGACTGCTAAGTCTGCTAAGTTGCTTCAGTCATGTCTGACTCTGTGCGACCCCATAGACGGCAGCCCGCCAGGCTCCCCCGTCCCTGGGATTCTCCAGGCAAGAACTCTGGAGTGGGGTGCCATTTCCTTCTCCAATGCAGGAAAGTGAAAAGTGAAAGTTAAGTCGCTCAGTCGTGTCCGACTCTTTGCGACCCCATGGACTGCAGCCCACCAGGCTCCTCCATCCATGGGATTTTCCAGGCAAGAGTACTGGAGTGGGGTGCCATCACCTTCTCCAGTATTCATGACTAAACCTCGTTAAACCCTCTATGTAAACCTTTAAGAATCTGGAGGGCAGGTGTGGAGATCTACTCATCTTGCTTCACTAAAGACAATCCGGTTATTTCAGGTCCTTTGTTTATTATACCTGCCACTGACCAGTCTGGAGTGGTCCTCCTCTGTCTCTGGTCTTGCCTTACCCTCTTTGAGTGGGACCCAGTTTCACATTTCACCTGGGAAGCTCTTGAGTTTGGCAACCAACAATAGTACAAGGAAAAATGCTCTTCGTTTTTGTATTATTAGATGGATGTTATCATGGCCTCAGCGTTAAGTTGGGAGTTTATTAAAGATAAACCCAAATTAGTAATTTCACAAGGGTAGTAGTGAAAATTGTGTTCTCAATCCAGGAAAAGCTTTTTATGGCACAAGGTATTATTCTGTCTTTGTGTTGTTCAATGTAAGAAGGTTCTAAGCAAATCACTGGTAAAGTGTTAAAATTCAGCAACCCTCTTCTACTTGCTCCACTTTTTCTTCCCCTTTTTTTCTGGCCAATGCTTATGCAAAGTTTCATAAAATAAGGCTATAGTTTGGAAATTAATGATTCATGCAGTATAAAACATGTATGCAAAATTTCCATGGACTCATAGACTGGATAGTAGTTGAATCTTTTGATATATTTCTGGGCTTGAAGTGCATGGTCCTTCTTAGTCTTTTTTCATCCTTTTATTTGTTTTTCTTGTCTTCACTGGTGTTCTAGGAGATGTAGATAATATTGCTTTTCAATATTTCATTGCAGAGTGTGCTTGCTTAATAGCCTCCTTTCTTAGAGACTTTCAAGCAGATTAAAGTGTGTGTATGTGAGAGAGGTGAAGGGACGGAGGGAAGACGAGTTTTTAGTTTATTCAGTGGCCTTTACTGAAACAGGGCACTCAAAGCCAATGCACTGGGACAACCCAGAGGGATGGGATGGGGAGGGAAGTGGGAAGGGGTTTTGGAATGGGGGATACATGTACACCCGTGACTGATTCATGTCAATGAATAGCAGAAAAGACCGTGATATTTTAATTAGCCTTCAATTAAAATAAATTAATTAAAATATTTTAAAGTTATATAACTTGATCTGTCACTATAGGTTTATTCACTGTTGGGCATTAAATCACCTACTTCTTTTTCAAAGCTGTTCATTTGGTTAAAGGTCCCAGTGTTCTTTTCTCCATTCACATTTTTCTGAACTCACTGCCAAGCTTCATGCTATTTACCTACACTCCCTGGAAGACTGTGAACCCTGGGAGCAGAGCTGTTGTATTGTGCCTACTACCTTGTCGGCAGCATCTGTCCTCAAGCCTGGCATACAGTATTTGCTCGATAACTTATTTATTGAATGAATGAATTCCCCTCGTATTTTGTGACATTGCATTATTTTGTCTCTCCTACTTCTCTCAGATCTCATTTCTGATCTTTATTTCTTCCTTTGCCCATTCTGTACCACTTTGCACGGAGTTCTGTCTTCATTCTCTTATTTCTCTCTAATCAAAAATTGTGGCTTTGACACATTTTATCTGGATGCAGACAACTTAGTTAGTCTGTAACTCTGGCCCAATCCCTTTCCACATTAGCAGATGGACATTTGCCTGTCCTGTTGGTCAGAACCATCAACAAGTTTTACCAGCACGTTGAAGTCAGTATGTCAGAAAAGACATACTTTCTTCTAAGAAAATTTATCATCCAAGTTTTCATGATGGTGACATCATTTTTTGAGGCATGCAGTTAAAACGTAAAGCAAAAGTGATTCTTTCTCTGTGGTCCTTTCCACTTTATTTCCTCTCTTTCTATGTGGAATCAGTCACCAAACCTTATGGATTCTCTTCTAGCTTTTATGTCCAGCTCCTGCCATTGCATTGCTTAAAGTCATATTCTTATTTCCCAGACCATCATGGTTGTCTATTTGCACTACGTGCTACTCCTCACACACAACCAAATACACTTATTAAAACCCGATTTGAGTCAGATCATTCTCTTGTGCAATACCTTGCCTTTACTTATAGCACTAAAAAATACCATGTTCTTAGCTTGATAGTCAAGGTTTCCACCATGTGGTGACAGTCCTCTGTCCCAACATTTCTTTCTATGACTCTTTTAAGGCTACACCTTGACCTGCTAAACTGAAATTTTCCCTAGTCCCCACACATATCTCATATTCTACCTACTGCTTAGGATGAACTTTGTACGCCGGCATGACCCACTTGAACACTGTTAAATGTTCAACATTGAATACATCCTCTGAGACACTCGTCTTGAATGCAGTGTCTTTCTCAGTGTAGCCTTACTGAATTCCCTCGACCCCTCCCCAAAGAATTATGCTTTAAATTTTCATCAGTCATTCTCCTTTGACTTACATCTGAATGACAAAGCAGAATAAGCTACATATATTTCTTTGGTGTGCAGTCTTAAGTTATAACACCTTGATGCTGAGTACTGTACATGAATTGCTAGTTTTCATACCCCAGCTAATGACTGCCACACTGCTTCACAAAATAGTAGGTGCTTCAAACATTGTTATGGAATTTAAACCACACTGCTCAGTGGTAGACCTACCAGAGACCCAAAATTACAGTTCACGTTTGATTGCTTGTTGAGGCATCTCCTGGAAGTAACACTTTTTTTTTTTTTTGGGGGGGGGGGTTCTGTCTTTTCTGTTGAGGGCCAGGTCTCTGAATAATGTGACAGCAAGATACTGCTCCTCTAAACTGCGCATGTGTGCATGTTCTTGTATCTGTAATGCGTGGCTATGAGAGTTTACGTCATTTTTGAAGAAAAGCTTAATAAGTAATCAGGATTTTCTGTGTATTTAGAGCAATAGGCAATGTCACCTTTGGATACTGTCACTATGACTCGCTGTCATCCTTAATACCTTCCAGTCCTGTCACCCCCAGGGAATTGGTGGCTCAGGGGCCCCTCAGTGAATGATGGTCACCTCTTTTGGTTCCCTTTCCAATAAAAGAGTGGAAAGATGAGCTAAGGACTCCTGAATCATGAGGTGATTATCAGTACTGGTCTGAGTTAGTGTTACAGGGAATAGCCCTTCATAACATTCCCCAACCCAGATCCTGAATGGCTACACCGACCCCTCCCCCACCCTGTCCACCATTATTATCTTCATCAGATGATAAATCCTTTTATTACATCAGTGACTGTGGAAAGGAATGGAAAAATTATATTGAAAAACCTGATCTCTTTCAACATTTACATATCCATTTCCTTAGGTGTGTTTTCTTTAGTATCAGACTTCACAGAATCAGGACATGTTGAAAGGGAATTGGAAGGGCATGGACACCGTTGCACGGCTCAGGTGAGATAAAGTTCAGCTCTTTAACTCTCCCCACTCGGGCTGTCTGCCTTCTCACCCAATTTCTTCACTATAGGCTGTTCTGTATACATACATATGTCCTTAGTATTAGAAAGCCTGAAAAGAGAAAGACTCAATGTTTAAACATGTAAGTTCTCCAATCACTCTGACACTCCAATGAATTATTTGAATATGGATATAAATATAAAATTTGCCATATTGAGCACTTGGCCTTCATGCCAACATGTGAAAGGCTAATTTTCTTCCCAAATGAACAAAGCCTGTGTGGTCTAATGGTTCTCCCATTCGAAATAGGTTGTCCCTGTAGATGTATTATTGATGTTTTAGAAACTTCTCTCTCCTACATCTTCTACCCCAATTATTTAAATTTAGGTAAAAATAACTATTCAGCCCATTTGACAATAACAGTGCATAACGTCTTGGTTACCTGCGATCGGGATTGACTTAGTTACAGAAGTGGTCCCCCCACATACTCAGTAGCATCTGCTCATGAATAGTGAGTAAAAAGTCTTGTGGGAATTCAAACTGGCAATTTTTTTTTAATAGGTCTTTACTTTAAAAAGGTTTTGGAGAAGAAATAGAGTTCATCTCCACATGTCAACACTTCTTAATATTTGAAGAATCTTTTGAGTGAAGCAGTTTATTTAAGAAATGACATTATCTGCTCACAAATAGGAATCAAAATCAGATTTGACTGATGGAGTAAGTGCTGCAAGCTCATGACTATGCGTGCTTCCCCCGCCCATGTCTTCACTATAATACTACCTACACACCGTGTTACAGATAGTAAGATGTTCCCAATAATGTCCCCAAATATAATTTTTTTTTTTGACCAGGGAAGACATGACTTCCAAAAGTCTTTATGAGCTTCATAATAAACTTGGTTGAAAATAACACATGTAACTATTAAACTGATCTGCATTTCAGCATGAATATCCTGCCAGGGGCTTTCTTTTGAATTGTAACTTTTCATACTTCAGTTTTTCATTAGAATAGCACAAGAAACTACTTGCAAAAAATTGGTTTAGCTCTTACCTTTTATCCATGTTTTGTATGTGGTAAGTGCTCCAGTGATGTTAAGTGAATAAAAGCATCTTACATTGTGGTTAAAGCCTAAAGGTGGAGATGCCCTCTTATACTCCAATCCATCCCATCACTGTGGAAACAGATCCTCTGATTTTCTTGTTGTGTTTGCAAGGTGTTTGGAAAAATCCAAAAATAATATGGAAATAACCAACAGATATTTCTAAAATAACCCCTTCAAATCCAGTCCTGAAAACAAGTTTAATTTAGAGAAATCTTATTTAATTCAGAGAAGTGGGGACATACAAAATAGCCACTGGTTATAACGTTGCTGTTCCTTGTTCTTCACCTGTAAGATGGTGGTAGTTATATTACTTGTAGGTTATAGGAATGGATTCTGTAATGAAGAAATGAGATTAACTGGTAAAAATAAATATTTACAAAGAAACAACATAGTGCTGGCATGAATGAGAAGTGGAGTCTGCCTTTAGAACCCTTACCATTTATTCAAGAGATATTTGCTGAGTATGCACCAAGTATTTAGAGCTGAGTAGGGGAGAAATAAATAACTAAACATGTACATTTTAAAATATTTATTGCCATAATAGAGACAAAGATGAAGTGAGATGGATTATGAAAAGCAAGATTACTTCCAGTGGATATAAGTGCCATTCCTTTCCAAGTGGATGCAGTGAAGGCAGACAGTGATATTGAACTTCATCTTTCTCTCTTTGGGATCTTACAAAATAAAGCTGTCAAAGAATTGAGCTCAAAATTCTATATTTTTTCTGTTGTCTGACTTTTCCCCCTGTGTTCTGTTCTCCTGTAACATGGGTTTATGTGTCCACCAGTTAAATACATTGTGATGTTATCTAAGCTATTTTAAAGATTTTTAAAACCTATGATGCTGGGAGTCTGTTAGGAAGTGCACCTTTTTAAAATAAGGCAAACATAATTTTGAAGCCTGGAGAATACAAAATGAGTGATAACTTCTGTTTAAAGGTAGTCAGAAAGGAATTGAAAATGCCTAGCTTTCTATTTGCCAGTTTAAATAACATGCTGGTAAGGGAAGAGGCACTACAAATTAGTAAGATTTTTAAAAATTAAGTAGAATAGCATTCTAATTTTTAAATATCACTTTATAGTGATATTTATCATTTATCTTAAGGAGATATAGTGATATATAATATAGTGATAAATATCATTTATCATAAGAATATTATTATATGTGATTTAATATTGCAAACACTTGTGAACATCAAGTTCTACTAAGGCTTTCTTGAATCTTTTCCAAGAATCCTTCCAATACTTTTTGTATCATTTATTTCCCCCAACTCCCTTTAATTTCAGGCCTCCTACTGAGCTGCATGGTATTGCTGCAATCTGTTCCCTGTTCACTTTCCTCCCATGGTCTGGTTTCATCATAATTTCATGTCGAAGCTGTGATTTCTGAGAGTTGGTACTGGCTCTGAAACACAGGTGTATTACATTAATTTGAAAGTTGTGGGGAGAGACATCTTGGGAAACAAGAATAAAACAATATTGAAAGTTCAGAACCAGACGTTGGGAAATGTGGAAAAAGGAAGGTGGAAACTACCAAATACAGCAATATGTAGGGATGTAGAGGGAGAGAATTCTACCATGGATTTACAGAGTAAGCCTCATTTTCGATGGTGGTGTTGTAAGGTAGTTTTTAAAAAGGCAGCGCATCCTAAACCACAAATCTTAAAGGTGGTAAATACTAACCCTTCTGACATGATTGAAGTACCAGCTTTGCAGCTAATCTATATAAACCCTTCTAGTTCAATTAAAGTTGTAGATGTGGATTCAGAGTGAAAATTAGTGTCCACAAAACCTAAGACTTTAAGATTGTTGTTCACCTCTCAGGATAAATACAATGTAGAATCTACAGACACTACACTAGGAAGATTGAACTGTAGAAATAATTTGTTAGGAACATTGCAATTTGAAGCACAGTTACATTTATCTCAGACCCTTGGTTGTGAGACTGTGGCTTTTCATAAATATAATTAGAATCGAATTTCAGATCTCAAGCAGTGACAGTTATAACTCTTTTAAATGCAATTCTGGTTGTTTTCAAAATAGTTTTGAGTATGTTATTCAACAGCCATGCATTTGAAACGTAATGATCAATTACCTACTATAGGAGAGACACTGCAAGTCAATATTTCAGAAAATAAAAAGGCAGGCTAGTTGTTTAGGAATTAAGCTTTTAAATCATATCTTCCTTCTCTACCCCAGAATTCGACTTGATCTCAATTGTGTATGGATTAGGTAGAATATGTTGGCTTATTTCATTTTCAAAGACACATGCTAAACACTTTTCTAGGACCCTGGGGGTATGTCCTTGATGGAGGATATCGGAAGCTGCAGTCCTTGTCTTCTGTGAAATAATAAGTTGAAGGAGCATGTGGTAGACCTTCCATAATCACACAGTTCGTTCCTAAGTGTTATTGGTTTCACAGAGTCACTTAAAATATAAAACAAGTCATATGTGGAAAAAGACAGCATTAAACTGTGGACAAGATAATATTGATACTCCACATATCAGGGAGGGATTCTCCAAATGTGAGCCAATTAATTCTTTTGTAAAACATATTAAGCATCTACTATTTGTCAAGTATTGTTCTCAGTACTAGAATACAGAGATAAAATATATCTCATGGGAGACTCTGAATCTAGTTAAAGAGATAGACATGGGTGATAGTAGTTGGTGTGTGCAAAATCTTAGGACAGCACCAAGCACAGAATGCTTTGGAAAGGCATATGTGAGTTAGCTCGTGCAGGCTGGATAGAATCACAGCAGGCTCCCTCAGCTGGATGGGACTGGCAGGTGAGAATGAGTCTTCCAGATAAATACATCAGGTGGGAAAATGTACAGTTAGGCAGGGAACATTGCGGTTCTAAGGCTTAATCTGAGAGAATGGTGGTATAATCAGGTGGTGGTGAGAAGTCCTGAGTGCAGTGAAGGTGGAGGTAGAGGGAACAGGGAAATAGGGAGCTGGAGAAGTAGTCTGCTTCAGGATGTGAAGGCAGCAGGGACCTACTGGTCAGTTTCAGTCAAGGGCAGAACATGACCACATTTGCATATGGGAAGACAACCACAGTGATGAGGCAAATGGACAGAAAGGGAATGAAACAGTAGTGGAGTAGACCTGCCGAGGTACAATTGCAGGAAGACACACTGGGATCACAGAAAAGCATCGGTGATGTGGTGGAAGGTAGCGGGTACACATGAGGTAGAAGATGAGGCCAACGAGATTTGATGATGGGTTGTAATCTGGCCACCTCATGCGAAGAGTTGACTCCTTGGAAAAGACTCTGATGCTGGGAGAGATTGGGGGCAGGAGGAGAAGGGGACGACCGAGGATGAGATGGCTGGATGGCATCACTGACTCAATGGACATGAGTTTGGGTGAACTCCGGGAGTTGGTGATGGACAGGGAGGCCTGGCGTGCTGCAGTTCATCAGGTTGGTCGAAAGACTGAACTAAACTGTAATTGGTGTTGGGGGAGAAAGAGGAGCCTGGCTCAACTCCTAGATTTTTGGTTTTGGTAACTGGTGGATGGTGTATATTTACCAGGATGAAAAGTACAGAAGGAGGTTTAGTTGAAATACAGTGAGATCAGTTTGGGACTATAACCTTTAAGGTCTTTGAGGATGTCAAAATGTAGAAGTCTAGTAGTTATTGGTACATAAGAGTGAGATTGGATTCTCTAGACAGTGGACTGGACTGTGTTAGTCACTCAGTCGTGTCCGGCTCTTTGTGACCCCACAGACTGTAGCCCACCAGGCTTCTCTGTCCATGGAATTCTCCAGGCAAGAACACTGGAGTGGATTGCCATTCCCTTCTCCAGAGGAACTTCCCAACCCAGGGATAGAACCCTGGTGTCCTGCCTCGCAGGCAGATTCTTTACCTTTTGAGCTACAGGGAAGTCTCTAGACAGTGGGGAGCTAGTTAAATTTAGGAGCGACAGAATAAAGAACATTAATTTTGCATAGATGTTTAGGCTACATTGTCGACAAGGATGTCATTAGGAGATTGTTGCCTTAGTCTAAGCCAGAGAAAACAAATATTTGTATAATGGTAATGGCAGTGGATGAGAGGGTGGGATGATTGGGAAAGAGAAAGATGGGGAGACTGGTGATGGGTGCCTCATGGTGCCATGATGGAGAAACAGGGAACACAGGAAGACAACAGGTTTTGGAGGATGGTAACATGGAGGGAAGAAAACATGCTCACTTTTAGAAATACTGATTTTGATGTGCTAGGAAAGCATCTGGGTCAAACTGTCCCAGAGGCAGTTGGAAATGGGGAGTTCAAGTTTAACTGATTTCAGAGACGCACACATTTATTAAGCATTGTGGTGGGTATTGAGAATAGAGTAATGGCCTTACTCCCAAGAAACTGGCCATCAGACTAAGCTGGAGAGTCAAACTTGGGAATCAGTTGCAAAGAGGTAAAGATAACTGAAGACATGAGATTGAGCAGGGGACAGAGTTTAGGATTAGATCTATGAAGAATAAGAGTGGGAGGTGGATGTAAAACTGGGTACCATGTTATAGTCAAGAAAAAGTTGGAGAGGAGAATGTTATGGAGGTCAGTGTCCTGCACATAGATGGCCCATTGCTGCCAACTAACAGGAGTGAAAGAGTTTCAAAAAGCCAAAGCCAGTTAAGAGTAAACTGCTACAGAACATTCATGGTGGATGAAGAAGAGTGTTTAAGGATAAGACTTGGTATCAGGCCTTTCAAATACTGTGCCTGCTACCTTAGGAAGTCATGTGGCCACTCTGTAGTTTAGCTTCTTTGTCTGTGCCTAGAACATTCTTGCCCCATCTACTCCACTGTTTTGCTTCCTCCCCTTTTCATGTTCCCATTAAAATATTACTTCTCTGATGACATCATCTAGCATAACAATTCACCTGTGTCTCCCTATTCCCTGATCCTACTTTACTTTCTGTCATAGCTTTTATCCTATATTCTTTCAAAGATAAAACTATATATACTGTACTACTATAATGTTTATGTATACTATAATAATACTTATATATACTATATTTTTGTGTATATTTGTTTAGTTTTTACTATTTTCCTTATTAAAAAGCACTCAAATGTACGTGGAATGGTAAATCAATAAAGAGAACACATTTTGACAGGTTGCATGGAGGATGAACTGAACCAATGTATGTAGCAGATGCTCAGCACAGTGCCTGACAGATACTTAGGATCTGATAAATATGATTTATCATATCATTCTATGATATTTTGGCCTGATAAAAAGTCCTTTGATCTTGAGGATAGGCGGTCTGGAGAGTGGCGAGATTGGGATCTGGGGGATGGGGGCAGTTATGGAGGAAGGAGGTTGTGAGGAAGGGACACTTAATCCCTGAAGGGATCAGTCTTGACCTTTAAGGCCGAAGGGATGAAGAGGCCATCCTGGGGGATCTGCTAGGTAGGACCCAGTGGAGAAGTTGGGCTTTGAATGACCAGGGAGGTTTAAAGAGGTTTCAAGGAAGCCTTTTGTGGGTTGCATGGTGGACTTCGTGGGGTTTGAACTCCAGCAATTTGGCTGGAGTGGATCATGGTCTGAGAAGTGCTGAGGCTCAGACATGAAATTGAGGAAAATTTCATGGGGTGGATTTTATCCAGTGGGCAAGGAGTCAAGATTTCTGAGAAAGGCATACTAAAAGCAAGACCTTAGAAGACTTGTCTTGTCCTGCTGTAAATGAAGGTGGAAGGATGGAAGGGTTCAGGTGGAAAGGATGGCTGGGGAACATTGCTGTTGTCCAGGCTTCTGGAAGGACTGCCGAGTTGTGGGGGACATTGGAGGGGAAGAAAAGGAATTGGTGGGTTTGAGGGACTTCATGGGTGGTCTTTGTGATGGGCTGAATGCGGGCCTTGGGTGATCAAGGAGCAGCAGGGTCAAGCATGTGCACGTAAACAGGCTCCATACTCAACTTAGGGGTCTGAGTGAAGACCTCTGCTTGTGGTGATGTGAAGCTGTTATCCAGAAGAGAGAGGAAGGAAGGTGTGTGTGTGTGTGTGGCCAAAAGCACTAAGTCCAACATTATACTGGAGGTGCTGGAGGTATGCGTTGCTAAGGGGAACACTTGGGAGTGTTGAATATCCTTTTCGTTGATAAATGAATTGAGGCTCAAAAGGGTTAAGTAGTTCACCCATAGTCACATGGCTAGTGATGGGGAAGAACAGGGCTGTTGACCAAGGCGGTTGTTAATCGAGGCATTCTGGCTGCATGGGATAGGCAAGGCCAGGGACATATGAGGAGTGGCCCTCTGGGCTGACTTGACATTGTTCTGGAGGGTGGCCTCAGCTCAGCAGATGCAGTGCTTACTGTCCAGGTTGGTGGTACATGGAGCTAAAGGACAAGTGACCTGACAGTTCCCTGTGGATTTCTAGATCATACCCAAGGTAAAGATCCAAAGCCAGTGCCCAATTCAGATGATGCTACATGGGAAGAGCCTGGATACCCAGTCTTGTGGGTTGGGCAAAGAACTATTCATGCCAAAGAATGAATGAAAATAGCTGGCAGGTTCTCCCTGAGCCTGAGATGAAGGACTGAGGGAAGTGACTGATGAGGGGAGCGAGTGTCAATGAAGGGTCGGGGGCAGACTGGGCATCGGAAGTTAACACAGGCAAACGTTTGAAGGATGTTAGAATCCCACGCAAAGGTATGATTTTGATTCAGAGAGCATTCTGCTTGCATATCTGCCCTGGCTCCACTCCCTTCCGTCCCTGGACTGCTAGACCCTGCAGCCACATCTCCCGCCCACCCTTATGGACACTGGACACAGGCAGTCTTGCTGAGACTAACCATTTGAGAATATATATCATTACTGCAGGCTATGAACTTCAGCCATCCTCCATCCTGTCCGAAGAAGTCATGAATCCCTTTAATACTGTTCCTTAATGAATACAGTTTTGATTAATTGTTTCTTATCTACCAAGCCAGAGTAAAGAGACTGTGCACACTCCCAGGACCCACAGAGGCTTTGAAATACGTGTTGACCAGTGGATAATGGAGTATATTTAAATGTAGTGACGAAAAAGCGGTCAGATATTGTTTTAACTATTAGGTGAGCCTCATAGTTCTGCCACCATGAAATGCAATAAGCAAATTCTTAAGGAGTTCAAAGACATTTTTTCCCTCCCTCTCTCCCTGAGTCTCAGAACACATAACACTCAATTTCACTCCATTCAACACATTTATTTAGTGTGTGTTATAAATCAAACATTGTGCTGGGTGCTTGGGAGATACAGATACCTTCTCTAGCTCCACAGATGGCCAGCGTTGGAAGAGAGACTTTGAGCAATGCATTAGCAGCCTGCTGAGAGTTTCAGAACAATGAGCAAAGGGTGCTATAGGAACATATGGGGAAAACCTGAATATGTTTTAGGGCTCAGAAAATAACTCCTAAAGAAAGTGTAAATTAAGCTGACACCTGAGTGGTACTTAGAGACAAGTATGGAGAAAATACTTAAAGAACTAAACATGTCCAAAAGAGAGAGAGAAAGACTAATGATAAATGATGAAGAGGCAGATAGGCCTGATGGTTGAGTTTTTTTAAGGATTTGAACTTTATCTTAGGAGGAATGAGAAATGATCCGAGGTTTTAAGCAGGGGAGCAAAATAACCACATCACATCTTCTGGCCTTGGTCCCTACCTTCAGCATAAAGTGTAAGGCAGTTATCCCAGTGACCAGCAGACTGTTGATTATGCCTTTCTGGCATCTGAAATTATTTTCTGTCTTGTTTTTATTTGTTTTACTCTTTACCTTTTCCCTTATGCCTTGCTTACCCTCTGAAATCTGATTTTGGTCTGTGATTTAGAACTCTTTGCTAGCCATTTAGTGTCTAGGTCAGCAGTCTCCAAAGTGTTTTGATCTTATACCCCTATCTGTGAAAACATTTTGAGGATATACTTTCATTTTTATAGATTTCCTTATGTATTATACACATATACTTCAAGAAACATGCATACTAATTATTAGTAAAGCTGAACTTCTTTCTTTTCTTGGATAATAATAAACATGCTGGAAAGAGGAATGTCATATCCAAAAGGTTTAGATCCTAGTAGCCTCTTGTGAAATGTGAAGGTATTTCTATTTGTTCTTGACAAGTATAAAGAGAAAAGTCTAATATACTTTATAGCCTTGGACAAAACAGTGAGTGGCAAAAAGCTAAAAAAAAAATGTGCCCTTTTATCAGTAGTTATCTTCCTCATATATTTATGTGTTCACTTTTACAGATATCAAGTGTCACAGAGGTAGTTCTACCTTGCATCACTGTGACTAACTGTTCACCCTTCCTCTCAGTGCTTCAAGCCAGTTGCAGCCATTCTCCATCCCAGCTGAGCACTTTGCTACACTGTTCAGACTATGTTTTGTCCTCATTTGTTTCTGGCATACTCTTTCTGCATTTTTAACTCTCCACGGTTTCAAGCATGATGGATGTTACAATTCTGAAGACTCAGTCTCTCTGTCTACAAATATCCAAAGATTACACGAGATACACATGTAATAAACACATATCTAATAAAAAATAATAAAAATACAGCATAGGTTACCAGCACTACCATATGGGCATGTCCTGACTTAACCACTGAGAGCTCATCTGTTGTGTTTCTCTTCCATGAACTCATGCAGTGTGGGTCTGATGCCTGCTGATTTGTGAGGAACCTGAGTCAACATTGTCTGCTGCTGCTGCTAAGTCGCTTCAGTCATATCCGACTCTGTGCGACCCCATAGACGGGAGCCCACCAGGCTCCCCCGTCCCTGGGATTCTCCAGGCAAGAACACTGGAGTGGGTTGCCATTTCCTTCTCCAATGCAGGAAAGTGAAAAGTGAAAGTGAAGTCGCTCAGTCATGCCTGACTCTTAGAGATCCCATGGACTGCAGCCCACTAGGCTCCTCCGTCCATGGGAGTTTCCAGGCAAGAGTACTGGAGTGGGGTGCCATGTCTACCCAACTCCAACATGTAATTGCAAACCCTCTAGAGGAAAGATTCCTGCAGGCCTTCATGGGAAGAGATAGTTTCCAGCAAGAGAAGATGGAGCTATAAATTTTAAAGATTCTATAGGATGGGTACATGTGTATTCTTGCTGCTGATGGGCTTAGAGTGAAAGATGAGATTTAGTTGGAGAGGAGGAGCTATGATGACCTGAAAAAGCCACCACGGTCATATGTAACACTGATTTCTTGAAAGCTTTACTAACAGTTGAAACAGACATCTTCAAACCATGCCTCAGATTTATTGACTGCAATTCAGTCTTCTGAAATTGAGACCCCAAGAGTGTAGGGATGGGCCATTTTGTTCACTAGATATCCCATGAGTTTGAAAAAGGTCTGCCCATGGTAGGCTCTGAAATATTTGTTGAATGGATAGCTGCCACAAAAACCAGTGAAAGAGAGAGAAAGGGATTCCAGTGTAGTTATAACAGCCTGTGCAAAGGCTCAGAATTGTACGAAAACTCAAGCCACATCTGAGGAATGGTTAGAAGGTCCAGGTGGCCTGAATATTGACAGCATGGGAAAATGTACCCCAGAGTGAAGCTGGAAGAATGGATGGTGGTGGATTGTTTCAAGCCCTTGCATTTATGCTTGCATAGTTTAAATGAATATCTGCAGGCAGTGGGAGGTATTGAAGAATGTTGAGCAAGGGAATGACATTTATTTGTGTTTAAAAAATGATAGCGGTAATTACATGGAATTCAAGGGGGCTGTTGGAAAAGTGGAGCAGAGTGTGTGGAGTGAGAGACCTAAATTAAAGTAGCGTGACAGGTGGAGATGAGTGGTAGGTGTAAAAGGTGTGTTACAACTGTAACCAATATGTCACTAAACATTGGAATGAGGACAAGAAAAGTAGGAGTCAAGAAGTCCACATTCTTAGCTTTAACCTTCAGTGACAATTCTTGAGGATGTGGTAGCTTTGAGAGTTAGTGGGTGGAGAACATAGGAAAAACCCGTCTGACAATTGAAGGTATGTGTATAGGTCTCAAGGGGCTAGAAATACAGATGTAGAAGCCAGCAGATTGCAGGTAAAGTCACAAGAACAGAGGAAATCACTTAGGGAGAGAACTGACCTCAGCTCGGCATCCTAGGAGACAAACTAGAATTAAGTGACTGTACCAGGGAGGAGGCACCCACACTTGAGTCAGTGATGGACCACGAAGGGAGACAGGTGCAGTGACCGCCAAGGAAAGGAAGTTTTTCCAGTTCCTGGTCAATTACTTTAAGTGCTTTGCATGGTTAAGTAAAATGAGAGCAGAAAGAATCTGGCAGTTAGGAGGTGGAAGCAATTTAAGTGGGGTAGAAGCCAGATTGCAGTGGGTTTGGGTGTGAGCGAGGAAACAAAGGAAGAACAAGTGTAGGCAACCCTTCTAAGAAGTTCAGCTGTGAAGGAGAGGGGGAAGATGAAGCAGTTGCTTGAGGGAGTAACTGCTCATAGATTCATTTGGTTAAGCAGGAGCAATGCGGGCATGTGTGTAGGCATTGACCTGGCAGTGGAGAGCAGTGTCCTGAAAACACCAGAGAGACTCATTCTTCTGTGATATCCCCACTGTGGCTTGTATGTGCCACATAGAGCACCTTCTCTGCTACTATGCAGCTGTCTGTTTACATTTGAATTACCTGGATTGTTGCAATTCTTGGGGTTGCAAAGAGTTGGACATGACTGAGCAACTGAACTGATAGGAGTACAGAGAAGTATAGAGACTAATAAGCTCCTGAGGATTTCCTACCCTAAATTGATAGTTAATAATTTTACAAAATTTTTTGCTTCCAGCCTTCTTTACAGAAAGCAATAAAATGTTAACAATAATGTTGACAACCGTTTTATTACCTTCCATGTTCTCTTTCCTGTCCCCTCCTTCCTGCAGTTACAGCCATGACTGAATTTGGTTTACATCCCTCCAATTTATTTTAATATCCTTTTATCTGCATGTGTAAGTGTGCATGAACCATGTGTCGTGTTTCATGGGAGCCTCAGTCCTTTCAGGTCACTGTAATAAAAGACCACAGGCTGGGTAGTTTACAAACAGCATTTGTTGCTCACGGTTCTGGAGACTGCAAGTCTGAGATCAGAGTGCCAGCGTGGTCTTGTGAGGCACTCTTCTGGGCACTCTTCTGTACCCTTACATGGCAGAAGTGGGCTGCTGCTGCTGCTGCTAAGTCGCTTCAGTCATGTCTGACTCTGTGTGACCCCATAGATGGAAGCCCACCAGGCTCCCCCATCCCTGGGATTCTCCAGGCAAGAACACTGGAGTGGGTTGCCATTTCCTTCTCCAATGCATGAAAGTGGAAAGTGAAAGTGAAGTCGCTCAGTCGTGTCCGACTCTTAGCGACCCCATGGACTGAAGCCCACCAGGCTCCTCCATCCATGGGACTTTCCAGGCAAGAGTACTGGAGTGGGGTGCCATTGCCTTCTCTGAGAAGTGGGCTAGGAAACTCTTATGGGAAAAGTCTCTCGTAAGACCACTAATCCTATTTACGAGGGTGCCATCTTCACGACCTAGTCACCTCTGCCAGACCCCACCTACTAATACTATCACATTAGTTAGCATTTGTTGCCCAGTTGTGTCCAGTTCTTTGTGACACCATGAACTGTAGCCCACCAGGCTTCCCTGTCCATGGAATTTTCCAGGCAAGAATACTGGAGTGGGTAGCCGTTCCCTTCTCCAGGGAAATCTTCCCAACCCAGCAATTGAACCTAGGTCTCCTGCATTGCAGGTAGATTCTTTATACCATCTGAGCCACCAGGAAAGCCCACTATCATATTAGGTTTTCAATATATGAATTTGAGGCCAGAAGGGACACAGACATTCAACTGCAGTAATGTGCATGCTTTTAAATTTATACAAATGGTGTATTTTTTCAGTTATTTTGTCTTAGAGATCTAGCTAGATTGATGGGTGTAGTTCATTCTTACTGAGTGCTATTATTTGTGGAATATTTTATTGCTATATTGGTCTCCTGTGTTTCTGTGTCTGAGTTGTTCTGGGCCAGGGATGGTATGTTGTCATACTTGGACCCCCGGTGCCAACATATCTCTTATCTAAATGAGTCAGACAGTGGAGAGATGGGGCTTGGTAAGGAGTGTGGGATGGTGAGGCTCTTTTCTGAGACAGCAGGCAAGAATTTAGGTTTGGGGAGGACTTCCTACTCCACAGGTTACTCTAGTCTCTGAAACAGGGATTGACATTTTCTTAGACAGAGAGAGGATAAGGGTTTGAGCAGCATGGTAATAGATTTGTAATCTTTAGTTATATTGGGAAGAAAAGTGAAAAAAGTGAAAGTGTTAGTCACTCAGTTGTGTCCAACTGTGACCCTATGGACTGTAGCCCACCTGGCTCTTCTGTCCATGGGATTCTCCAGGCAAGAATACCAGATTGGGTTGCCATGCCCTCCTCCAAGGGATCTTCCCAACCCAGAAACTGAACCCAGGTTTCCCACATTGCAGGCAGATTCTTTACTGTCTGAGCCACCAGGTACGCCCCTAACTGGGAAGAAGATAATCCCAAATAGTTACTATTTTTCCAAAGAGCCACATACTTTGCACTCACTTTGTTTTGTATTTATAAATGACCAGAACTAAGGACTGATGCTGAAGCTGAAACTCTAATACTTTGGCCACCTAATGAGAAGAGTTGACTCATTGGAAAAGACCGTGATGCTGGGAGGGACTAGGGGCAGGAGGAGAAGGGGACAACAGAGGATGAGATGACTGAATGGTATCACCAACCAGATGGACATGAGTTAGGGTGAACTCCTGGAGTTGGTGATGGACAGGGAGGCCTGGTGTGCTGCGATTCATGGGGTCGCAAAGAGTCAGACATGACTGAGCTACTGAACTGAGAACTAAGGGAAAACAACTAACTTTGGAAATGTTACTTTGTTATACATTCTTCTTTGCTAATTTACCTATTTCTTAACCATTGGGTGGAATTAGTGGCTTGTTTTTCAGCTCTGGAGAATCTGGTGATTTAACTCAGTGTTAAGGATTCTGGAAAACATTTATCTCATTGTCACTTGCCCTCTTATTAAAGATGTTTTGATGCTGAATATGGTGAATTGAGCTATTTTCTGCCATTTAATGTAGTATGTTACTAGTCCTCTGTGGCTTCTACGCAAGACTACTATTAAATTGCACAGTCTGTGCATGAGACTTGCAAAGTTGCCCAACCATCTTGGAGGGCTCCAAAGGGTGTTCTAGGAAATTAGGTCTTGCTAGGCCAGCCTGACTGTGTAACTAATCACTGATCCAAACCAGAGGTTTATTCACAAGATACAAGGGGAAAAGAATACTTCAATATGGTTCAACTAATATATACAGGATGTCTACCGTGGACTAGGCATCCTTCCAGGTGCTGAGTGGGTGAGTAGAAGAAGGATCCAAAAGTGAAGATCATATTCTTCCTATTTTCATTAAACTTGCAGCCTCCATAGGTGGACTGATTGGAAAGGGCTTCATGTTTGTTTTGCTCCAATAAGGGTTTGGCCTTGTTTCAGCATGTATATGTCTAACTGCATTAGATCTTTATATCCATATTCTATGAGTAAGTAGAATTACCTCCATTCTACAGATATGGGGATCAAGGGTCAGAAAGGTTAAGCAGTGTGCTCTAGGTCACACAGAAAGTGTCAGAGCACGTGGATGACAGATTTAAGTCCATTTGCATCCAACTCCAGTGCCTTTGTTCTTCCTACTCTTCATAGCATCTCCCAAATTTATATAGAAGACTAATATATCTCTGCTGTATTAGAAACAAGTTGATGTGAGTGAAATCTTAAACATGAAAACTGTTTGAAAGTAATTGGATAATGTGTAGCTCATTCTCTAGTTACAATTGTAAATATATTCTCTTGAAATATGATTGGGGTACCCTGGCCCTAGGATGGGTATGATGTTACTGAGGCCAGGCTTGTGGTCCAGGTCCTCCTGAGCTGCCACTTCTGCTGTCCACCTAACTCCTAGGCCTCCTCCTCTCCTCTGCTTTGGTCGTTCCCTTCAGTCTTTGCTCTTTGAGAGTGACTGGGGAGCTTTAGGAGGTCAGGTGGAATATGTCTCTAGTAAATATGTTGCTTTTGTGTGGTAGGCAGTGCAATGCAGCTCCAGAGACATCCGTGTTTTAATCCATGGAACCTGTGACTGTTACTTTACAAAGTGATAGAGATGTTCAGATGCAATTAAATTAAGGACTTTGATGGGGGAGATTATCCAGGATAATCAAGTGAATCCAGTATAATACATGAGACCTAAGAGGTAATGTGCCTTTCCTGACTCTGGTCAGAGAGGCGTGTCACCAAGGAAGAAGGCTCAGAGAGATGCGTACTCATTGCTTTGAAGATGGAAGGAGGAGGCCACCGGCCAAGAGATGTGGGTGGCCTCTCACAGCTGGAAAAGGCAAATGGGTTCTTCCCTAGGGCTTCTAGAAAGGAACCTAGCCCTCCCAGCTCTTTGATTTTTGTTCAGTGTTGTATATCTAATCCCCCAAACTGTCAGATAATACTTATGNAGGAGGAGGCCACCGGCCAAGAGATGTGGGTGGCCTCTCACAGCTGGAAAAGGCAAATGGGTTCTTCCCTAGGGCCTCTAGAAAGGAACCTAGCCCTCCCAGCTCTTTGATTTTTGTTCAGTGTTGTATGTCTAATCCCCCAAACTGTCAGATAATACTTACATTTTGTTTTATGCCCCGAGTCTGTAGTAGTTTGTTACAGCAGTAAAAGAGAACAAATATACTCGATCATCTGGTTATCTGAGTATCTCATGAATGTTCCACAATAAGTAACATCCTTAAAGAATGTGGACTTCCCTGGTAGCTCAGATGGTAAAGAATCTGTCTGCAATGTGGGAGACCCGGGTTTGATCCCTGGGGTGGGAAGATCCCCTGGAGAATGGAGTGGCAACCCACTCCAGTATTCTTGCCTGGAGAATTCCATGGACAGAAGAGCCTGTCACACTACAGTCCATGGGGCCACAAAGAGTCGAATATGACTAAGATACTAACACACACACACTTAAAGGAGGAGCCTTCTTAAGGATATATGCTTTTATAGTGCTTCTCAGCACAGACTCAGAAGCAATCACTGTACCTGGTAGACTGAAGAGGACAGTGTTGACAATAATAGGGAGGTGTGGTACCTAAAGTTCTAGGAACACAGATTGTTTGATTTATTCTTCCTGAGTCTTATTTTCCTTGTTGTTAAAGTGAGGATTATTAAGAAATTTAGAACTGGTAACTGTAAAGTGCTTATTCTGTGGCCTGGCACATGTTGGTTATTTAACAATTGGTCACAAAGATGATGAAGATTCCTGAAGTGTTGGATTTCCCTCAGTTGTTTGAGGGAAAACCACCTTGTTTATTATTATAAACCAGTATAATTTGTCTCTTGTGAAAGATAAAACCCTCTTCTTTGAAGAAAGAGGTAAATTCTATAGTATAATAATAGGCATTCTTGTCTGGTTGTCACAATCAAGGCTTTGAGTGATATTGCTTTTATTTGAATCCTGGTTCCACTTATTACTTTATAAATTTGTTCTCATTTGTTAAGTGGATTAATGATATGAGCCTTCTAGGAGTGTTGTATGTGTTAGAATTATATGTGTGGTTAGTTACTCAGTTGTGTCTGACTCTTTGCAACCCCATGGGTTGTAGCCCACCAGGCCTCTCTGTCCATGGGGATTCTCCAGGCAAGAATACTGGAGTGGGTTGCCATGCTTTCCTCCAGGGGATCTTCCAACCCAGGGATCAAGACCAGGTCTCCCACATTGCAGGCAGATTCTTTACCATCTGAGCCACCAGGGAAGCCCTAGAATTATATGAGATAATGCATATAAAGCTTTTAGCCATAGCAATTACCCAATAAGTATTGTATATATTTAGCTCGAGGAACTTTATTTATTCAAAAAATAATAATTTTTAATAAACCTTTTCCAACTTAGAAAATCTTTGATTGACAACATATAATTTTGCTCTTCAATATATCCTAGAGGCAAGCAGTGATAATATCTTTTTAAAAATTAGATAATTGAGTATTAGTGAGCTAAAGTGATTTGTCCAAGGTTGCAGCAAGCAAAGGTGGGCTTCAACCAAGTCTTCTGTCTCCAGTGCTTCTACTGTCATTTATCAGTTCAGCAGATTTCTTGAGCATGAACTGTGTGCCACGACCCAGGACAATTTGCTGTGATGCCATGATCCTAAGACAGACACAGTCTTTCTTATCGTGGGACCTTTAAATATAGCAAGACTCTAGATATTAAAAGGCATGATTTTCATGAGTATTGCCAAATGCTGAAATCAGGTTCATGATTGTCATTAGGTATAATATCAGAGGAAATCAACCATCCTAGAAGTTTCTTCCTGAAGAAATGACATTTAAGTGGAAGGAGTGGCACAGGTTAGCCAGCTATAGCGGATGATGGGGAAAAGGAATTTCATATGGTGGGAATCGCCTGAGTCAAAGCCTGGAGGCTAAAAGTAAAATGATGTCCCTGAAGAGTTGAAAGAAATCGATTAGAGGGGAGTGATTGAAGGGGAGGGAGGGGAGTGATTGAAAGGGAGGGAGGTGATGGATGACTGAAGAGATTAGAAAAACGCATCCTAGAGATCACTGACCACCATTGTAAGGTCTTAGAACATTTGCTTAAGGAGAGCAGATGCTATCAGTGGAGTAGCGTGATCAGATTTACACTTAAATGTATAACTGGCAGAGGGGATTAGATTGCAGAGGAGTAACAGTAAGGGTGGATTCCCAGGTGGTGCTAGTGCTGAAGAAGCCACCCGAAGAAGCCAGTGTAGAAGGCATAAAAGAGGTGGGTTCAATCCCTAGATCAGGACAGTCCCCTTGAGGAGGAAATGGCAACCCCCTCCAGTATTCTTGGTTGGAGAATCCCATGGACAGAGAGCTTGGCGGGCTACAGTCCATAGGGTCATAAAGAGTCAGACACAGCTGAAGTGATGTAACACACACACAGTAGTGCGGGGAATAGTAAATGAAGGGAAGAGGAGTGGAGACCCTAGGGCAGCATCCTGAGGGACTCTTTCCATTATGAGTGTGGAGGGAGTTCTCTGAAATTACAGCTAATTTATTCCACATCTAAAATTGTGGTGTCAACACTGACTGTTACGATATTGACAGGGAGGATGGCAGACTGCTTCCTGTGAACAAAAGGAAAAAATTTTATTGTTCTTTTTAACCCAGAGGCCTCATCCAAAGACTGCTTGGCTGAATAGTATAGAAATTTATTAATAAACAGAAATGGTCTACAAAAACTCTTTGGAGCTATAGAGCTAGTCAGAGGAGCCTTTTTTTTTTTTTTCACAACAAAATTCATTTTTCTTGGAGAATGTTTGTATCTACTGATTTTCTTGATGTGTGACATTTGGACACCAAAATTGTTGGTCTAACTGCTGAAGAATATTCAGTGCACTCGTGAAAGACCAGATCATCGGTTTAACTTATGCTTGACTTTCTTCTGTGACACTGTGGAAATAAAGAGTTTGCTTCTGGCAAAATACTGATGTTCTGGGAGTAACCGTTTCCTCTGGCAATACAATTACCATCTATGGGTATGGATCAGATAAGACATGCCAGAAAAAAATCACTGTATTAAAAAATTCAGTAATCTAGGTTGGAAATTGTTAAGACCCAAATATGTGAAAGGTTAAACAGCAGTTCCAGGAAGTATGAAAGTGATTCCAAATAACCAGCGAAGGCGGTGGGCACTGCAGGTAGTCAGAGAAGGATTAGCTCATGGAGGGCAAAGGTGGCTGGGGAGGAGGGCTGAAGAGATTGACCTCTCACTTTTGAGCGTTGGTGGCATTTGGGTAATGGCAGCAGAAGTGAAAAGTATTTCAAGTGGGTTGGTGAGTTGAAGGAGGCACATTTGAGAGCCAGTGAGCAGGCCATTAGGTTGGTTGGTAGAGGATTAGTAGAATGTTGTCTGTATCTGAGATCAGAGAGTAATGGGGAGTCGTGGTAGTGGTATTGGTGGAAGGGGTGAGGTGGAGACTGGCAGAGAGCTGGGTAGCAGCTGGAAGAGGAAGAGGAAATTGAGGGAGCATCTTTCATTGCAGTTTTACTTAATCTTCAACTTACATGATGATAAAAAATACAATTGAGTGTGGAATTACATAAGGCATTTGGAAATTGTGTCCTTAAATTTAGTAAAACTCGACTTTCAGGTTGTAATAATATTATGACATACACACACACACACAATCCCTCCTTCTGTCTTTGTCATGCTTGGGGGCGTCATTACATGGGATTGAGAAATGAAACCAATGCAGTATTTTCCTCTTTTAGTTTGTAGGACTCAACCCCTGACTCATTGGCATATAGCAAACGTCACTGTCCCTCTGTACTCACCACTGATTCAGTTTCTGTCTACTCCTGATACATGTTGCACTTGGTGATATTTGTAGGTCTCTTAGTAGTTTGATTGATCATACTTTGTATTATACTTAGTCATTTTCATGTCATTCTCTATGACTGAATTATGAATCTGCTGTCTCATTTTTCTTTGTATAGCAAAAGCATTTGGCACAGTAAATATTTCTTGATTGAATGGAGGGAGAATTGGCTTCAAAATGTATTTCCTGATTAACCATAAAACCGTGAAGAATATAACAAAAAGTACCTTTTTAAAGGCAGAGATGCTGAATGGAACTTTAGGAAGAGTTGCCCTAGTAGCAGTAAACTTCACTGATTCGCCAAATATTTGTTGAGCGGCCGTGGAGTGTCTGGGGACACAGTAATGAGAGAGTCAGACAAGGTCCCTGCTCTCAAGGAGTGTAGAATGTCTTGGAAGAAGCCAGGTAATAAATAGGCAAGAAAACATCAGATAGCAATACTTGCTGTGAAGGAAGGAAAACAGCAAGATGGGCCAAGAGTAATAGGGGAGTGCTTGCAGCTTATTAGCCAGAGAAGTCTTCTCTGAAAGAAGGAAGCTATGAGCAGAGTTTTGGATCAGGAGACAAAGTCGTTTATGTGACTGTCTTCGGGGGAGAAGCATTCCTGACAGGAGACACAGCTTTCACAAAGACCCAAAAGTGGAGTAAGCTGTGATTGTACAAAGGTCAGAAAGGAGGACAGAGAAGTTGGAGCGTAGGAAGTAAGGTGGAGAGGTTTGAGATGAGTCAGAAATGTGGGTGGGAGCCACATCATGTGGGAAGACTTAGGAGCCTAGAAGAAGGCATTTGAATTTGACTCTAGATGTGATAAGACATGATCATGAGGGCTTTATAAAGAGAAGTGACAGGATATAATTTATATTTAAAAAGCACTCTGGTCAATTTCTCGGAAATGAATGGTGAGGTAGAGAGAATGGAAGCAGGGAGATGATTAGGAGGTCAGGGCGGCATCCCAGGCAGGAGATGTGTTAGGTTTCGGATGTTGATGGAGAGAAGTAGGAGTCGAGATCTATGCAAGAAGAGTTGACCAGACTTGCTGATAAGTTGGATGTGGGAAATGAAGGACAGAGCGGTGACAGGAATGACGTTTGGCTTGAACTACTACATGGCTGCTGATGTTATTCATTGACATGGGGAAAACTGGGGGGAGAAGATTGAGAGGGGATTGAAAAAAACAGGAGTTCAGTTTTGGATTGGTTAGGTTAAGGTACTTCTTAGACATCTGAATGGAGAGTTCAAGCATGCTTTTGGATATGTGATTGGTTTTAAGGTAGAGGGTAGGGCTGAAGATATAAATGTTTGAGTCTTATACATTTTAATTAATACTGAGACAAAATGAGATCGTTCATGGCAAAATAATGCCTAACAAAGAAAAGGAGGTGAGAACTATATCCTGAAACTCAAAATACTTAGAGCGAGAGCAAGGAAAGACCTAGCAAACCAAAAATAAGAGGTCACGGATGGAGGAGACAGGCCAGGAAATGTGATGTCACAAAACCCAAGGAGTAGGGAGTGATCAACTGATCGAAACGAAACTGAGAGTTTGAATTAAGAGAAGTAACAAATAATCTGTTGAATAAAAGAATGGATGATTAAAATTAAAGCAGTATAACATTAAGGATAAATGAATTAATATCAGAGAAGCTAAACATGCAATCCTAAATCACTTACAGGCAAGTGTCTTTTTAAGAGAGCTCTAAAATGAGAAGTCCACTTATTTGGAGAGACAACATTTATGCAGTTGAAGCTTATAAAATTCCATAAATTCTAAAAGATTAATGTGGGTAGAACTAGCTTCTAGAAAGTTGCTCTTTTTTGGGGGGATGCATTTTAAAGGAGTGTTTATTTGGAGTTGAGATGAAGTTTCAGAAGCAGGGGTAAAGATCAAACAATATGCTGTAAACATATAGGAAGCTGCTTTTAAATGAAGAAAAGGTATAGGAAAATACTTGGCAGATCATCAACTGTAAGTTTCTGTTGGCATCTATGGTCCACTGATAACTAGTCAGTAAATGCTCAACTATAATTAGTGCCATGGTAGTTGTTTTGTCTATTTGGGTATGGTGTTAGCCATTTGCGTAGTCATTAAATTTCTACATACTACATAAATTGAGACTCAATTTAAAGAAAAAGTACCACTGTGTTAAAAGAACAGTTTTGAGAGGAATAGATAACAATCTTAAGTCAGGAGTCAGAATTTATCTTCATTTCCTTTTGTTTTTCTTTTTTCTTTTTTTTTTTAATCGTTAAAATTTTTTTAAAATTTTACTTTACAATACTGTATTGGTTTTGCCATACATTGACATGAATGCACCATGGGTGTACATGAGTTCCTAATCCTGAACCCCCCTCCCACCTCCCTCCCCATGTCATCTCTCTGGGTCATCTCAGTGCACCAGCCTCAAGCATCCTGTATCCTGTATGGAACCTAGACTGGCGATTTGTTTCTTACATGATAGTATACATGTTTCAATGCCATTCTCCCAAATCATCNATGTGTTTGTTAGCCATCTGTATGTCTTCTCTGGAGAAATGTCTATTTACTTCCTTGGCCCATTTTCTGATTGGGTCATTTATTTTTCTGGAATTGAGCTGCAGGAGTTGGCTTGTATATTTTTGAGATTAGTTGTTTGTCAGTTGCTTCATTTGCTATTATTTTCTCCGATTTTGAAGGCTGTCTTTTCATCTTGCTTACAGTTTCCTTTGTTGTGCAGAAGCTTTTAATTTTAATTAGATCCCATTTATTTTTGTTTTTATTTCTAGTATTCTGGGAGGATTTCCTTCTATTTTTCAAATGAATCCTCTCATATCCTATACATATGATCCATTTGTGAATTAAGCATTTTTTTAAACAATAACAGAAATCTCAATGATGACATCACTGGTAAAGTTGACTTACTTATATATGTATCTCAAGAAATAGGACCTCAGGATCTCCCCTTCTACCATCCCCAACATGTGGGTTTGTTTTATTTTTAATCACTGTAGTCATTGCTTCATGGTCACAAAATGATTTACACATTTTCTGAATTTAATTTTAATTTTTTAAATTGGATATAGTTGATTTATGGGCTTGCATGTTGGCTTAGATGGTAAAGAATTTGCCTACAATGCAGGAAACCTGGCTTTGTTCCCTGGGTTGGGAAGATCCCTTTGGAGGAGGGCATGGCAATCCACTCCAGTATTCTTGCCTGGAGAATCTCCATGGACAGAGGATCCTGGTGTGCTACAGTCTCTGGGCTCACAAAGAGTTGAATATGACTGAGTGACTAAGCATACAGCATAGTTGATTTACAGACTTCCCTGATGGCTCAGATGGCAAAGAATCTGCCTGCACTGCAGAAGACCCAGGTTTAATCCTGGGTGGGTCAGATCCCTGGAGAAGGGCATGGCGACTCACGCCAGTATTCTTGCCAGGAGAATCCCATGGGTAGAGGAAATTGATGGGCTATAGTCCACGAGGTCACAAAGAGTCGGACATGACTGAATGACGAACCACACACACACACACACAGATTGTTAATTTACAATGTTGTGTTAGTTTCAGGAGTACAGCAAAGTGGTTCAGTTATGCATATCCATCGATCCATTCGTTTTCAGATTCTTTTCCCATATAGGTTATTACTGAGTGTTGAGGAGAGTTCCCTGTACTATGTAGTAGGTACTTGTTGATTGTCTATTTTATGTATAGTAGTGTACACATGTTAACCCCAACCTCCCAATGTATCTCTCCCCTCACCTTTCCCCCTTGGTAACTATACATTTGTTTTCAAAATCTATGAGTCTGTTTCTGACTTACACATTTTTGAGGCAGAAAATAAGGGAATATTTTCTTTTATTAAAATATTTTCAGGTGCTCTGTCACGTCTGACTCTTTGTGACCCCTGACTGTAACCCATCAGGCTCCCTCTGTCTGTGGGATTCTCTATGCAGAATACTGGAGTGGGGTGCTATGTCCTCCTCTAGGAGATCGTCCTGACCCAGGGATGGAACCCACATCTCTAACGTCTCCTGCGTTGACAGGCAAATTTACTTTACCACTAATGCTGCCTGGGAAGCCCTTATTAAAGTATAAGACTTCAAATACACCCATCCCAATGAACCCACTCCTAAGGTCTCATTTGGCTAACTGGAGCTATAGAAATGATTGGGACAGTGAATATTTGGCAAAAGGTTTTGGGAATGCCGTGGTTTATCTAGATAGACCAATCATGATTCATTCCCAGAGCTGGGAATATTGCCATCTTAAATGTAATCATATTTCTGTTAGCAAGGAAAAAAGGGGAAATTGCTATTGGGTTGGCTAGTGATACTGAGTGCTATGGTTTATTCATGTCCCGCATTTGTATCAAAACTTCTTCCCAAACATAGATTTTTGTATTGCTCAAGCTACATGGTCAGCCTCTCCTTCAGAGTGACCATGCCAAGAACCATCCAGTTACCCATCTGGTAAATCCAGGATCTTTGGGTGACTGATGGTCTTTTGGATCACAACTGGGTATTGATTTTTATATTTGAGCAACTTAGTGGGAAAGTTCACAGGCCTCCTTTATTCTGATACAATCTTACATACAGTTAGGCTCCCACTTAGCAAAGGAGGGAATGGGAAGAGCACAGTGATATGCAGTCTGCAGCACACACGCCTTGCTGGTCAGGGATGGAACTATTAAGATGAAACACTGTATCATGACAGTGGACTAATTTCTTTAGTCATTCATTGGACAGTTGAGGTGATCCTCTCTCTGGAAGGATCTCCTTTGTCCATCATTCCCCTTGGCCCTGGTCCTCCCTTACAGGGTGTTTTTGTCTGTATTTCTCTGTGGTCCCTAACGAGGTCAACTGTAGATGAGGATGCCCTTCTTGAACTGCATAGACGTAAGAACACAGGTCTCAGGAAGTGAAGTTGAAAGATCACAGGATCGGCTTAGTGCTGAGTGGCTAGTTTCTGGGTTTCCTTGGCAATATCTTTTCCTCAAATACTTAGTAGGTTTTCAGTCTTCTTTTTTCCTTAAAATTTCATGCTCTTATTACATAGTCAATTATCTTGCCTAGAATAAGTCAAAGACCTCTTATCTTTTCCTTCAGTGACTTCGACCCTAAGAAAATGAAACTAGTTTTAAACGAAACTAATACTATTTCTTTCTTTTCAGGCAGAGTATCTTAGCATGCAGTGTATGGGCAAGGATTCATTCCCCAATCTTATAAATCCTACCTCCTAAGTTCTAGTTTCCCTAAACGTCTCACTTTATCATGAGGTAGCAAAATATACTTTTCCCATCCAACACAACTCCAAATTATAGGACTCACTGTTCAGAATACTTCTTTTATCCTAAGTGCTATCCCTTGAGTTTTAATTCCTCTACTCTGATGTAGGGTCACTTCTCTTGTAGGATGATTCTGAAGGCTGCAAGATCTAGCCACCTTCCTTACTTTTTCTTAACATTACCACCTCAATGGGCATGAGATCTGTAAACCAATGTAAATTGGGTGATAATTTGGCCAAAGATTTTACCACTACTTGATGAGGGTGTCAGATGTCCTAGCCTACACCTCTTGGCGCTCGCCTGTTCTTAAACCAACTGATTCCATTCAGCTAATGTACCTTTTCATGTCTGTACTTGTAACACCCTTTTTATAAGAACCAATTTTTTTTTAATCAGTTAGTGATATTTTCCACCTTCAGGAATAGTGTCTGTTGTATCCTTCTGGTAACAGAATTTGAGGTCGTTCCTGGGCGAGGGTTTTATAGTTGGCTATTAAGAGAAGCTACCATAAGACCTCTTTACCAACCCAGTACCCATTAACTTTCCTTGTAATTGCTTCTTGATTTTGGGGGGTGTCCATCCTTCTTTTATTGGATATAATTTTAATAAAGCTGTCCTTTGTGATTGTTTATCCTCCCTGGCAGAAGGTGACATTGGGCCTCAGCTATACTCAATCAGATATTGCATTTATGGAACAGGAATTTTGAGTTTACACACAAGATGATATGTGTGTTAGAGATCCCTAGGTTTGAATCTTAGCTGTGTACCTTAGGAGCTCTTTGAAGTGGGTCAGATTCTTCACATCATTAAGCCTCATGTGAAAAACGGAAGTGCTACCAGCTTGCGTGTATGTATGGATGTCTATCTGAATTAAATGAGTAATGCATATAAAGTACCAATCAATATTGACTATGTCATATAAAATAGTCATACAAATATGACTATTACCAATGTCCTGATCACGCTAGTCAGTGTGTAGAGTATGGACCACAGGGGAGCAAACCTGAAGGAAAGAAGCCATATAAACAGTGTGTTCACCCATGAAGCTAAGAAATAGCAAAGGGGTCAGTTGATAGAGGTGGAGAAGGAAATGACCCACGGGTAATTTTGGATGTAGGAAAGAGAACCTACAGTATTTAGTGGACTGTTTTGACTCAGAAGTTGAAAGAGAGGGGAGAGCTTTGATATTGATAACAGGAAGGAAAGTCCTGACTCCTGATTGTTTCCAGTTCCCCTAGAGACATAACTTTGGCCAAGACAAGCTGGTAACAAATAGGTCATTTGGGTTGTTATTTGTGGATTCTCAAAGCCCAGCTTTCCTTAAAATAGCTTTTGCTTTGATTTCCAACACTGGGATCCATGCTCAATGCTTACAGGTGGTGGGTTTTTGAAAATAACAGACTACATATTCTGTAAATGACTTTTTATAGATAGACTAGGGTGTTGATGGACAACAGATGATGAGAGATATCGATTCTGTTTAAAGGAAAACTGTAATGGGTTAGGGAAATATGTAATCATCACAAATCTCTGCTAAATAAATCTGTATTTTAAATTGGCTAGGTACAGGCTGATGAGGAAATACAGTGTTTCCTAGGAAAAGACATTGCTTTGCAGGACGCTTTCCCTTTCCTCAAACATTTTTCTCCAATATTGATGTTTTCCAGTTATTTTATGTGTAGTAACAAAAGCTGGACTGTAGCATTTTTCTGAGACATAGTTTTCATAACTGGATAAGAAATACAGGGGATATTTGTTGTTTAAGCAGGAAGTCCCACAGGGAAATGCTAGGGAGAATCAGATATTTTGAAAATTAGATGCAAGTGGTATATCCATGCACGTCTTGACTCTTAAATCTGTCTAAAACCTAGAAATAGGTTATCGGCCTTGTGAGGGTGGAAGGGCGTTTAACTCAAACATATGGAAACCAGTGCTTCCAGGACACAGTGAATCACACCATCTGAGTCAGCTGGTAACAGGGAGCTGGGGAGCATCATCGCAGAACGGCAGCCGGGCTGCAAGCAGTGGTCTAATGGGGAAATGTCTCTGCAGGGAGACAGATAGTGGGAGGCCTTGCACACAGACAACACAAAATCCACACCTGCAGTCATTTACAGAGGGCAGACAGGCCCATCGAAAAGATATCATTTGTATGGTGGAAAGCCCTAGTAGCCATGTTGGTGAAATAAAATAGAATATAATATAGGAATGTGAAGTGGTAGGCTTTGCAATTCAGTGTCTGATATTAATAAGCCTCAACTGAGATAAATCCAAGAGGCGGTCTCCAAGTTGTGTATCCTAGCACCTGTCACGCTGCATAGCACATAGTATGTACTTGGTAACTGTGGAATTAAAATCATTGTATTTATATTATGTGCACAGATTTTTATACCTCTTCCCAAAAAGAGATGGGAAGGCAGTTCAAGGCTGTAAAAGGATAATGGAGAAAAGCGTAAATGATTAACAAGGAGGCTGAGAATCAGAAAGACTTCCTGGATTTAAATCTTGATGTCTTAACTGTATGACCTGAGCAAGTTATTTCTCTTTTTTGAACTCTTAGTTATTTCCAAATAGCTGGACTAATGCTTATCTATCAGAATTCTTAAAAACATCAGATGAGGTACATGAGCATAGCATCCTGCACCAACTTTGGTACATAGTAGATTTTCAATAAAGGTTAGTTTGTCCTCCTCACATGTTTTAATTATATGCTACCTCTTGGTACCTATTTTGGATTAATCTGAAGCGTGAGCAGTGATGAAGCTCCAATGCTTTGGCCACCTGATGTTGAGAAAGGTTGAAGGCAGGAGGAGAATGGGATGACAGAGGATGAGATAGTTAGATGGCATCACTGACTCAATGGACATGGGTTTGAGCAAACTCCAGGAGACAGTGAGACAGGGAAGCCTGGTGTGCTGCAGTCCATGGAGTCGCAAAGAGTTGGGCATGACTTAGCAACTCAACTGAAAGCAGGAGTCAGAAGCTATGCTTCTCTGTACAATTTTTTCCCTGTTTTTGTAAATAAGACTTTACTAGAACACAGCCATGCTTAATGGTTTCTGTATTGTCAACGGCTGCTTTTGTGTTACACGAGCAAAAGCATCGTTATAGCCATTTTGCATGCATTGCAAAGCTCCAAATACTTATTGTCTGGGTCTTTACAGAAAAAAAAGTTTGCTGGTCCCTGGATTCGTTATTCAGCTGGGCTTATTTTCTTACCTTTCTTCTGTGCATTGTTTTCATGTGTGTACCTTTCAGTCTGTTTTCTGTTTGTATCTTTCAAAACAAGAACCTCCTTATTCTGGCAGGTTTACCACTCAGCTTTAAGCTCTGTATGTAATTTGTTTTCCAGTTCCTTTACTTTTCATTGATTCATTTACTCATTCATTCAAACAGGCGCCATCAAAGGCTAGAGACAGTGTGGACCAGGAAGGTGAGGCCACTGCTATTGTGGAGCTCAGTGGGGACTTTGCCCAATTTTATAAACAAACACATAAACAGAAGTGTGAATAAACAAACCTGAGAAAATTAACACATGAATAATTTAAAAGGAAGCTGATTTCAGAAAGAAGATTGTGATGGATATGTCAAGTCAAGGTTGGCAGGCAGAGGATAATCAGGAAACGCCTCTCTATGGAAATGGCATGTGAGCAGAAACTTGACTGAGAAAGGCCAATTCAGCAAAGACCCAGGGAGAGAGTGTTCCAGGCAGAGGGAGTGGTTGGGGCAGGGACCACTAGCTGGAATGGAGCTTGGCAGGTTCGAGGGCTGAAAGAAAGCTGGTGATGCCAAGGTGTGCGGGAATGCTGGTATTGTGAGGTCAGAAAGTGTATATAGGGCATATTTTAAAGGATTTTGCATTATCCTGTTGTGGTAGACTGAAGTGTTCTCTCCTCACTCTCATCTGTGTGCACACATCTAAGTAGTAATCAAGTTCTGACCATTCCACACCCATGACATCTTTCAGATCCACCCTATTTTTTTTTTAACCATCTTCAGTCACCAGCATCTTACTCCTGGATCATACCCAGTGTTTGCTAATGGACCACCATAGCTGGCCTCCCTCCAGGCTTCCTCTCCAATGTCAAGCATGTGAGAGTTCTATTTCATTCCCCTGCTTCAAGCCCTTCCCTAGGTCTGCCCAGGTCTCTGCTGCAAGCTCTGGCTTCTGGCTCCTCTGGTCTTGTCTTCCTTTGCTCTCCACACGGAATCTTGCCGTCAAGCCTTCAGGATCCAGTTCCTTAAACCTTTCCTACATCTGCTTTTTCCACCACCACTACCTCCATTTCTTCCTCCTCATATTATTTGGCCAGTTCTTACTCCTGCGTCAGTTTAATCCCAAGTGTTTTCCCCTCTGAGAAGCCTCCCCCTCCCTCTTCAGGCTGATGAAGAACAGTTTCAAAGCCTCTGTTACACTCTGAGCATAACCCATCAATGCTCCTGACCACTCCAATCTTTCACATGCTTTCATTATCTTTGTAGCCTTTGTTACCATATGATGTTTATCTGATTACGCGTATTGTCTTTCGCCTCTCTTACTAGAATTATGGCACATTGATTGCTAAGACTTTGCTTTTTTCAGTGCCAAATCTCTGGTCCAACGTTCTTGGCAAAATAAATAGGCCCATTACTTTTTGCTGAATGAATGAATGAACGGTCTAAGTCACCATCATCTCCTGGCCCACTGCAGAGCCCCCACTTTTTTTGTTTTCTCTATTCCCTACTTAGTATTCAGAGAGGAATTTAAAAAATGTGAATGGGTAGATAGATAGGCAGACTATGGACTGTCAGAAGTCAATGTTTCTTATAGTGATGAAAGGGAACACATACTGTGTCATAATATAATATTATGTATACAGCATAATATACAAATCTCCTTCTAAAATTATCTGTTCACAGAGTGTCTACTTCTTCATCTCTTTCCACCTCTGCTTCCCCTCTAGGCTCTAGTCACACTGGTTTTATGACTGGTCCCTCTAGCTCTTGGCTGTGCCAGGATCCTTTTGACCTCAGGGCCTTTGCATGGGCCACTCCTTTGGGCTGCACAGGGTTGGTCTTGGCATGACCAGCAGCTTCCACTGGCAGCTTATGCCTCGCTTTCTCAGAGGCTCCTTTCTGTAGAGTCCTACTCCCCACCTAGTTCATTCTACTCCATCTGCTTTATTTCCTTTATAGCTCTTACTCTATTTGACTTTTAAGATTGTGCTTAGATGAGTCTTTGATTTTTACACTAGATTGTAACCTCTATAAGCATGTAGACAAAACTTAAGGCCGAATCCTTCAGCTTTGTATACCCAGTGCTGGACACAGTGCCTGTGCAGAGAATATGCTCGGATATTTGCTGAAAGAAATTAGTAACTGGAGCTCCGCACACACCACCATAAACATTAGTCAGGTTCTCCATTCCTGAGGCTAGATAATAAACACCTGGACAGCAGGGACAATATGCACATCACCTTGTGTCCTCAATATCCAGAACAATATTCAGCACATAGTAGGGACCCTGGTATAGATCATAAAACATGAGTGTGTTGAAAAGTCAGGAATGTGCCAAATGAGCAGTAACAGAAGTGATGCTGCCATTGGGGTTACGGCGCAAGTCAGTTGATAAATGGAGAAGGGATAAAGAAATGGCGCTACCTCCTTTTTGTACTCTAGGAGATCTTTAGGGGTGAGTTGATGCTTTGCAGAGGCTGTAAAATTGGTAAGAGGAAAATATGCGACTGCAGATGTTAAGAGAATCATTATTTGGAAGAGCAAAGACGACAATGAGAGCATTTGCGAAGGAAACCAACTATTGCTTTTGATATTAGGCAGGGATCAGGCAGACGTACATGTGGTACAAATCCCACACTGAAGATACGTGCTGTGCCTGTGTGCGTGTGACATGTTTCAACACACAGATTCTTACCAACTTTCAGAACTTCGGAAAGCTTTTAGAAAGCCCACCTCAAAAGTCAACTTGGTGTGTTTTAGGAATGGAGCTATAAAAAAAATACTTTCATTTTAAAGGTTAGATGGTTTCATTGCTTGGGTAGAGATAGGGTTAGGAAGTACTCGTCAGTTAAAATGAGATAATCCTCTGCTGCTGCTGCTAAGTCGCTTCAGTCATGTCCGACTCTGTGCGACCCCAGAGACGGCAGCCCACCAGGCTCCCCCGTCCCTGGGGTTCTCCAGGCAAGAACACTAGAGTGGGTTGCCATTTCCTTCTCCAGAGATAATCCTCTAACTTTCTATTTATCCTCTAAACCATTAAAACTCTGTAGATTATATAAATAGCTGCCATCCTGTGTACAGAAAAGTAGCATCTTGTCTAACTGACAAGTACAGGAGTGTTTGCAGTAGATGTTAGGGAATGGATGTCTTTTTATAAGCCTTACTTGTTTTAAATCTTAATTTAAAAAAACAGTAACACCTTAGGAGAGATGATATTTTGAACTACGTTAGAAAAGAAGCCTTTTCAAGGAGAAGATATCAAAACTGAGATGCTTTTTTCCTTTAAATCAGAATTTTGTTTAGTCAAAGCTGTCAGCTTATTGCATGAAGTAGAAAGCTCTAAGCAGTCAATAAGTAATAAGGTTGCTTTTCACTTTTATTTTGAATAGAGTATTTTTTTTTTAAATGGATAGCAGATTTTAGCTAGCCTTCAATTAAGGCATCTCACTGTCCAAGCAAGGGTAAATCATAGCAAACAAAGGGCTTCTGCTTCTTTAAAAACACTAATCATTGAGCTTTTAAAAAAAAAACAAACAGGTTCAAAGCTACATGTAATAATAGTTCATATGACTTTTTTAATCGTCTGAGGAAAAGTATATTAAACACTGAAGCTGTAAAGTAACTGGCTGGATAATCAAATTTCATTTGCCTCTTAACTCAGAGTGAACTAGATTAGAGACTAATGAAAAGCCTCCCTTACATAATTTAGTTCCTTATGGCTTTGATTTTTCCCAAATTGCAGCTTTACTGAAGAGCAGGCATCGGTAGATGTGATGCTTAATCATGGTTGTTTTCAGAAATAAAATCTGTAATTTCAGAATGAATTTTGGGGGCATCTCTGGGGCTTCACAAACAGCTCCTGAATAAGATATATTTAACTCTCTGATGAAACTAGGGATACTTAATCCGTAGAAGCATCCAGCCTTCTCTGGCTTGATTTTTGGATAATCTTGAGATCCAAATGTTCATGAGAAAGCATTTAAGCCACTTGAAACAAGACACTCTTCTACGTGTCGCTTGTGTGTTTTGCTCTTTAAGAGTTATTTTTTGAGAATCAGTTTAGAATGGAAGCTGATGTCCTGTGGACCTCACAGGTAACACAGTTACACTGATGTTGAGGATGGAGCCGTCTGCTCTGCGGTCGTAAGGAAGATGCGACTGCACATCTTAGCCATGCTTCCTCCTCCGGCGTGGGGCGGGTCAGCACCTGGGCAGCGTGTGGCAGGGAATGCTGTGTCCTCCCACTGTCCTGTGCTCTCAGAGTGCAGTCATCTTCATTTCTGTATTCACCAGATATTTACCAAGTACCTACTCTGGGCAAGACATTGTCATAGCAGTCAGAAATCCAGAGGCCAGCCTTCATGTGACTTCTGTTGGGAAAGAGTCAAGACCTGACAAATTATGAAGCAACACATCAGCCTTGTAGGAAGTCTATGAAATCAACAAGCAGGAGAAAGGAACTGAATTGGAGGGGGATGGGATTAGCCTTAGATAGGCTGTTCAGATGGGATTGCTCTCAGGAAATGACATTTAAGCAACATGAGAAAGGTGAGGAGTTAGTTGAGTGAAGTTCTTGGCAGAGGAAACTTGGTGTGACTGAGGAACTCAGAGAAGTTTACTTAAAGGATGCCAAGGGAGGGGGAGGGTGGTATGAGGTTGGAGACGGGGTAGGATCATTGGGCACCTCGTAGGGTTTATCAAGGACCTTGGAGGTTATTGTAAACTTAATAGGAAACTATTCCATTTCTATGTGTCTGGTTCTCTTTTTTCCCCCATCATAAAGTACTTTTATGGTCCCTCTTTCTTTTCATCTCATTTCCACAAATTACAGAGCATTTACCCTATGTAATGCAGAATTCAGCCCTCATGAAGTTTGAAGTCCAGGTGGGGAGATGGACATCAACCTGAGTGCTATGTAAACTAGAGTTTATGAGGAATAAGACTCAAGGAAACATGCCCCCCACCTCAATGCACAAACTTGGAAATAACGTGGGATGAGGTACAACTCAGTTGACATTTATGCTTTGCCCAGTCTTTATTCTCTGATCTCAATTCTCAGTCCTTAATTTCTTAGTGAGGGGGATCTCTTTAGGAGATGATAGCTCATGTGTATTTGAGACTCTCAGTTAAGTTTACTTTACACACTTAATATATGCCACACTCTTAATATATGGCTTTTACAGTTGATTTTTTTCTGCATTCTGTGACCATACACAGGAATAAAAAAGTATTAATATTATTCTTTGCTCTCTTCATACTNGGATGAAGGAACCTGATGGGCTGTAGTCCATGGGGTTGCAAAGAGTCAGGCATGACTGGAGTGACTAACATTTCAATTCATTTCACTTCATGGCAGTTCTACTTAAAAATTTCTAAGGAGCCTCCATACTGTTTTCCATAGTAGCTGTATCAGTTTACATCCCCACCAATAGAACAATGCACATCCTCACCAACAATGTTACTTGTTATCATTTTGATGATAGCCATTCTGAGAGATATAAGGTGGTATCTCATTTTGGTTTGACTTACATTTCCCTGATGGTTAGTAATGCTGGACATCTTTTCATGTCACTATTGGCTATCGGTGTGTCTCTGGGAAAATGCCTGTTCAGCCCCTGCCCATTTTTTATGTGGGTTGCTTGTTTTATTGATGTTGAGTTGTAGGAGTCCTTTGCTATTTTAGACATTACGTATATGTCCTCAGTTGCTCAGCTGGGTCCAACTCTTTGCAATCCCATGGGCTGTAGCCCATCAGGCCCTTCTCTCCATGGGATTCTCCAGGCAAGCATACTAGAGTGAGTTGGCATTTCATCCTCTGGGGGATCTTCCCGACCCAGGGATCGAACCCATGTCCCTTATGTCTCCTGCATTGGCAGATGGGTTCTTTACCACTGCTCCACCTGGGAAGCCCACCCATTATGAATATATTGCTTGCAAATACCTTCTCCCATTCAGTAGCTGTTTTTTAGTTTCTTTGATAATTACCTTCACTGTAAAAAACATTTTCATTTTGATGTAATCCCATTTATTTGTTTTTGCTTTTGTTGCCCTTGCCTGAGGAGACATATCAAAACAAATATTGGTAAAGGTGATGATGATCCTATTGCCTATGTTTTCCTAGAGTTTTATGGTTTCATGTCTTATATATAAGTCTTCAATCCATTTTGAGATTACTTTTATATAATTTATTTTTGTAGATCGTGTTAGAAGTAGTTCAGTAGGATTCTTTTGCATGTAGCTGTTTATTTCCCCAGAACCATTTATTGATGAGGCAGTCTTTTCCCCATTATTTGTTCTTACCTCCTTTGTCATTGGTTGAAAGTGAAAGTGTAGTTCATTTTTTTTTTTTTGTCCCGTCCCCAAATTGTTTCAACTTTTCAGATTCTTTAATGTTTCCTTTCAGATTTTAGAATTATTCTAGATTTGTGAAAAATGCCATTGGTAGTTTGATAGGGATTACATTTAATCTGTATATTACTTTGGGTAGTATGGTCATTCAAAAATTATTAGTTCTTTGAATGCATAAGCATAATATATCTTTCCACTTGTGTGTTTTGTTTTAACATTTTTTTGTCAGTGTCTTGAAGTTTTCTGAGTATATCTTTTATGTCCTTGGTTAGATTTATTCCTATATATTTTATTTTTTGATGCTAAGTAAATGGGATTGTTTTTTTAATTTCTCTTTCTGCTAGTTCATTATTAGTATATGGAAACACCACAGATTCTGTATATTAATTTTATATCCTGCAACTTTAGTAAATTTATGAGTTCTATTAGTTTTTTGCTGGCGATTTTAGGATCTTCTTTGTTTGATATCATGTCATCTGCAGTCAATGTCAGTTTTTCTTCTTCCTACCTGTTTAGGGTTGTTTTATTTCTTTTATTGCCTGACTGCTATGCCTAGGACTTGCAATACAGTGTTGTAGGAAAGTAATAAGCGTGGGCCCAAAATCACTGCAGATGGTGACGGCAGCCATGAAATTAAAAGACTCCTTGGAAGAAAAGTTATGACCAACCTAGATAGCATATTCAAAAGCAGAGACATTACTTTGCCAACAAAGGTCTGTCTAGTCAAGGCTATGGTTTTTCCAGTGGTCATGTATGGATGTGAGAGTTGGACTGTGAAGAAAGCTGAGCACCGAAGAATTGATACTTCTGAACTGTGGTGTTGGAGAAGACTCCTGAGAGTCCCTTGGGCTGCAAGGAGATCCAACCAGTCCATTCTGAAGAACATCAGCCCTGGGATTTCTTTGGAAGGAATGGTGGTGAAGCTGAAACTCCAGTACTTTGGCCACCTCATGAGAAGAGTTGACTCATTGGAAAAGACTCTGATGCTGGGAGGGATTGGGGGCAGGAGCAGAAGGGGATGACCGAGGATGAGATGGCTGGATGGCATCACGGACTCGATGGGCGTGAGTCTGAGTGAACTCCGGGAGTTGGTGATGGACAGGGAGGCCTGGCATGCTGCGATTCATGGGTCGCAAAGAATTGGACTAAGCGACTGAACTGAATAAGCGTGGGCATCCTTGTCTTGTTCCTATTCAAATAATTGCAGCTGTTCACTGTTGAGTATGATGTTTGCTATAGGTTGTCGTATATGGCCTTCATTATGTTGAGGTATGTTCCCTCTATACCTACCTTGTTGAGGATTTTTATTGATTGGACACAGAGTTCACTCAGGTTTTCCATAAAATGTTATGGAATGTTTCAAAAGCTTTTCCTGCATCTCTCGAGGTGATCATATGATTTTTTTTCCAATTTATTGATGTGGTGAATATCGATTCACTTGTGGATGTTGAACTATCCTTGTATCCCAGTGTTAAATCCTGCTTGATCATGATCCTGCATGATCCTTTTCATGTATTTTTGAATTTAGTTTGCTAATATTTTGTTGAGCATTTTGTAGCTGTGTTCAATCAGTGATATTGACCTGTAATTTCTTTTTTGTGATATCTTGGTCTGTTTTTGGTATCAGACTGGTAGTGGCCTCATTCTCTGAGGCCAACATCACCTGAATACAAGGAAGGAATGCATCAGAAAGCAACCAACCAAACCAGTTGTTTTAGGTGTAAGGTTGCTTTTTCTTGTTCCTTCATTTAGGAACATATTTCTCTGTCTCATTTTACCTCATTCCCTGTGTTTATTCCTGTGTATTAGTTTGTTGGTTACTTTTCACAATCTTAGAAAATGCCTAGGTAGGAGATGTCCTGTGAGGCTCTACTGTATACTCCCCTCTGGTAATTAGCTGTATATGCTCTAGGGGTACCCTCTATTGGACTGCATGGGCCATTCTGTTGTTGAATGGCTAACTACTATGAGTGTGCCAGTGAGTGAGGCTGACCCCTGTCCTGGTTAGCTTCCAAACTCTGTTTTGTTTGGTGGTTGCTGATCTGCTGGTTGAGTCTGAGGCCTAATATGGCTTGCTGCCTGGCCTGGGGAATCCTGGTGCTGGTACCAGTCCAGTGGAGTGTGGGGCTCTGTCCCAGAGTGGCTGGTTGTCGGATCTTGGGGGTCCTGGGACTGGCACTGGTCAACTTAGGTTCGTAAGTCCCTGGGGCTAGTAGGTTAGACAGAGGACTCCAAATGGCTACAGTCAGTGAGAGTCCCAGTTGCCTCCTCCTTTTCCAAGAGGTGCTCCAAGGTTAGCAAGTGGTTGTAACCTAGGCTTCTTTCCAATTACTGCCTTACTGAGACTTATAGTGTGTGTTTTGCACATGCCTTTTTAAAAAAAAAATAAATTTATTTTAATTGGAGGTTAATTACTTTTTGGGCTCTGTGGGAGAGGAAGAGGGTGGGATGATTTGGGAGAATGGCATTGAAACATGCACATGCCTTTTAAAAGCAGAGTATTCATTTCTTATAGCCCCCTTGCTGTCTTGTATGCAAGTCTCACTGGCCTCCAGTGTCAGACTTCTGGGCGCTTATCTTCCAAGTGCAGGACCTCCTCAGGCTGGGGAGCCTGATGTGGAGCTCAGACCCCTTGCTCTTTGGGGAGCATAGCTATGATTATCCCTCTGTTTGTGGGTTGCTAACACAAGGGTATCGGAGAAGGCAATGGCAACTCACTCCAGTACTCTTGCCTGGCAAATCCCATGGACAGAGGAGCCTGGTAGGCTGCAAACCATGGGGTCGCTAAGGATCAGACATGACTGAGCGACTTCACTTTCACTTTTCACTTTCATGCATTAGAGAAGGAAATGACAACCCTCTCCAGTATTCTTGCCTGGAGAAATTCAGGGACAGGGAAGCCTGGTGGGCTGCCGTCTGTGGGGTCTCACGGAGTCAGACACGACTGAAGGGACTTAGCAGCAGAAGCAGCAACACAAGGGTATAGGTCTTAACTGTGTTTCTACACCTCCTCCTCTCTCCTTGTGATTTCTTCTGTTACTTTAGTTGTGTAAAATCTTTTCTGCTAGTCTTCAAATAGTCATTGTAGATAGTTGCTCTGTAAATAGAGTTTTATTGTGCCCATGAGCTCAGAGTCTTTCTACACTACCATCTTGGCCACAATTTATGTTTTTGTGTTTGAGATATCAACTTCATATTTTCCCACTATTTAAAAAAGCTATTGCTGTTAGAAGAACAATAAAATGATTAATAATCAAGTATTGTTTAAATAGGTTTTAGCTTATGGGACAGAGTAACTGAAATATATTTTCCCAATCTTAACAAAATTCTGAATGTTTTAGCTTGATTATTAGAAGTTCTATTTAGTTTCCATTGTAGCACCTTCATGGTTTCTCTTTTTTGTTATTGTTTGTTAAAAATTTTCTTGCCCTCCAAACTCAAAAAGACAGAAAATGTGTCTTTTTCACTTTCATATTTCACACTGCAGCATGTTGCCTAGAACTTATTTTTAAATGAGTTAAAATAGCCCTGAATTATGATTAGGATAAAGTTTTAAGAACTTCTTTGTGTTATATAAATCTGTTTACTGTTTGAGGATTTTTAGAGCAAGAAACAAAGTTTGACACTTGGGCTAGAAGAAAGTGAAGTTGAAGATCTCCTGGCCAATTAAGTTGGTATACAAATTAGAACATGGCTTTTAAAGATATGCTATTATTTTGCTGTCTTATCAGAATTCCTGAAATATTGGAATGTTGGCAGAAGGGAAAAGATATCTTTTTATTCCCAAATCCCTATGTCTATAGTCAGTACCTTTACTGACTTATCTTGAGGATTGTAAATATCCTCTTAAAAATGAAATGTGGCTGAAAGGCATACTATTCCATTACTTTAAAGATAAAGCATAGATTTAAAAAATCTTTTATATAAAGCTTTGTACAAAAATATTACAGAAGAGAGGCTGAAGAGTTAAATGCAAGAGAGAAAAGCATGGTTCAATTTATTGATATAGATATACAACAACCAAAGTGTAAACAAATATGAACATGAACATAAAATATTTCAATGGTTCCCCATTATTTTATGAATGAAGTTTAAAATATTTTTACGTGATCATGAGGCTTCACATTACTCAGCCCCAATTGACCTCACTCACATCAACCTCTGCCATTATCTTCTTCTCTTTCTGTCTTTCATTAAGCCAGGTTTTCTTTTATATCCTATAATGGTCATGCTACCTCCTACTCCAAGTTTGTTGCAAACACAAGTTGTTTTTTTGGACTTCTCCCAGCATCACCTGTATGGATGCATACGCTTATTCTCATCTGAATCTCTAGACCCAGATCCCCATAGGATGTGAACTCATAGCACCTTGCACTCTTCTTTCAAGCATGTATCACAGTTGTAAACAAATTGTGTTGTTATTCAGAGTTAATTGTCTATTCTATCCATGATAATGTCGATTCTAGAAAGGTAACAACTGTGTCTGTCTGGATCATTTTTGTCTGTGGTTTTAAATGCCAGGCAAATAGTAAATGCTTATACGTAAAATAGAGAAAGTTATAGCCTTTGCTTTATAGGAGAGTTATAAGGAGGAAATGAGACAATCTGTGTCAAGAATTCAGGAGACTTGTTTGAAGACACCTAGAGCCCTGGATTGGAGAAGGCAGTGGCAGTGCACTCCAGTACTCTTGCCTGGAAAATCCCATGGGTGGAGGAGCCTGGTAGGCTGCAGTCCATGGGGTCGCTAGGAGTCAGACACAACTGAGCGACTTCACTTTCACTTTCATGCATTGGAGAAGGAAATGGCAACCCACTCCAGTATTCTTGCCCGGAGAACCCCAGGGATGGGGGAGCGTGGTGGGCTGCCATCTATGGGGTTGCACAGAGTCGGACACGACTGAAGTGACGTAGCAGCCGCAGAGCCCTGGATTATTGGTGGAGTTGGTAAAGCTTCACCAATACAGTTTGGATAGCTTTCCTCCCTCTGATAAAACATCAGAGGGCAGGTTTTATGGGCCACTTCCTCTTTTTTCCTTGGTCATTTTTCTTCATTGAAATGTATTTAACATACAACATTGTGTAGATTTAAGCTGTGCAATGAGCTAATTTGACACATTTATATATTATGATTGCCTTCGCAGTGATAATGAGCACCTCTGTCATGTCACTTAATNGCCCTGGATTATTGGTGGAGTTGGTAAAGCTTCACCAATACAGTTTGGATAGCTTTCCTCCCTCTGATAAAGCGTCAGAGGGCAGGTTTTATGGGCCACTTCCTCTTTTTTCCTTGGTCATTTTTTTTCATTGAAATGTATTTAACATACAACATTGTGTAGATTTAAGCTGTGCAATGAGCTAATTTGACACACATATATTATGATTGCCTTCGCAGTGATAATTAGCACCTCTGTCATGTCACTTAATTATCCTTCCTTTTGAGTAGTTAGAATGATTAAGATCTAGTATCTTAGCAATTTTCATGATTATAATACAACCTTGTAAATTTCACTATATTGTGCATTAGATCTGTAGGATTTACTACTCATTTCAAGTTTATACTTTTGAACAGAATCATGCAATTCTAGCCCCTGGTAACCACCCTTTTACTCTGTTTTTACTTTTTTAGATTCTACACAGAGGTGGTATAATATAGTATTTGTCTTTTTCTGTCTGACTTACCTCACTTACCTTTTCTTCAAGGTCCATCCACGTTGGTACAGATGGCAGGATGTTCTTACCTTTCATGGCTGAATAATAGCCTATTGTATACGTATATGCCACATCTTCTTTATTCGTTCATCCATTGATGGGCATTAGGTTGTTTCCATACCTTGGCTGTTTGTGAATAACGCTGCAGTAGACATGGGAGTGCATATATCTCTTCCGTATCCTGTTTTCATTTCCTTTGGGTGTATATTCATAATTGGAATTGTGGATCACATGGTAGATCTAACTTTAATTTTTTGGAGAAACTTTCATATTTTCCACAATGGAGCACTTTCTAATTCATTTCTTTTTAATCATGAAAGGTATAGAGTGGTCACTTCCTTCTTATCATGTTTCTCACTACCATGATTGCATCACCATCAAGACTCTCACTAGCCTAATGAAATCCAAAAGACATTAATAATAATTTGACATTTGAGCATTTATGTTATGCTGGCCCTCTCTTAAGTGTCTTAAAGGTATGAACTTGTTTAATTCCTGAGTGATCCTATGAAATACGATTATTGTCATTCCTGATACTGAGAAGAGAGGTTGCCCTGATTACACAGTTAATAAATAGTAGAACTGGGGTTTGGATTTACAGAGTGTATCTTTTAGTGGGCATGCTTTCACCACCATGCTGTGCTAATGAAATGGTTCTGAAGGCAACTCTGTTGTTCATTGCATAAGAGTTTTATCCTCTCTCTTTACCACATACCAAGAGAAAAAGAAATGTACGTTGAAATCAGGCAGCTGTCCCAATTTGACTGAAGGTGACCTCATCTTCCTAGGTCTTTGTTCAGTTGAGGTAATCCTGCCACCAAAACAGAAACAAAAAATACAAGGCATGTTAAGTCTAATAAGACATCAAAGATGTTTGACAAAATTCTCCAACCCACTCACTTTCTAGTTTAGAACTGGGGAAAAAGATAGTGTCCATAATAAATGGAAATGACGCTCTGCTCACATAGAAAATGGGAGAGAATGTCAGGGGAAGAAGAGAGAAGAGATGAGAAATCTTGGATTAGAGGACAGCAGTCAGTGAGAGGCAGCTGCAAATATTAGCTATGGAGAATGGAGAACAACTTTACAGAAAGGATAGACATACCCTCAGATGCCTTTAAGAAGCACCATTTAGGGAAGAAGTTGAGTACTGAAATATGAAGACAGTTAACTCAGAGTATTCTCTTTACTAAGTTGTAGGATTTCAACCCTGCACCATGTAAAAGGAACACATTAAAGTTTTCTTTGAAAATAAAAAGCACCCAAAACAACCTTGGTTGGAAGTGCCAATATCTTAACAATGTTAAGTAACAAGGTAGCACCAAACTTCCATTTAAATTATTTATAAGTGATAAAGTAGCACTAATCAGAATATGAATTTTTAATGTTCACTGTTGAATGTTCTATAATTCCCCTCTTATGTCTTTGATGACACCACTGGCTGAAAATGAAAAGTTCCACGTTATCCCAATATTGTTACTCAGATACTTGTTTGTAATTTGTATTTTTCTTCAGATAATCTTAGTCACAAGTGATGTACCTGTTATGTTTGTGGTGCTTTATTCTTCAAGATAGCTGGGAATTGATGACCTACACCTAATTAAATTGAAACAAATTTCTAAGAAAAAAGCTAAGCAAGTTTCTAAGAAGTTGCCTTAATGTAAGTGGCTGTTCATTGTCTTATTTTTTTTTTTAACTCAAATTGTCTCCTAGTTGACAAATTCTTCCAGACATATATATGCTAAAAGTGTAGGATGCTACTAGAATAACTTCTTTTCAGGCTATGAATAATGCTAAGCAGAATCCTAAAACAGGAAGTAAAGCTAGCATTTAATATGCACACAGCAGCATTAAAAACTCAATTCAGATGCAATCTACTGCAGCACTATATGCTGGCCTATAAAAGTCGCAGGCAAATATAGCTTTATAGATTCAATGAAGAGTTGTCAGTTTAACTGCATTTTCACAACTAGACCACATAAAATCTATGGTCTAATCTTTGGCTAGAGAATATGATCTAGTCTCAAAATGACTAATGTGTTAAATTTGGTAGTTATTTATTCAGTGCCTCCTGTTGGGGCAACATACACGTCAGCGACATGCAAATGTTGGATTGCTTTGCAATGAACCCTTTCTTGTGTGTAATGACTTTATCTAAGGAGAAAATTAGAAATTAGGGGAAGAGAAATGAAGCAATTTGAATGTCCCAGAGACTCAAAGAGAAGCCTCGAAAAAAATTCTGATTTTTATGAATTTTACTCTTTGGTGGGAAATGATCTATTTCTTCTCTCTCTCTCTTCTTTAGTCGATTATAGTGTCCAACTCTTGCGACCCCATGGACTATAGCCTGCCAGGCTCCTCTGTCCATGGGGATTCTCCAGGTAAGAATACTGGAGTGGGTTGCCATTTCCTTCTCCAGGGGATCTTCCAGACCCAGGAATCGAACCCGGGTCACCTATATTGCAGGCAGATTCTGAACTTTGAGGGAAGCCCATGTACTGCTTGAAGTCTAGCAATTTTAAAGTCTGTAGAAGCCTGGTGTTGAAACAATATACTATTAATGACACAAAAAGGACATCAAAAGAGATATTATCAAAAATTGTTTCAAAATCTGGTTTTCATTTCCTAAGTGGAGGAAAAACAAAACCAAAGCATAAGATCTTGATTTCTGGCATAGATACACAATGGCATATATTTTGACTTTGTATGTTACTATGAAGATGCTCTGCTCTTATAATTCATTTGTGAGTTTTTCACAAGTAAAAAATTTTGCTTCAGGATACTTGTTTTAATTTTGTTGTTGTTGTTCACTTACTAAGTCCTGTCTAACTCTTGGTGCCCCATGAACTGCAGCACACAAGACTTCCCTCTTCCTTGGCTATATCCCAGAGTTTGCTCAAACTCATGTGCACTGAGTCAGTGATGGCATCCAACCATCTCATCCTCTGTTGTCTCCTTCTCCTCCCATCCTCAATCTTTCCCGGCATCTGAGTCTCTTCTGATGAGCTGACTCTTCTCATGACGTGGCCAAAGTATTGGAGCTTCAGCATCAGCCCTTCCAGTGAATATTCAGGGTTGATTTCCCTTAGGATGACTGGTTTGATCTGTTTGCTGTCCAAGGGACTCTTGAGAATCTTCTCCAGAACCATAGTTCAGAAGCATCAGTTCTTCGGCACTCAGCCTTCTTTATGGTCCAGCCCTCACATCCGTACGTTACTACTGGAAAAGCCATAGCTTTGGCAATACAGACCTCTAGATGCCTTTTGGCTGATTGATGCCTTTCATACGCTGCAGGTATTTGTTATCCCACTGCTTTGGACTTTCTGGAAATTCATTGTGTCTGCATAACTCGTGGTTGGCAAAATGTAGATGGATAGCACAGATCCCAGAAGTGAGCCTCAAATGATATGCATATTAAAGTTTGAAACAAGAAGATATTTTCTAAATTGGTAGTCCAAAACCATTGTCACTTGCAGATCCTCTGGAACTAGAGATTCACTAGCCCCTCCCCAGACGTCGTGAATCAAAATCTGTAGGGTGGTGGTGGGACTAGGGCATCTATTTTGCTGTCCTCGTTAAGCTCCTTAAGTGAATATCATGCACAGTGAGGGCTGCAAGCCACTGTACATAGCTGACAGTTGTACAGAACTTTGTAATTTACAAAGCATGTCGCAATTTTTTATCTCACTTAATCTGGTATGATGGACATCAGTGCTATGTTGTAGACAAAGAACTCAAACTTTAAGAGAGGTTAAATGATTACCTAATAATGTACATCTTAACTTTAAAGTCTAGACTTCTGATAAAAAAACCACTGGCTCTTTTACTTTTGGACTTATTTTGGGGTGTAATATACATACAGGAAAAAACGGCAGTGCCATTAGTGTGCAGCCAAGTGAATTTCCTCAAACCAAGCACATCTGTGTAGTCAGCCACACAAATGCCCTCCTCTGTTCTCCTCCAATCACTAATTACTCTCGTGAGAACAGTTACTATGCTGACTTCAAACACTGGTGGGATTCATCTACTTTCGCATGATTTCGATGAATAGGCTCACCCATTATAGACTCAATTGTGTAAGCCTTCTTTTAAGGATCACTACATATGTGGGACTGATCTGTGTTGTATTGTACAGCAATGATGAATTTACCCTCATTGGTTATAGTGTTTCTTTGTGTGAATATATGACATAATATTATTCATTCTAGTACTGGTGGAAATTTCCATAGTTTCAGTTTTTATCTGAGTCCAGCAGAACTCTCTCAACATTCTAGTGCACATCTTTGGTAAACAGGTACAAATTTTTATTGGGTATGTACCTAGGAAAATCTTGTGCTTTCAAATTATAATTTTTCAGTTATAAGTTGGCCGAAATCACCTCTAGCTTTTCCCTTCCAAACCTTTCTCTTCTGTTAGTTATTATAATCCTTACCACCACTCCTAACTTCATTAATCAAAACCTCTCTGAAACAAGAAAGAGGCAAATTAATTTACTCTAAGATATAGCATGTCTGTTAATTCCAGATTTATTTCAAAGGATAGTATCTTGATTAAAGGGACAACTTTCTGATTGTTCAGGGCATAGACCATCATAGGCATATTTAAGCCAATGGTTTTATCTTATTTTGATACAGAGTTTTGTTGAAAAATGTTTTTTGGACAAAATGTTATGAGGAAACACAAAATGAGTAATATGAGTAATTAATTGATTACTCACCAAGTAACCGTTGCTTGACTCTGTGTGCTTGCATAGACTTACTAACCCCCTTCGGTGCCAGCACCGTTCTACCAGATACCACTGGTCAGAGTATGTCAGCCTGCTCAAAGAGTGTGTTCATATAGTTCTGTTACAGCATCACTGTCCCTCCTTCAGGTGTTTGATTACCTGGGATCCTTTTCTGTGAATCTTCAGGATGCTATGGGACTTCCCTATGATTCTGTTGCATGGACCCTAGATCCTTATAAGGTTCACTGATATCATTAAGTCAGAGTAAGTATTTCCTGGTGTCTTTATCCATGGAGTGGGAAGGGAGGTAAGGTTGATTAATAACAAGTGCATGGGTTTTTCAATAGAACAAGTGATTGCTTCTCTAGGCCTTAGTTTTCTCAGGTATAATATTTCCATTAGCTTAAACAATATAACAGATACTATGAAGTTAATATAAATATTTGGTGCTGAATAAATGGTATCATTAATAGCTGCTAAAGGTCAGGGACTATGTCTTATTTATCCCTAAAATAATTTTTGGTAGGAGGCGTCTTATAAATTTTTAAGGGAACTTATGATTTATATAAGTCCTGCTGGTTGGGGGATAATATTTGAATGAAAAAGGATGCTCCATTCTCCCTGGCCCCTATTCCCTTCTCTATGAATTCTGAATTAACTAACAAAACTATAAAATCTGTCTTTATGTGCTCCAAATCTATTCCTGGTAGGGAGAAATTCCTCAGATAACAATATCACAGGTAGGGGATTCAGGTAGGGTTAGGCTGTATTTGGGAAAGAGTCCGAGCATATTATAGAAGTGCAGAAAGAATTATGTCAAGTATATTATCATTAAGGAACATAAATTATATTTAAATTCAGCTTTGTCTGAATCCTCAGGTCTCCATCTGATCAAGCATGTTAAAACCAGCTGAACTCTTTTAATTGCTTTTCACCTCCTAGTCTAGGCTTCAACGTTAGCTATTAATTGCTTCTGAATGGTATGTACTGTCACATACAGCAAATGGATACAGGGCTTCATTTAGGAAGTGATCATCAATAGACATTCATTGTGCTTCTAGCATAGTGAGTCTGAATACCATCATCAACACCACTGGCAATTCTATTACCAAAAGTGCCGATAGTTCCACCAAGGATGTCATGACCAGTTGCACTACAAATACTAACAATTTCAGCACCCTTGACAATTCAGCACCTAATACCACCAGCAATTTTGTCACCAGTACCGATAGCAACTTCAAAACCAATATTCAAAGTGACGCTAAAGGTCAACAGATATGCTGGGTTCTGGGAGCCCACATAGACAAAACGTGGTCTATGACTTTACTGTGTACCTAGCTTGATGGGGGAAGTACAGAGTTGGCACTGTTTGATCCTACTTGACCTGCATGGCCCCATCTGTCCTTCATCTTGGATACCCCGCCACTCTGCTCCTCACACATTGTTTGCTAGCCACATTAGCTTACTAAAAATGCCAGGGTTTTTCCTACTTAAAGACATTTGTGTCTGCTGCGCTCTCTTCCTGGTATAATTTGTCTGTGATCTTTACAAGTTGAAATACTTCATACCCTTAAATTCTTAGCATAAATACCACTTCCCAAGAGAAACCTTCTCTAGTCTTCCCTCCCCATTAGGACGACAGGGAAAATAGTTTGTAATTTACATAGTTGATCAGCATTTGCTGTAAATGAGTATCTAGCATGATGTGCACAAGTAGTTATTAGTAGCAATGGTAAAGAACAGAACTGGACAGGTGATCCATTTGACTGGAAACAAGGAGCCAGATTGAATATGAAACCAAAGTCCAGGAGACTGGACAGACTCACAGGAGAGAGGGGTTTCATGTCAGAAATTGGGAGGCAAAGCCTAGAACAGTTAACATGAACCGCAGAGACAAAAGCTCTAGACCAGCTCTGAGCCCTTTGGTAGGTGCTGGATAGTTCAGACAGTGTGGCGGCGAATGGGACACAGTGTACAAAATGCACAAGTAGCAAAGGGAGGGGTGTATAATGAACTACTTCTGATATAATTGAGCCTGAGGGGAAAATAAACAGTCATCAATGAGAATGGCTGTTAATAACCATGATGTGTCATGGCCCTTTCAAGAAATTTTCTGTACCTTTCCAATTTCCTTTTATCTCCTCCTCCTCGGGCTCATAGGCGATGGGGTGCAAAGTTATTATGGAAATGGGGACTTGAAGTTTTCACTCATGTTTATTGTAACTGATTCCTATGAGTCTAGAGAGAAAGAGTAAGTATTTAGTCAACAGTTCTATTTTTGTTGCTGTTTTGTTAAAAGTTAGAAATTATCCAACACACTTTACATAAAATACCACAGAAAATATTCTTAATTATTCTGGCCCACACCAGGTTCTCCTCTCTTTAACTTATTTATCCTTGTTCAGAGTTGATTTAATATAGTGGAGTTAAGAGCAAAGATTATGGAGACAGGCCACTTGGTTTTTGAGCCTCGGCTGGAGCTCTTATTATCAGTGGAGACCTTGGATAAGTCACTTAGCCTCTCTCTGCCTTCAGTTCAGTTACTCAGTCATGTCCAACTCTTTGCGACCTCATAGTCTGCAGCACACCAGATTTCCCTGTCTATCATCAACTCCCAGAGCTTGCTCAAACTCATGTCCACTGAGCCAGTGATGCCATCCAACCATCTCATCCTCTGCTGTCCCCTTCTCCTCCTGCCTTCAATCTTGCCCAGCATCAGAGTCTTTTCCAATGAGTCAGTTCTTCACATCAGGTGGTCAAAGTATTGGAGTTTCAGCTTCAGCATCAGTCCTAATGAATATTCAGGGTTGATTTCCTTTAGGATTGACTGGTTTGATATCCTTATAGTTCAAGGGACTCTCAAGAGCCTTCTCCATCACCACAGTTCAAAAGCATCAGTTCCTCAGTGCTCAGCCTTTTTTGTTGTCCAACTCTCACATCCATACATGACTACTGGAAAAACCATAGCCTTGACTAGATGGACCTTTGTTGGCAAAGTAATGTCTCTGCTTTTTAATATGCTGTCTATGGGGGTTATAGCTTTTCTTCCAAGGAGCAAGCATCTTTTAATTTCATGACTACATTTACCTTCTGCAGTGACTTTGGAGCCAAAAAAAATAGTTTTTCACTATTTCCATTGCTTCCTCATCTATTTGCCATGAAGTGATAGGACCGGATGCCGTGATCTTAGATTTCTGAATGTTGAGTTTTAAGTCAACTTTTTCACTCTCCTCTTTCACTTTCAAGAGGCTCTTTAGTTCTTCTTTGCTTTCTGCTGTAAGGGTGATGTCATCCGAGTATTTGAGGTTATTGATATTTCTCCCAGCAATCTTGACTTTAGTTTGTGATTTATACAGCCTGGCATTTCGCATGATGGACCCTGTGTATAAGTTAAATAAGAAGGGTGACAATATACATCATTGACGTACTTCTTTTCCTATTTGGAACCAGTCTGTTGATCCACGTCCGGTTCTAACCGTTGCTTCTTGACCTGCATACATATTTCTCAAGAGGCAGGTCAGGAGTTCTGGTATTCCCATCTCTTGAAGAATTTTCCACAGTTTGTTGTAATCCACACAGTCAAAGGCTTTAGTGTACTCAATAAAGCAGAAATAGATGTTTTTCTGGGAGTCTCTTGCTTTTTTGATGAGCCAATGGCTGTTGACCATTTGATCTATGATTCTTCTGCCTTTTCAAAATCCAGCTTGAACATCTGGAAGTTCATGGTTCATGTACTATTGAAGACTGGCTTGGAGGATTTTGAGCATTACTTTGCTAGTGTGTGAGATGAATGCAATTGTGCGGTAGTTTGAGCATTCTTTGGCATTGCCTTTCTTTGGGAGTGGAGTGGAAACTGACCTTTTCCAGTCCTGTTGCCACTGCTGAGTTTTCCAAATTTGCTGGCATATCGAGTGCAGCACTTTCGCAGCATCATCTTTTAGGATTTGAAATGGGTCCGCTGGAATTCCATCACCTCCACTAGCTTTTGTTCATAGTGATGCTTTCTAAGGCCCACTTGACTTCACATTCTAGGATGTCTGGCTCTAGGTGAGTGATCACAGCATCGTGGTTATCTGGGTCATGAAGATCTTTTTTGTATAGTTCTTCTGTGTATTCTTGCCAGCTCTTCTTAATATCTTCTGCTTCTGTTAGATCCATACCGTTTCTGTCCTTTATTGAGCCCATCTTTGCATGAAATGTTCCCTTGGTATCTCTGATTTTCTTGAAGAGATCTCTAGTCTTCCCCAGCCTATTGTTTTCCTCTATTTCTTTGTACTGATCACTGAGGAAAGCTTTCTTATCTCTCCTTGCTATTCTTTGGAACTCTGCATTCAAATAGGTATCTTTCCTTTTCTCCATTGCCTTAGCTTCTTTTCTATTCACAGCTAATTGTAAGCCCTCCTCAGACAACCATGTTGCCCTTTTGCATTTCTTTTTCTTGGATGGTCTTGATCACTCCCTCTGTACAGTGTCACGAACCTCCATCCATAGCTCTTCACACGTTCTGCTGCTGCTGCTCCTGTTAAGTCTCTTCAGTTGTGTCCGACTCTTCACAACTCCATGGACTGCAGTCTACCAGGCTCCTCCATCCATGGGGTTTTCCAGGCAAGAGTACTAGAGTGGGGTGCCATTGCCTTCTCTGCTTCACACACTCCCAGATTTAATCCCTTGAATCTATTTGTCACTTCCACTGTATAACCATAAGGGATTTGATTTATGTCATACCTGAATGGTTTTCCCTACATCAGTTTAAGTCTGAATCTGGCAATAAGGAGTTCATGATCTGAGCCACAATCAGCTCCCAGTCTTGGTTTTACTCACTTATAGAGCTTCCTAAAGCTCTTCCTTTAAGAAGTCTTCCTCAAAACTCTCTGCCTTAGTTTTAACTATTGCACTACTCTGCAAAGTAATGATAGTATTCACATGTAATACTAGATAAGCTGTAGAATATGACACTGAAATGAGCATGAATCGTGAGAATGAATCAGTTTGAACAGTACCTGGCACATAGTAAGGGCTACACAAATATGAAATATCACGACTGAACAACTAATAACAAAACATTCGATAGGGAGTTTTAAGTTTTTTGTAACTGTCTGAAGTTTACAAATGAAAGTTAGAAAGTAATTGCTAAGACTCTTCTGCAAACACCACAACAGTTCAGGAAAATCAACTGGTTTTAGTCATCAGCTACATTTTCTTTATGGGTAAGAATACATCAAAGTTGGTTACAACCTCTTTTAAGTTTTTCCATTATATAACCTCATCTGTAATAACTGTGTTGGTTAAGGGAATCATTATTCAAAGGACTGAATCATCTACATGCAAATGAGTTTAGCATAATTTCCTTAAGCATAGTAATCACTAAAGAGAGAAGATTCGTTTTCTTTCATAAGTCTATGTGTCTGAAACAATTTAGCAATGTAAACAGGGTGAGGGTGCAAGTCAACATTTAAAATCCCTTTGTGGCATCTTTTTACAGTAAAATCCCATCCCCAGGCAATTATCACCTACCTTAAAAAAAAGTATTTCTTATCTATTTTATCTCAAGAGTCTATATATTACACTGGAAAGTCGGTTTTCCCTTTTGAAAAAAAAAAGTTTTACTTAGACTTTGTCCTGAAACTGACAATTATGTCAAAAACTTGCTATTTGGAACATCTTTGATTAAGACTAGGGCTTTCAGCATATTTTTTTACTGTGTGACTCTCTTCCGTCTTCTCAGTGTCTTCAAACTTGCTTGTTTGTGCATCTCCAAGACATAAGCATTTGAGCACTGACACCCTAGAAAGCTAAAACAAACATTATACATGTCTTACTGTCCTAGCATAATGAACACAGTAAATGTGAGACAAAAGATAAAAAGGACACAAGGAAATAACTAAATATAGCATTTCTTTTGTGCCTTAAGTACTGCAGGTATTGGATACATTTACTTTGAGTATCTGAAATTTTAGTAAGTCTTTAGAGACATTTGAAGCTAGTAAACATGACTTCTCTTCTCTTAAGACACAAAAATCATGATAAATTTTTAAGTGTGAAAAAACTTTGGATTCATGAATTACATATTCACAATTTTGATCTAGGCTTTATTTAGATTTTGTTCCCCCACCCAGGAAGTTGGTTATCTCTCTCTGACTCTGGCAGAAAACCCACAACTTGCTCCTTTTGTAAGAACACATGAGGAATAAATGCTGAAGAGGGATGTTAAGTACATTTCAGTAACTCACTGAGAAACCTTCCCTTATATGATTAGCAAGATTGAAAGTGGGTTTGGAGAGAAAAGGAGTATTGTATGAGAATTTTTATGTTGTGAACAAATGATTTCTGAAGATGTGTCTTTTGTTTGTTTTCTGGCATCTTTAGAGCTTAACTTCAGTCTCATATAGTCCAGCATAGCTTTTCGCAGTCACAGTTATCAGACTCCCAACATCAAACCTGGAAAATCATAGTATGTTTTAATAGAATTTCCAAACTATTTATAAAAACACTGTTTATAACGCTGTCGGAACCTTACTCATTCCTAAGCTATACAGAATGGTGTGTACTTAAGAGCTGCTTACTTGTATAGGCTAATGTAAGTGTTCTGAGCATGTTTAAGGTAGGCTCAGCCAAGCAGAGAATGAGATGGTAAGAATCCATTGGCCTCATGACCAGGGGAAAGAGTGTGTGTGTGTGTGTGTGTGTCTGTCTGTCTGTCTGTAAGTGGGAAATCACTTCAGTTGTGTCTGACTCTATGTGACCTCATGGACTGTAGCCCTCCAGGCTCCTCTGTTCACAGGATTATCCAGGCAAGAATACCAGAGTGGGTTGCCATGCCTTCCTCCAGGGGATCTTCCCAACCCAGGGACTGAACTCATGTTTCTTATGTCTCCTGCATTGGCAGACAGGTTCTTTACCATTAGAATCATGTGGAAAAGGGATTCTAGGTTATTATGAAAGTGAGTAACAACAGCTGGTAGCATATTAGAAGGTACTAGTTGATGGATCTAGGTTTTAAGAGGTGATGTTTGTCCTTTGAATTTTAGTGCCAGTATTCGCAACTTGGTGGCAACCAGGACACAGGGCCATGCTCTCTGCTAGTGTTCAAGATGTCCATTAGCAATACACAGAAGCAGGTGCATTTAAAACTTAATATCCTTAGTACTTTGTACAAACTAGCAATCCTTTTTTATTGGAAGGAAATGTTTCCTTTCCTGTAATTATTCCATCTGAATATCCAGTCCTGACATTTAAAGTGAAGCATGTTCAAATTTCCCTTGAAATTTAAAATTTGTGCTAAATTAGGTTGTTTGGTGGGAAGTGAGCCTTGCATTTGTTAAGGAGAGATTTGGTTATAAAAGTTTGATTGACTTAAGGCTCTGAAAGCGGGTAAATGAAGCCAGTGGCAAGAAAATGAGAAAAAGAAGTTGGTGGGCAGGTGATTCATTGCCATTTCCTGTAGTTCTCATCTGATGACAAAGAGCTATATAGATCATTGGTCAAGAAATGAACTGTTTCTTTCAGGGTTCTGCAGTAACAGTGAAGCAAAATGTTAAGCAGTTACTAAACACAGTATCTGTATTTGTCTTCATGGAGAGTCTAGTGCTAGCTTCTCTTCTTGTAGTCAACAGTAGCTGCTCAATCAAAGAATGTTGACTGGGATTTGGAAAGACTTTTTAAAAAGTGAGATAGATTGGTCTAAGTATTCCTTCCTTCTGCTTCTGGATCCTTTTCTTCTCTCTTGCCTTGACGCTTATTTATCAAACTCAAGTTATATGCCAGGAATTGTATAAGGTGCTGAAAATGCAGTTCCAAAGAACAACAGCAACAACAAAAAAATTGGTCTTTCATGGAGTGTATATTTTAATCGACAAAATAGAATCAAAGCAAATGTATTGAATAATTACAGATTGTGACAAGTGACATGAAGGACCCAATCAAGTAGCTAAGTTAGGAGATAACAGTAGAGGTAGGGAGGATACGGCACTGCAGTCCGCAGAGCATCTCTGAGATGGTTACCTGAGGGATGGGCTGGAGCTGGCAGCTGTTGAAGATACGAGGGGAAGGGATCTGGGAGGGGGAATAGCAGCGGCTGAAGTGGTGACATCACCTTTCAGAATCTGGAAGAGAGGTAGTGTAGCTAAACTGTCCCTGGCATTTGGTGGTTCCACTTAGGATTCTTTGACTTTATGATGATGAGAATGCCGTACTTATTTGCAAGCATACTTCACATTTTGAATTTTGATCTTTTCCCAGGCCAGTGAAACGACATACCAAACTTTCTCTTGNTTCATGCATTGGAGAAGGAAATGACAACCCACTCCAGGGTTCTTGCCTGGAGAATCCCAGGGACGCGGGAGCCTGGTGGGCTGCCATCTATGGGGTCGCACAGAGTCGGACATGACTGAAGCGACTTAGCAGTTATCAGGCATTCATGCATTGATAGTAAAAGTGTGAATTGGGAAAACCAAAGTAATTAGGCTGTATGAAATATCTCAAAATTCCATACATTTTGATTTAGTAATTCTGCTTGTTTGCTCTCTGATTATTGCATTTTCTCACAGCAATTTATGAACCAAAATTTCTGTTAGGCTGGTTCTATCAAGTAGAAAAATATTATGTGGCAAAACATGTTGTTATTCAACACAATGATTTCAGAGAATGCTTCATAACATGAGAAAGGTCTCTCAAGACCGTATCTTTTTTTTTTTAAAGCAAGATATTTGTACAGCATCTGATTTAAATTTTACTAATAAAAGAATATATGAATTATCAAAGGCAGTAAGTTAGGACTCAGATGGCAACACTCGCTGTCTTTGAATGACAGGCGTTTTGGTAAGGTTTCTTATTTTTCACTCTTTTGTGTTCACTAAATCTTTTTCAATATGAATGAAATAATTAGTATATATTAAAATAAGGAACAAATGAGTCGATCTGTTAAGTTGAAGAAAGCCAGTCACCAAGCTGAGTTCAGGAGGGGCTGGGACTCTTAGTATACAGCCAGGCTCAGCAGATGGACATTTTTCATGTGGGGTTTGCTTAGCTTCAGTGTGATTCCTCTGGGTTTCCAAGCAAAGTCAAGTTCAGCTATGCTCAGGAACTGGTGGACCTAATGATTAGGATCTTGGATTTTCAGACTTCTCTGATTCTTGAAGATGTGCAATTTCTTAAAATTGGTGGAGTCACAGCATGGCTTAGGTCACATGTTTATTTTGCAATCTCGATACATCGGAAAAGAGTACCATCTATAATCAGGGTGATTTTATAAGAGAAAGAACTCTATCCCCAGGTGTAGGTAATGCATTATGATTTGAGACTAGAAGACAGTATTTCAGTTGGATAAATATTGCCTTATGGAAACCTCATTGTATTTTTCTTTCAATTTTATTCTAGATGTGTAAAGGCATCACCAGAGACCAGCATCCTTTGGAGAATTCCCACATAAGGAACCACTGCCTTCCCCATAGCCTCCTCACTCCTTTGCAACAATAGTCACTCTCCCATAGGAATGAGGGCACTGAGGCCCAGGTGGCTTGGACTTGTCCGACAAGATTTTGTTGTACCATCTTTAAGTCCTTCTCTGTGTGTTCATGTTGTCCAGAATAAAAAGAAAATTAACTAATGAAATACAGGAATTAACTTAGGACTGACCTAAGCTTTAAAATAGTAAGCTTGTTAAAATTGTTGAAAGCCTTTATCTTCTAGATTTAGCCAGGTGGGGACAAGGAACCCAAACCTAAAGAGGAGAGATATGTACTTTTTAAGAGGATGATGGTGATGGCTGAAAAGATACCAACCAATGGTGGTATTTCACACGTGGAAAGCTGTGTTCAGAGAACACAGTGACTTTCTAGACCAAGACACAGGTATCTGTGTAACTCATGTCCCCTTCTTAGGCCTTGGGAGAGGATTTTACCTTTCCACTCTCAGAAAGTATTTTTATGTTCTCCCATCCTAATTTCTCTGAAGTCTTGTTCTTTGTTTGAACCCCTAGAAAATTCCTTGAGGTCTACTTGAAGTTTGAGTGACTTAGAGTTAAATTTGTAGACCATCCGTCTCTCTTAGCTGGGCCAAGGTTTACTGACTAAGAAGATTCTGTAAAAGAGAAGGGCCAGAAATAGAACTGGACATAGAGTACATCTAGTGACTCAGGAAGCACTGGGGCATCTGTGCTGTGACTGGTGATTTGTATTAAAAATGCACTAAGTATTTTAGGTCAGAAGAAGCAGTGGTTAAGAAAGAGGTTGGCAGGAGGACAGTAACTATCAGAGAACAAAAAGGAGTAAGAATCAAGAGCTGCAAAATTCTTGTTTCACAGTTGAAATTTGGTTTAATTTGACATTGAAAAGAGAGGGACTTAGAATAAATCTAAGACAGAATGTTCTAGCATGATAAAGTAATGTTAAAAGATAACCCGAAGCATGTATTTGAGCAAAAATAACTTGTTGTCTGGAAGTATCTAATTTATCCAGAAGTAGCTCTGAGAGGCTGTATACATGGAAGACTTTTATAGGCAGAAGGGAGTAAGAATGAGCAGATCATGTTACACAAAACGTAGATTGGTTATTACAGGGTTACTTTGTTTTAGGGAAATAGCAGGAGTCACTATCAGGCAGATGACCTCACTAATATTTATCAGGTGATTCCCCATTGTTGTTGTTCAGTCACTAGGTTGTGTCCTTCTCTTTATGATCCCATAGACTGCAGCATGCCAAGCATCCCTGTCCTTCATTGTCTCACGGAATTTGCTCAAACTCGTGTGATGCTATCTAACCATCTCATCCTCTGCCACCCCCTTCTCCTTTTGCCTTCAATATTTCTCAACATCAGGGTCTTTTTCAATGAGTTGGTTCTTCGCATCAAGTGGCCAAAGTATTCAGCTTCATCATCAATTCATCCAGTGAATATTCAAACTGGATTTCCTAGAGGATTGACTGATTTGATCTCCTTGCTGTCCAAGGGACTATGAAGAGTCTTCTCTAGCACTGCAATTTGAAATCATCAATCCTTTGGCGCTCAGCCTTCTTTATGGACCAACTTTCACATCTATACATGACTGCTGGAAAAACTATAGCTTTGGCTGTGGACCTTTGGACCTTTGCTGGCCAAGTGATGTCTCTGCTTTTTAATATGCTGTCTAAGTTCATCATAGCTCTTCTTTCAAGGAGCATATGTCTTTTAATTTTGTGGCTGCACTCTGTCCCCAGTGATTTTGTAGCCCAAGGAAATAAAATCTGTCACTGTTTCTACTGTTTTCCCCATCCATTTGCCATGAAGTGATGGGACCAGATGCTATCATCTTAGATTTTTTAATGTTGAGTTCTAAGCCGCCTTTTTCACTCTGATAAAGAGGCTGTTTTAGCTCTTCTTCGTATTCTACCACTTGCAGTGATATTATCTATATATCTGAGGTTGTTGCTATTTCTCCCAGCAATCTTTATTCCAGCTTGTGATTCATCCATTCTGGTATTTCACATGATGTATTCCACACAAGCAAGGTGATAATTTACAACCTCAGTGTACTCCTTCTCCAATGTTGAACCAGTCCATTGTTCCATGTTCCGTTCTAACTGTTGCTTCTTGGCTTGCATACAGGTTTCTCAGGAGTCAAGTAAGGTGGTCTGGTGTTCCCATCTCTTTAAGAATATTCCACAGGTTGTTGTGATCCACATAAAGACTTTGGTGTGGTCAATGAAGCAGATGTTTTCCTGGAATTCCCTTGCTTTTTCTATGATCCAGTGGATGTTGGAAATTTCATCTCTGGTTCCTCTGCCTTTTCATAATAAAGCTTGCATGTCTGGAAGTTCTCAGTTCATGTACTGTTGAAGCCTAGCTTGAAGGAGTTTGAGCATTACCTTGCTAGCATGTGAAATGAGTGCAATGTTACAGTAGTTTGAACATTCTTTGGCATTGCCTTTCTTTGGGATTGGAATCAAATTCTAAATTGACTGATTTAAATTTAAAATTTTAAATGGTTTAAAATTCCATTTCTGGGAAAGCTGAAGATGTAGTTAATTCTTGGCTTAGTGACATGGGGCTTAATATAAGTAACTCCATTTTGGGCCTGTTATCTTTTGTTTGTTTTTTCTTCTGTTTCTTTTGTTTCTATTAATAATACCCATCTACCCTCGTTAAGAAGTACCTTGTATATTCCCTTTTTGTTACTGAAGCCTGTGATCAATTCTAGGATGGTCCCATATGATAGATCTTGGCACTGTATTAATCATCTAATGAGAATGGTAACAGTGTTGGTCTTAATGGAGCTACTTTTTAATTTGCTGATTTTGATTTAGTCAGTGTGTTTTTGCTGACTTTTAATCCTTTTTTGGTTCAACTCCAGGCAGTTGAGTGATGCCTATTTGAGACTGGCTGACCACCAACAGATAGGCTGGTCTGCAGCTGGCCTGTTGTATCACTATAATTTTGGGAGTGTGCCAGTGCTGATTTTGGACATGTACAGCAGTAATCAGCATCTTGCAGCAAGCAGTAGCTGGAAGCAAGTTCTTAGTTTCCTGGACCAGGCATCCCAACCACTGGACCACAAGGGCCAGCAGTTAAAGCTAAGGTCCCTATTTCTTGCCTACCTAGTCAATAATGAATTCAGGCATGGAGGCAGAATGTAAAGAGCAAAGTAAAAAAGTTTATTGTAAATAAAAGTACATGCGGAAAGGTGCATGGGTGAACACAGAGTCTCTTCTTTGGGAATTTTAAATCCTTTATAAGGGGGCACTTTCCTAGGTCTTTGTCTTCCCTCAGGCCTATTGCCTTGTTGTCCTCCCCTGGTTAATTTGTCTCAAGGCCCTCCCATGAGGTCTGCATGCATCCCTCAGCAAAGATGGATCCCAAAGTGAAGGCTTCTGAGAGAAGCCAGACTCATTATGACCTGGAATTATCCCCTGACTTTTGACCCAAGAAGCCTTTCTGCATGTGTAGTGTCTCCCTTGTCCCATAAAGTGGGGGAGCAGAGATCTCGTAATCCTTCACTCAAACAGAGTTTTGCCCATCTTTGTTTTTGCCATGACTATTACCTTGACTGTGCCATGACTATTACCTTGAGGTGTTTACAAGAGACAGAGACTGGTTATTTACCCTGCTTCTGTTGTTACTTCCATTTTGGAGTACCAACAGGAGGCTTACTGTAAATTCCTCAGCTGGAGTCCACCTATCTCTTGTCATGCAAACTTGAGACTAGTTGTCAGTAGCCAGTATCTGAAGGCCACTTCCTTGTGCCCCATGAAATGTAAACAGGAGGCCAGTTGTAAATGTCGAACACGGAGCCCATCTATCTCTTACCTCAAGCTAGTAAACTAGATCCAAGCTTCCCAGGAGACAGATCATTTTTGCTTTTATATGTGTATCAAACAAATGAGTAGTCCTACCATTTTATTTCTTTGAACTTTCATTCACTTTTTATGATGAAATATACATTAGAAATTTTAAAAGAGGCTTCATGCTGTCAATCACTTAAAAATCCAATACATTACTTTTTCAAAGACTTTTGTGAGGCATCCGCTTGAAATCTGTTTTTACTTATTTTTTTAGTAGCATTTTATTTTATTCTATTATGTGGAGCAAGGATATATTTAGCTCTAAAATTAATGCTACTTGAACAGTTGTCATTTTCTTTCCACTCTGTCTTGGAGAAGCTTTTCCTGCTACTTCTCTTCCTGGTTCCTGTATTCCTCTTTAAATACTCTGCCTACAGTGCCCCTTCTGTGTCAAGGTTTCTTCACCTGGGATCCAGCAACAGAATTCAGGGTTTCAGTAAACTTATATCAGAGCATAAATTATGTCTTTATTTTACTAACTTCTGGCTAAGTAAAATTCAGCAAGGTCTTCAATTATGGGTAACAACCACAGAAATTTTATGCAACTCATCACCAATAGACTCACAGATATAATCATAGTATCATGTTGCAGTTGTTGCCAACATGGTTAAAAATTAGTGTATCTATTGGACCACACTGCTACATATTGATAGTTAATATTTTCATAATGATGCCGACTTAAAAAATGTTCATAACCTGAAAGTGGAGAGTTATGTTATACTCACTGGGCATTTTTAGGACTTCAAGCCCGGAGGCAGCATCTCAAGTAACCCTGGGAGAACTGCTCCGAGGAGGGAAGGTGGGGAGGGAGGTTATACAGAAGTTTTGCAACGAAGGCAGGTAGTCTGAATGTCAAAAGATAATTGGTAAGTAAAGGAAAACCAGCTATCCCAAGTTAAAGACTTTCATACTTCTCTATGTATAGGAAGATGCAAGAGTCTGGGTTCCCTGAAATCATTCCTTTGGTTTACTCCTCAGTTTTCCGGGGCCAGTATCTTGTTTCTCATCTTGAGTTCTCTCAGGGCTCACCATCTCACCAACGGTTGTGACTACAATCACTGATGACTGTGACATCCTTTGTTTACTGTTAATGGCAGGAAATACTTCATTTCACAATGAAGGTATATTACTGTATCACAGTTATTCTTATAGTATTTTGATAGCCTTTCCCAATATAATTAGTTCTCTTTATGATCCTATGTATGTTATTTTATTTATTTAAAAGCATTATTCTGAGAAGGGAGTCTATAAGCTTCCTAAAACTGCAAAAACAGTCCATAATTCAAAAAATGTTAAGAACTTACATTGGTTTCTCTGAAGTTACCTCTTTCTATGGAAGCCATAGTTTGAATGTCCTTTACTTACCTTGAAATACCTATAACTCAACAAGCTTGTATTTTCTTCCCAAATTCTATGATCTAATGTATTTTCATATTGTATGTGAAGTAAAAAGTGTTTTTAGTGCCAGTTAGAAAAATGAATCAGACATTAAATTAACATTTACTGTAATGAAATCAGACCTGTATAATTATCACAGCCCAATTACACTCATCTGAAACTTTGGTCTGTTTCCCTTTTCAGCATCAAATAATCAAAACTCTTGTACTGCTATGAATGATAAAATGTTCTTTTTCCAACTGCTAAATACAGGCCTTGACTTTTATCGTAAAAAAGCTTTTATACCAATTTAATTGATTAAAATATTTATTAAGTGCTTACAATATACTAGACACTGTGCAAATAATCTTCACTTTTGTTGGTACATTAATGTTTCATGTAACACACAAAGTACTAAATACAACTTACCTAAATCACTATAGAATATTATCAGGTTAGAAAGCATTGTTAGAAAACAGGTGGGAAAAAAAATAAAGCACAAAACACATACTTTTGCAGGTTTATTCGTCTGAATTCAGTTCCAGAATTAACGAGATTCTGAGTTTCTGTTGGCTTTTGGTAGCTCTGTAGCTAAGAGAGAGGCAGCCCCATTTGCAGTGACTGGCTAATTGGAGCAGCTCTCTTCACTTCTACTGTGAGAGATGATGTCAAATCTTGGAAACGTGCCTGAACTCTGATGTCAGGTGGATCCAAGTCTGCATCCTGACTCTACTGTTGATACTTCTTAGGTCTGAGAACGTGTTAAAATTAAATCTGAGCTTCTGACTACCTGTCTTGAAAATAAGAATTATAAAATACAACTTGCAAAGTAGATATGGAAGTCAAAAGAGTTATATGGAAAATGCCTGCCACAGTTGTCTGGTACATACTGGTTACTTAATAAATTTTAATTGTTATTTGTTGTTAAATTTCTGTTCAGATATAACCCTTTTCCAGCAGTGAGTTCAAGAATTATGTCAAATCCTAAACTCAGTTTAACACTTACCATGACCCAGAGGACATAACATACTCAGGGAAATACAATTTAGAAATTATATGCATATGATTTTATATATATGTCCATATATATATGGACAGACACCTATATATAACCAGCCCTGTGTACCTACAGGTTCTGCATCTGAGGAGTCAACCAACTGCTGATTGAAAATAGCTTTTAAAAAATTCCAAAAAACAAAAGGTGAATTTGCCACACAAAAGTAACTATTTACAGAGCGTTTACATTGTATTTACAGCTCTTTATATAAAATTTACATTATTTTAGATACTACAAATAATATAGAAATAATTTAAAGTATTTAGGAGGATACACATGTGTAGGTTATTTGCAAATACTTGTTGTTATCACTATTCAGTTGCTAAGTTGCATCTGACTCTTTGTGAGAACTGTAGTACACCAGGCCTCACTATTCCTCACCATCTCCTGGAGTTTGCTGAAACTCATGTCCATTGAGTTATTGATGTAGTCCAACCATATTATCCTCTGTCCTCCCCTTCTCTTGCTCTCGATGTTTCCCAGCATCAGAGTCTTTCTCAGTGAACTGATTCTTTGCATCAGGTGGCTAAAATATTGGAGCTTTAGCTTCAACATCAGTCCTTCCAATGGATATTCAGGGTTGGTTTCCTTTAGGGTTGACTGGTTTGATCTTCTTGCACAGTACCATTTTATATAAAGAACTTGCACATTCTTGAATTTTCTTGTTTGAAGTATTCCTGGAAGCAGTTCCCCAGGTTTAATAACGGATTACTATACATTAGAAAATTTATATATATATATATATATGTAGATAAGTCTAAGTCTTACATATATATATATATATGTATGAATCAAATTGAAAGTACCAAATGCAGTAAAAACAGTTGCTAAATGTCATGGTACATATTTATATCAATTATAGTGTTGAAAGTGTTTGTTGCTCAGTTGTGTCCAGCTCTTTGCACCCCCACGGACTGTAAGCCCTTCAGACTCCTCTGTCCAGTGGGTTGCAGTTCCCTTATCCAGGAAATCTTCCCAACCCAGGGATAGAACCTGGATCTCATGCATGGCAGGNGGTACATATTTATATCAATTATAGTGTTGAAAGTGTTTGTTGCTCAGTTGTGTGCAGCTCTTTGCAACCCCACGGACTGTAAGCCCTTCAGACTCCTCTGTCCAGTGGGTTGCAGTTCCCTTATCCAGGAAATCTTCCCAACCCAGGGATAGAACCTGGATCTCATGCATGGCAGGCAGATTCTTTATTGTCTGAGCCAGCAGGGAAGCTTTGTATATCAATTATAATGCCAGGACTAAAACAGAAGAGATTTTAATGCAAGGGCAATTTGCAAATATGTGGGTAAGGTTATGGGAACCAGCAGCAATGAAGGGTTAGCGAACATGGGGAGCCGTTACTATTCCATCAACTGAGGAGAGCAGGAAGCCATCACTAGAAGATGGAGAGACCATGACTTTCACTGTAGAAGAACCCCTCCTGATGGGAGTTTACTTCCTGATCTAGAGGAGCGCAGCCACTCTCCACCACAATGTGGGAGGGAGCCCAGAAAATACTTGTCCTAATCTCTGTCTTCACTAATCCTCAAAACTGATTGGGAGCCACAGAGCTCAGGAACCTAGGTATTGGCAGCTTAGTGGAACAGGATGGGAAAGCATGGAGAGTGGATCTGACTAGTCCAACAGAAATAAGTCTGCAAATGTAAGAAGCATTTAGAAATTTAGAGGAGGAGGGAACCATGAGAATTAAAATAGTCACAGGAAGTTGCTCTGACCATGAAATTGGGTCCTATAAATAATTCCTACCTTAGACACAAATGTATACATACAAATGAAATGTGACCTAGTCATCCAGCTGACAAATGATATGGTCGGGAGGCCCACTGAGGTGATGGTATGGCTCTTTTATGAGGCTGTATCATCAGTCATGGTGAATGTGATATAGTTCCAGAGAAGTTCACATTTTAGCCTTGCGAGTCATTGGGCAATGTAGAGAGAGCTTCACAGGCAGATTATCCTGTGTGGACCGAGTGAACCAGTGCATCACAGGGAGACAAAGATTTCAGCCAACCTGACGGTCTCAGTCCCGTCTTTCTCCCTGTCCTATTCAAAGAGGAATGCTCTCTGTTGTCCTGGAGCCTGCTAAATGCTTCACTCACTGTGGTTGATGACTCCTATTCATTTGAAACTTTCTATTGATCTGTTTATGTGTGCATGCTTGCACATGCAGTCGCTCAGTCGTGTCCAAGTCTTTTGTACAGTCCATGGACTATAGCCTGCAAGTCTCCTCTGTCCATGGGATTATCCCTGCAGAAATACTAGAGTGGATTGACATTTCCTCCTCCAGATCTTCCTGACCCAGGGATTGAACCCACATCTCCTGCCGTTCTGCATTGCCAATGGGTTCTTTACCGTGAACCACCTGGGAAGTCCGGTTGATCTGTTTACAGAGCGCAATTCAGGACTTACTTTTGTGACAGGGATGCTTTCAACAAGGGATTCCTTTGAGTCTTATTTATAATTTTGTTGTGGTAGATAAGGCTGCTTCTGTGTTCAGAGACACTATTTCCAATGCTTGGTCTTATTTTCAAAGGAAAACTTCAGACCTTCAGCAGTCACTCAGCAAATCATTCATTCGCCAGACATTTTCTCAGTGACTGTTTTGTGCCAGGCACTTTGGTAGTTATTAAAGACGCATTAGCTAGATCTAAGAGGGTAAATCATTTTCATTTATTTTTATTATAATGGACTGATAATACTGTTTCTGTATCGTTATGCAGAGATCACTTCTCAGGTCTAACTTGAACTCAGCATCAAAGAGTTCTGTCCCTGATGAGCAGTGTCTTCGACAGGTGTGCACACGAGGAAACTAGCACCTTAGCTCACCTGGCTGGCCATTGCATCTGTCCGGCCTGGTACCACTTCTTTTCAATGAGAGGAAGTCTTTGTAGTAACAGACAAGCACACATCAAGTACGTATTGCCTTGTACCCAGAACACTCTCAAAGTCTTTGTTGAATAAATTAATTTAAGTGTTTAAACATTCAAAGGAATTAGCCTTTCGGGGACAATGTGTGGTTCTCACTTTCTCTCTAATTCCTACTAGAGTATTTTAAAAAGTGACACTGGAAAATTCACATGTAAGTAGGTGAATACCTTTCTGTGGTTCACATGTCTAAGGATTTTCACTAGTGGTATCTGTGAATCTATATATGAATGGTGAGGCTAGTGGAGCATATTTTTATGTCACTGAGTTTTAAGCTCCAGGCCACTTCCAAGTGGAATCTGAGAAACAATTATACATTGAAAAATAAGATAACATTTCCTGTCTGTGACATTTTACATGCATGTTCATCCTGGCTTCTTAGAAAAAGTTGGGGAGACATTTGTCCTTTAGTGAAAAATAATGGAACTTTACAACTCAGAAGAGTTTTAACAATTCCTGAAAGAGGTTTCTCTACCATTTCTCTTCAGGAGCACCCATCTTGGTGAAATGAATTAAATCATTAGGTGTTACAGTTATTCAAATATCCTGTGAGACAAAGAAACAGTGAATGAATCACGGTAATTGAATCCATTTTCTGTTCCTGTTTAAGATAATTTTATCAAATAGTATCTGGATTTTTTCCATATCTTTCTTGCTTCCTCTTTCCCCTCCCTTCTTCAAGTGTTCTAAGGCATAAAAACATCACTATTCTATACCTTACCCTGGATTGAAGCAAGAGCATATTCATACCTACCGTAAGGGAGAACATCTTTTCCTTTTTGCCCTGTTAGATTCTTTGGCTAGTTTAATTATTAAATATATAAGTTGACTAACAGAAAAAATCATTTAATTTCCTATATACAACAGACCCAAAGATTTGAGATTTAAGGACAAGTTGGGTAACTGAGGCTTTATAAAAGCCATCCTGTACTTTATGGAATAGAGGNACCGTAAGGGAGAACATCTTTTCCTTTTTGCCCTGTTAGATTCTTTGGCTAGTTTAATTATTAAATATATAAGTTGACTAACAGAAAAAATCATTTAATTTCCTATATACAACAGACCCAAAGATTTGAGATTTAAGGACAAGTTGGGTAACTGAGGCTTTATAAAAGCCATCCTGTACTTTATGGAATAGAGGATGGGGCTTCAAAGAAGAAGAGTGTGACTCATCCGATAATAATAAGAGCAGATATTTGGTAATTAAAAGTTGGCCCTGCCATGCAGATGGGTCTTTCAGGTAAGAAGTTATCTCTGGTAATAGCTCTCTTTGTGGTCCAGGCCCCTGTCTTTTAGGTAGTTAAGGGAGAGGTAATAAGTTTCCTTTTAGTCTGCTGAATCTTGATCAAAATATTCTACATGCCAAAATGGCATATTCTGGGGGTCATATGTTCTGTTCCCCCTTACTACAATGGTGGAAACACATACTGATTCACTTTAACTTGTGGATCACTTCTGCCTTTAGCAAGATAATCAAACTATTCAGCAACTGAAGGAGCAAAAGCAGCAACTTGACAGAACAGGTGTTGGCCCACAGTNAGGCTTTATAAAAGCCATCCTGTACTTTATGGAATAGAGGATGGGGCTTCAAAGAAGAAGAGTGTGACTCATCCGATAATAATAAGAGCAGATATTTGGTAATTAAAAGTTGGCCCTGCCATGCAGATGGGTCTTTCAGGTAAGAAGTTATCTCTGGTAATAGCTCTCTTTGTGGTCCAGGCCCCTGTCTTTTAGGTAGTTAAGGGAGAGGTAATAAGTTTCCTTTTAGTCTGCTGAATCTTGATCAAAATATTCTACATGCCAAAATGGCATATTCTGGGGGTCATATGTTCTGTCCCCCCTTACTACAATGGTGGAAACACATACTGATTCACTTTAACTTGTGGATCTCTTCTGCCTTTAGCAAGATAATCAAACTATTCAGCAACTGAAGGAGCAAAAGCAGCAACTTGATAGAACAGGTGTTGGCCCACAGTGTTGGAACAGAGGCCCAGAACCCCTGGGCATGACTGCCAGGCATCATGAGTCATGGGAAGGTCCCAGGGGAAAGAAAAAGTCAATGGGCAAGAAGAGATTTTATTCTCGGTGTCTAGGAGAGAGACTGTAGAGCAGTTCCGAAATATTTTAACATTTGGTACAACGTTATGACTGCTAACCCAGTATCAACCCTTTCTAGTCAGGATCTGCTGGGCCCTGCAGGCTGTCCGCTTTCCTGAGAGTTGCAGCTTCAGGACAAGGCTCACTGTTCTCAGTGCTTTCTCTCCTTCCCCACATTTTGTGGTGTTATTTCCCCCCCCCTTTATTATTCTTTTTCTTTTCAAAGTTGGTTAGCTATCATTTTTCTAGTGCTTATTCTAACCCAGGTTGTACACTAATTGCTTCACATGCATCATCTCATTTAATCTTGCCAACGGATTTGAAATGTGGTGCCCTCTCTTGCCAAAGAGGAAATGTGTTCCAGAAAGGTTGCTTTTTTTCTTTTTGTAATACTTTATTTAATTAAAGTATGGGTGATTTACAATGTTGGTTAATTTCTCCTGTACAGCAAAGTGATTCAGTTTTATACACACATAGGCACACACAGATATATATGCACATTCTTTGGTTTCCCTGTGGCTCAGACAGTAAAAAAAATTTGTCTGCACTGCAGGAGACCCAGTTCGATCCCAGGGTTGGGAAGATCCCTTGGAGAAGGGAATGGCAACCAACTCCAATATTCTTGCCTAGAGAATTCCATGGAGAGAGGAGCCTGAAGGGCTGTAGTCCATGGGTTTGCAAAAGAGTCAGACACAACTGAGCAACTAACATACACATTCTTTTAAAATACTATTTTTCCATATGGTTTATTACAGGATATTGAATATATTTCTCTGTGCTGTATACAGTAGAAACTTATTTGTTCTATATGTAATAGTTTGTATCTACCATCCTCAAACTTTGAAAACATCCCTCCCCTGCTCTGCTTTCTTGTTCAGAAAGGTTTCTAAGATCTTGACTTGTCCAAGGACATGCAACTGGTACATGGTGGGCCTAGGATATGAACTTATATTTGGCTGACTAAAAAGTCCACACATTTACAATGATGGTATATCCAGGCATTTTGTATTTTACTTTGAACTTTTAGACTGATGTGTTTTGTGTTAATAGGTCCTATTGCCTTACCCTAGGCACCATGCTGTGTGTGTGTGTGTGTGTATGTGTGTATGATATAGACAAACGGATCTAGATAGCTGTCTCTGTATCTGTGTCTCTGTACCTATATCTCTAGAGAAACCCACGAAGGCCTTACAGACTCTTGTCGTCCCTGCCCTATATGAAAAAACATCACTGTTTTGGGAGAGGATNTGTGTGTGTGTGTGTGTATGTGTGTATCATATAGACAAACAGATCTAGATAGCTGTCTCTGTATCTGTGTCTCTGTACCTATATCTCTAGAGAAACCCACGAAGGCCTTGCAGGCTCTTGTCGTCCCTGCCCTATATGAAAAAACATCACTGTTTTGGGAGGGACTGTTTTATTTGGGAAAATACCTTAAAGAGCTCTCAGATTACATAGGTAGGCTTCAAGGGCTAGTCTAACTAGGAGAGAATAAGAGGAAAAGAACTGAATTATTTTGCATAATAATTTAAACTGACTTCTGGAAGTTCAAGGAAAGTGTAGGGGTTGTGGAATTTGGAGAGGAAATAGAAGCCCTGAGGTGTCATGTGAAGAGTAGAGACCAGGGGAACAGGCCGAGACTAAGGGAGGGGATTAAGCAGTGTGATGAAACACCTGGAAGGAGGGAAAGCCTACAGCTTGAATGTGTCCCAGAATACAGTTTAAGGTGTGTTTGGTTTTTGGACTCTGCCCCTCCCCCAGAAACATTAATTTCCAGCCATTCAGGGACCACTGGGCACCTGATGTGCTGTAGAGAGGAGGAGTATAAGCTGGGGCTGAGCCAAGTGGCCCCAGGCAGTGGGGAGGGAGTGTGTGTGTGTGAAGGTCAATGAGGGTCCAGCTGGGAGAAGAAACTAGGGAGTTAGAAGTGGCAAGAAAGTATAGGCCACCTTCCCCAGGAGTGCTCAGAAGTAACAGCCTCGGGGCTGGACTTGCGCAAGCAGCAGGATACAGGCTGACGTCGTGTTGCTTGGATATTAGAGAGATTGAGAGTGGAATATGATGGCCTGAGTTGGTGTCCTAACTGCTGCTGACATTGCTGTGACTCCCAGCTCAAAAGACCTCATGTCAACACCCCCTCAGTTTATTTACCATTAAAATGGAAATAAGAATAACAACATCCTCATAAGGTTATTGTGAAGATTTGATGGTTTAACACTAAGGCACTTGGAATAGTGTCTGACTCTTTTCCAAGTGCCTTTATTACTGTGACCCCCCACGTCACTGGGCTATATGGAGATGTTTATGTAATAGAATTTCCGTGCTTGGAGGAAACAGAGTTGCTTCTTCTCAGCTATTTTTCTTGGAACTCCTACTTGTTCTCCCAGTAAGAACATTCTAACAGATAGTTCTTTTGCTGTCAACTAGTCTTTATAAACACCTTTGTTCTCAACATATTGCAGAAATATCTGGGCAGAGGAAGTAGGATTCCAGTTCACTGTGATCAGTTGTCTTTATGGCGCTGTTCTAGGGGCATGGGATGGGATAACCTGATGCTCTGTTGCACTCTGCTTCTGTAATTATTTTCCCAAGGACGTTCTCTCGAATGTGTTTCAAGATAGAGTCTCATTTATCTCCCAATCAGCAGTCAGTTACCTTTTTTTTTTTTTTTTTTTAAATCTTTAAAGGATCTCAGCACTTTTGTGTTTCCTTGAGGAAATGAAACTGAATGAATTATTTATTAATGGTCAACATTTACTGGGTGCCTGGGCTTTTCCTATGGCTCAGTGGTGAAAAGTTGCATGCAGTGCAAGAGACGTGGGAGACGTGAGTTGAATCCCTGGATCCCGAAGATCCCCTAGAGGAGTAAATGGCAACCCACTCCAGTATTCTTGTCTGGGATATCCCATGGACAGAAGAGCCTAGTGGATTATAGTCCATGCGCTTCCAAGGAGTCGGTCGTGGCTGAGCACACACACACACACACACACACACACACACACACACACACACACATGAGCCAGACACTGTTCCAAATGCCTTAGTGTTAACTGTCAAATCTTCACATCCTATGAGGATACTGTTATTCTTATTTCCATTCTAGTGGTAAGGAAACTGAGGGAGGTGTTGGCATGAGGTCTTTTGAGCCAGGGGTCAGCAACAGTTAGGACACCCACTCAGGCCACCATATTCCACTCAGCCTGTAGAGCCTCTTGAGAAGATAACCTTAGTTTATTGGAAAGAGCACAGTCTGGCCATTTCCACTTTACTGTTCTCAAGTCTTTTTAAGAGAGCTCCTGTGCTGCTTTGTCACAGGGCGGTTAGAAATGAATGTGTTCAAATAAGAGCCTTTGGGAACTGAAGTTGCNAAAGATTTTGGTGGGAGGAGAAGGGGACAACAAAGGATGAGATGGTTGAATGGCATCACCAACTCAATGGAGATGAGTTTGAGTAAACTCCATGGGTTGCTGATGGACAGGGAGGCCTGGCATGCTGTGGTCCATGGGGTCACAAAGGGTTGGACATGACTGAGTGACTGAACTGAACTGAGATATAAGATTCTTATGCTTTATCTTACATTGAGTAAAAGATGATTTAAAAACTAAAGTAATATTCAAGGTAATAGGAAGGTAATTTTTTTGTGAATTTAGTAGGGAGAATGACCTGGAAGGGTTCCTGAATATTATTTAAACACTTAAAAATGTAGACTATGTCTGTAAATTAGGAGATTCCAAATGATTTTCTTTCCTCTACTCACTGGGAAAAAAACATGGCTCTGTAAAAATGAAGAAAATTTGGATAAGAAGACTCATTTTAGACTGAGTATGTCACCAAATTCAAGTGATTCCCAGAATTATGGTGCTTGTAAGGGAACTTATTCAGATTTGGTGAGAGTCATTTTTTTGACATGGGATGGTGTGGTCTGCTGCTGCTGCTAAGTCACTTTAGTCATGTCTGACTCTGTGTGATCCCATAGACGGCAGCCCATCAGGCTCCGCTGTCTCTGGGATTCTCTAGGCAAGAACACTGGAGGGGGTTGCCATTTCCTTCTCCAATGCACAGAAGTGAGAAGTGAAAGTGAAGTCGCTCAGTTGTGTCCAACTCTCAGCGACCCCATGGACTGCAGCTTACCAAGCTCCTCCATCTATGGGATTTTCCAGGCAAGAGTACTGGAGTGGGGTGCCATTGCCTTCTCCATGGTGTGGTCTAGCTGTGGCTTATGTTAAAGGGCCCTCCAGCACCTTGACTTTTTCCATTTTAAGTGAGCTCAGCTGTCAGCTTTATCAGCATGATTACCTTGGAGGGGCCAGTGCTGAGCTGGCCAGTGGCTTGGTCTACTGTAGAAACTATATCATACTCATACACGCATTTCAAATTATAGACACAAAATAAGGTAGTGGTGGGGAATTTGCAGGTTAACACTGATCTTAGTGATTTGTATCAATGGTTTCTGCTCTCCGCATCAATAGTATGCATGCTCTCTGCAAGCTCCATTTATGGTAAACTTTTTTTTTTTTTTTTTTGTAAAAGGTGAGACCCATTCCTATTTGCAGTTGGATGCATTATTTAAATAACCCCTTCCTCCAGTTCATGGCACTGAAACAGCTCTGTTTAGTTCAGCAATTTATGGCATCTCTCGTTTGCAGTGTGTCATGGCAGACTGTGATTTAGATTACAGTTTTCAATATAATCTAGTGAGGAAGAAAGACTTGCACTTAAATAATTCTGATAGTCTACCTTATAGTAATCCTGAAAGCAAACTGAGCTGTAGACATGGGTGGAATTGGATTAGAAGTGTTGCTTTCTTTCTGAAACAAATACATTTTTACCTGTACTCTTAGACAGTGTATTTTTGTTGTAATTATTGATACACATGGATAGAGGAAGCATGTTCTATACCTTCTTTTCCTTTTCCGTTTCTCTGAACCCTCCTGCTAGGCATCCTATGTGCGATATACAAATGGCTGTTCTTACTTTTGAAGATTGTTTTAGGGGACCAACCATAAAAGAGAGGAGATTAATGCATTTCCTAGTATTTTGACTTCCAATAGCCAGACCTGCCTCCACTTGGGGCATGCAAGTGGCTATTCTTACTTTTGAAGATTGTTTTAGGGGACCAACCATAAAAGAGAGGAGATTAATACATTTCCTAGTATTTTGACTTCCCATAGCCAGACCTGCCTCCACTTGGGGCCATCTGTACTGTGGATGGGAACAGTAGCTCCCCTCACATATGACGGCAAAGCACAACAGTCTTATTTACGGTAGTGGGACTGCTTCCTGCTTCTTTCTTTGAATCAGCGCTCAGCATATGCCATTACCCTGGTACCCCTTGGGGAATAAGGGAGGAAGCAATTTTATATAACAGATTTCAGCTAGCCATGCTAATGGAGAAGACTTGCTGTGAATTGCCTGAATCCAAAGATGGTTTACAAACAAAGTCTCAGTTCATAGTGTTTGTACCAATTTTGATTTAAGCTGCTGATTAACAGTAGCATGTATTTATACATGTAGCAAAGCAAATTGGTTCAATTAGCAAGCCTCAAGAATGTAACTCTGGAAGTTTTATTTAAAGCCACCAGGCAGCTGTGGCAATCATTTCAGAAACAATTCTTCTAGTCTCGTGGTATTTATTTTGGGGTTGAAATTTATTTTTTATTGAGTTTGTCAAAGTCACTTTATAGATAGATTCTTAATAGCTTTTTTTTTTTGTGAATGTGTGATTGAAACCTTTCTAGTAATTTTAACATAACCTCATTTGTCATATTTCAATGTGAAATTTAGAAAGTGATACATCAAGTAATGAATTTTAGGTTGATCTCTTTTCCTTTGGGGTTTCCTTTTCGTTTCCCTCCCCATCCTCACTCTTGACTCCCTCTTTTCTTCCTCTCTCCTCCCTTCTTCTCCCTCCTTTGTTTCTGTTGATGATGGAAGTGATCTGAAAGAGTAACTGACTGTGTCTCAATAGGTTAGTACATGATTGAATCATTTATTGTTTTTTGTGAGTATCCACCTTTCAGAAGTTAAACAGATGAATCATCACTCTGAAAAGAAACTCATTATTTAACATTTTTTCTCTCTTTTCTTGAATGAGCATTACTTGTATGTGTGACTTTTAAACCGTTGAAATATGAGATAGGAAAAAAAAAAAAAAGTCAGCTTCTAATTATAGCTCCTTGGGAAAACACATGTGATTTCACCACTGAGTGCTAATTTTTTAAAAATGTTGTTTCAACCATCTCATTTGTTTCTTGAAAGTCACATCATTAACAGATTCAGTTCAGTTCAGTCACTCAGTCATGTCCGATTGTTTGCAACCCCATGGACTGCAGCACACCAGGCCTCCCTGTCCATCACCAAATTACTTAAACTCACATCCATTGAGTCGATGATGCCATCCAAACATCTTATCCTCTGTCGTCCCCTTCTCCTCCCACCCTCAATCTTTCCCAGCATCAGGGTCTTTTCCAATGAGTTGATTCTTCACATCAGGTGACCAAAGTATTGGCCAAAATATCCCATTAACAGGTGGGATATGCTAACCTGAACTGTCCCTGTGTAGATCTGGTAGAGAAACCAAACTTAGGTTTACCTGCCAGTCTTTCTCTCTCTTCTCTTCCTGGGAGGTCATTAAAATTACTTTCGTGAACTTTCCTTTTCAGGGTTTTGGATCTTTGCTATAAGGACTTGGTGCTCAGCCTGAGGGATTCCAGGAGCTCCTTCTTCTTCTTCTTTTTTTTCTTTCTTAGCTGATTTACAAGCATACGTTCATTTCTCCTTCCCGCCCCCATATTCTTTTCCATTATAGTTTGTCACAGGGTATTGAATATAGTTCCCTGTACTGGTAGAGTAGGATTTGTTTATTCATCCTTTATATGGTAGTTTGCCTCTGTTAATCCCAAATAGGGCTTCTGCTTTTTGAAAAATCTTAAGTCTAGCCACAGAATCCTTTTATCCAACACCAGATATGTGAATCAAAGTCAGGGTTTGAGTGAGAAGAAACATTCCTAGTCTCTCTTACTGAAAAACAAGTCTCTTTTTTCTAATACTTTCTGACAACCTAGACATGAGCATGAGTGACAGATGTCTAATAACTGGAGAAATCCTGGGATTTCCCGTCTGGCAGTGTTGATACAAGACCCATACGTGATATCTTCTCATTGCTTATTCCTATGGGGCATCATCATGTGCATGGCAGTCTTTCATCAAGTGCACAAGCAAATAAGTCATGAAAAAAGTTATTATGAAAAAGCATGTTTGCATCACTAGGTGACAGCAATAAAAGGAGTTATTGTGTTCAATATTCTTGATAATAAAATTTTTTATAATATATTGTGTGTACCTTGCTTACAAACATGTGAGACATTTTCATTTTGTGTAAAATAGATTGCAGTATTATCCATGGAAGTTAAGAAGCAACATAAATGGAATTCAAACAGCTTAGCTTATACCTGATAGTGAGGAAGTATGCTGAATATTGTAACCCATTTTTTTGATTATCATATCCCAACAGTGTGAGTCCATGGGCGTGTGCAAATATTTATCTTATGTGAATTATGTAACAAAGTCACTCTTAGTAAAAGTCTCACAGAATTGTTATATATCTTTAATACAGAAAAATCAAAGATGCTTTTGCATTTAAAGCAAAGTAAAATTGTAGTTTGTTTAATATTTGCATTTGCCAAGCAAAACTGATACTATGTAATACATATCATATATGTTACATGTTACTATATATCATATTACATACATATGTATAGATAATAAATAAGTCCTTTAGTTTGTAAATATTTGTTCATAGGTCAGCTTTAGTCACAAGTCTCAGACTAATTTCGAATTCTGCAGCTAAAAAGAGCAGGTGGAAGTGATGGTACAGTTTCAGGTATGGTTGCATCTAGCAGCTCAAACAAAATTCTGGCAAGTTTTTCTCTCTTTTCCTCCTTACCTTATCTTAGTCTCCCTTGCTTTTTCTTGCTCTCAACCCTGCATGCTGTTACTTTGCTTTGGGACTAGTCTTGTTCACCCTACATGCTGTGGGTAAGATGGCTTTTAGCATTCTTAAATTTATCTTGTTCTTTCTTCTCTGTTCTGAAAGGAACAGTGACACTCTCCTTTCCCATCCATATATTAATATAAAAATAATTATAGGGATCTAATTATCTGATTGTTATTATAAACCTGCCCCCTTATGGGGGCTTCCAAGGTGGCTCAGTGGGTAAAGAATATGCCTGCAATGCAGAAGATGCAGGCAGATGTGAGTTTGATACCTGGGTTGGAAAGGTCCTGGAGGAGGCCATGGCAATCCACTCCAGTCTTTTTGCTTGGAGAATCCATGGACAGAAGAGCCTGGTGGGCACAGTCCATAGGGTTGCAAAGAGTCAGACTTGAATGAAGCGACTTGAACGTGTACTCCCTTATGGACAAATAAAAATTGAGAGAGGATGGTGCATATTTGATTTTTCAGATATATGTCACGTGCCCACTCCCACAGGTAGGAAGNCAATCCACTCCAGTCTTTTTGCTTGGAGAATCCATGGACAGAAGAGCCTGGTGGGCACAGTCCATAGGGTTGCAAAGAGTCAGACTTGAATGAAGCGACTTGAACGTGTACTCCCTTATGGACAAATAAAAATTGAGAGAGGATGGTGCATATTTGATTTTTCAGATATATGTCACGTGCCCACTCCCACAGGTAGGAAGCAGAATGCTGTCACTATTTACTACATTCATGACTATTTAAAATAGATCTCCTATCACTTTCTGAGATAGGGCATTTGTACAATTAAAAGGATTTAATCTGTGAAGTTCATAAACCATTTATATGGATAACACACTTACTAAAAGCTGCCTAGGAATTTTATGAAGTTGACTCTGTGTTGCTTTTACTAAAGAATAAGTTTTCCCATAGAGTAACATTCTGGCACAAAAANAAAAGAGAGGCATTGGAGATGACTTTAAGGTTTGATTTGACTTTTTAATTCAAATGATTGTATCAATTCACCAAAATCTGTTAACCCTTGAAACTACTGAATTTTGTTAAGTTAAAGTTTATTGTATTGTCACACTTGAAAAAAATCTTTGAGGAAAAAAGTCCTACTTTTGTAATATTTGAAATGTGAGAAGCATGACTACAATGAGCATATATAACTACGGAGGGGAGATGATAAATTCTAGGACTTTACAGATTGACAAATTGATGACAAAACACTCGGTCTTTAATATCCATGTGTGCCTAACATATGCTATAATTTCAGTGTTCTTGAGCAGTTTGTTCTGTGCTGGAAAGTATGGCTGTCTTTTGTAGCACTGAGAATTGTGGAATAAGATGGGAGTTGGCTGGATGGGAAGAATATGCAACTTAGAGATTAAGAAGATAAAATGTCAGAATTCTGTATACAAAGAAGAAATTAATCAGTTCCAAGATATAGCAAAATAAAAGAATGACTATAGACTGTGACACTAGCAGAGTCCCAGAGTTATATCTGTGTCTGTATTCTTATATCCATGTAGGGTATGTATGTGACTTTGTGCACGGGGGACATACACATGAGGTTTAGGTTCTAAATTTCCTTTAAAAACAAAAAATTTCACCTGATTGTTTTTGTCAGTAGAAATCTGAGCACACATGGTAGTCAATTATCTTAAGTGTGGCTGAGATAGCCTCATAGAATTCATACTCCATTATTTAAGTTCTCCTTAAGCATATTTCGGTGAGATGAGATAATCACACTCTTTTGCAAAGAATAGGAAAAAAACATTTAATAGCTTAAAATTATAGTTACCTGAAATTTCAAACATTTTAAACCCTTGTAAGTTCTTCATCAAGCTATTTCTTGGTATTAAATACATGAACTTCTTTCTGACGATGTTTGATATAACACCAGCTTGATTCACTTTCTCAAACTCTTTTCAGAAACAAATTGACAACAACTCTCTAGCTGCAAAAATAAAGCTCTAGAGATGGTTCTTTTAGTAAATGCAACACTATTCTAAGTAAGTGGTTGTTAGTCTAATAGCACATTAAAGGTGAATTAAATAAGGGAAAATGGTCCTTATAGGGACTGAGGAACAATGGTAACTGTGAGTTGTATGTCTCTCTTGACCATTGTGCCTGCTTGCACAAAAATTCATGAAATTTCCTGAACTCTGCCAAATGTGAAAGGGGAGACTATTTCAGTAACAATCTGTCAAGTTATGTATGTTTATATAAAGCATGTTACTTACACATATTCTTTTTGGTTTTATACCCTATGTTCGATTAGGTTTCCTTTTCTAAGAGCAGTGTTTTCCAGAATCTCCTTTATGGCTGATGTTGCTTTTGGGTTGTTATCAAGAATCTAGATAATTCTATGTAATCCTGTCTCTACTCCTCAAATTCTGTAGTTTTATTATAATGTTGTTCAGTATTTTCTAACTGCAGTTCTAATAGTGCCAAACAACCAGAACATTATAAAAATATGGCTTAGAATATTCTGATTTCATTTACCAGTTAAAATAATGTCAGGCATATATGTTGTCTTAAAGCAATTCAATTCAGTTCAGTTCAGTCACTCAGCTGAGTCCGACTCTTTGTGACCCCATGAACTGCAGCACTCCAGGCTTCCCTGACTGGTTCCAAATAAGAAAAGGAGTACATCAAGGCTGTATATTGTCACCCTGCTTATTTAACTTATATGCAGAGTACATCACGAGAAATGCTGGACTGGAAGAAACGAAAGCTGGAATCAAGATTGCCAGGAGAAATATCAATAACCTCAGATATGCAGCTGACACCACCCTTATGGCAGAAAGTGAAGAGGAACTAAAAAGCCTCTTGATGAAAGTGAAAGAGGAGAGTGAAAAAGTTGGCTTAAAGCTCAACATTCAGAAAACGAAGATCATGGCATCCAGTCCCATCCTTCATGGGAAATAGATGGGGAAACAGTGGAAACAGTGTCAGACTNTCAGATATGCAGCTGACACCACCCTTATGGCAGAAAGTGAAGAGGAACTAAAAAGCCTCTTGATGAAAGTGAAAGAGGAGAGTGAAAAAGTTGGCTTAAAGCTCAACATTCAGAAAACGAAGATCATGGCATCCAGTCCCATCCTTCATGGGAAATAGATGGGGAAACAGTGGAAACAGTGTCAGACTTTATTTTTAGGGGCTCCAAAATCACTGCAGATGGTGATTGCAGCCATAAAATTAAAAGACGCTTACTCCTTGGAAAAAAGGGTATTCCAAATATTATTACAGGAAGAAAAAATTCTTCGATTCTTGTTTATGGGGAAAATTTTGAAGTTATTAAAATTTTAGTTAAAAAGATTGTTAATAGCAAAAGTACACACAGTTAGTGGTACCAGGTTAACTTGGTTTTATTTTTAAAGTGTCACTTTATTGTAAGATATTATTATATATTAAAAATTCCATTGCTTCTAAAAAAACTTTTAATATAATATTATCACTAATATTTTGAGTTGTGTCCTTCATTGCATAGCCATAACTTCTACTTAAATTCTACGGAGAGTTAGGGAATGAAATGTGGCAGAAATTAGGTCACTAGAGTTTTAAGTTAAATTCCATTTCTGAGAAATCTGAGACATTTCCTTTTTTTTCTCTTTGTGTTACTAATCAGTGCAGAAAATGACAGGAAAAGTACTTCTTAGAGTTACCAAAAAAATTAAACTTTTTTCCCCAGCCGTTTTTCTTCTTTGTTGTCCCTTTACACTCCAAATATCCAATTATAGATGTGGCACCATGATAAAACTTGATGTAAGATATTAACTAAAATGTTTGTAAAGATAGTCACTCATAACTTTATATCCTGAATGAGAACCCACAGATAAATTTAAGCCTGGTTTGGGATTACCCCTCACATGTATATCTAAGTGTTTACTAATTATTATTGTGCATCTATACATTTGGTGGAATCATACTGCAAGATTGCAAGTGGCCACTGTCTCCAGGAACCAGTTGGGCTCCATAAATGAGTGAAGTGTCTCTGGTGATAAACATCAACACATGGTAAATGGCTCCCCTCAGGTGACATCAGAACAGTACTGAGTGAAGAAGACCATGGCACCCAGCTCCTGTCCTTTCCCAATGAGTTAGCCAACTACTCAGCTTCATCAGATTATGGCCACCTGGGAATGCTGCTGGGTCTGTTAAGACACAAATCTCATTTTAATGGAGAAGCACCCAATTTTTCAATGTTGGTAACTGATGGAAATTTTAAGGGAAATTATTTGTGCTAGGAAACCTTGTTGAAAGTGTTTGAAGGGCAAATCCAACTAAAGTTTTACGGTAACTAGAAGGGCTTCCCAGGTGACTCAGTGGTAAAGAATCTGCCTGCCAACATAGGGAGATGGGGATTCAGTCCCTAGGTTGGGAAGATCCCCTGGAGTAGGAAATGGCAACCCACTCCAATATCATTGCCTGGAAATCCTATGGACAGAGGGCCCTGGCAGGCTACAGTTCATGGAGTCCCAAAGAGCCAGACAAGACTGCCTGACTGAGCACATGGTAACTATAAGGGAGACAGAGGGGAGCATGCACAACCGAAGGCAGAGAGGAGTTAGGGACCAGACGGCCAGATGAATGGTCACAGTGGCCCGTATTGGAGAAGCGAAGATGGATACAGAGAAATAGTCAAGAGCTGGGCTCAAGACCTTTGGGAGACAGAACAGGCAGAACCTAGAAGTCAGTAGTGTAGGGATAAAGGCCTGTGGAAGAACTGAAGTTTCAAGATTCTTGGGTCCTAGGAGGAAAGAAAGGGAGAGAGAGAGAGAGAAAAAAAAAAAAAAGGCTGCTGGGGCTCAGGTGGAATGTGCTTATTTTTATCAGTAATCTGAAATCCAATTATGTGGCTTCTGCAAGTGCAGACACCACTCCTGCACACACAGAATAATTATACTGTGTATGGGTTCAGTTTTGATTTTCAATCAGAAGATGCATGGATACCATTGCTACATTTGCTTGAAAGGTCAAGGCTTCAGAGGCTTAGAGGCTGGAAAGCAAAGATGAAAATAGAAGCTGAGTGATTTTGTGAAACAGATGGGGGAAAAGCAAATGGAGGTCAGTCTACAGTCACTGGGAGGAGAGAAGAATAGAGAAAGTCAGGAGCTAAAAATCTCTCATGGTGACCATGATGCTGGAAAAATAGGAACGGGAAATACAGCTGTGAATATCCCCATTCTGAGTTAGCTTGACACTGAAAATTGAACAATTGATGGTTCTTGAAGCTTCCTGTAGCGTGAATGTTCTCTCTGTTGCATAAAGACAAAGTTTGAATCACCTTTGAAATTGTGGAGATATCTGTCATCTCTATTCAGAGATAAAAATAGGAAGAGTTTGGCAGGGGGCGAATGTTAGAACAGGGAATAAAAAGCAACAGTCATGTCAGTTCAGCAATATTTATTGGGCGCTGGCAGGTGCAAGACAAGGCCCTGATGATTCCATATTGATTAAGACATAGTCCAAGCTTTCAAGGCAGATAAACATTTAAACAGCTAATAGCAGTTACATAAAACAGACATCAATTTGCCATTTTAGAGATTGAGCTCCAGTGTGCAAAAGGTAGATATCTCAGTGGCAATGTCCAGTTGCTGGAAAGAAGGGCCTGATTTCCAAAAGAGACATCATGATTCTACACAATTGCTCTAAATATAGGTTGGGAATTAATTCTAGCAAAAGGCAGAGGTGACTGACATTTCCCAAAGAGAAAATTAAAGCAAAATGAATGGTGTGCTAAAGGTGGAGCCCAGAAAAAGATTCTTGAAATCCCATAAAAAGGGACTTATTAGAGCCACAGAGGATAAGCCATACTTTCATCATTCGTGACCTGTACATTGAGGAGCATGTAAGCAGTTGGGATCATAGACCCTGGAAAGACAAGAAAGCCAATAAAGATTTGGGGATGGTGAAGTTAAATATGCCATTGAGGGGAGAAAAGGGTTCCAGCCCTGCTCTGTGTATTAAACTGTAGGAAGCAATTTGAAGTTAAACATAAGGATAGATACTGTGCTGAATTCCCTCCCCTCTGCTGTCTTGCCTTTCAGGTTTAAATCCTGTCCCAACTCCTGCATGATACCTTAGCAATCTAACAGATTGTTAATCCTTCCATTTCAAGGCTCCAGAGCACTTGTATCTGTTCCTTCCTTGACAGTTACTGTTTTCCCATCTTGCCTTACCGACCTGTGTGTGATTACTAGGATGATGACTGTAGGGCTTCCTAGGTGGCTCTGGCGTTAAAGAACCTGCCTGACAATGCAGGAGATTTAAGAGATGTGGGTTTGATCCCTGGGTCAGGAAGATCCCCTGGAGTAGGAAATTGGAAACCCACTCTAGTATTCTTGCCTGGAGAATCCCATGGATAGAGGAACCTGGTGGGCTGTGGTCCATACGGTCACAAAGGGTCAGATACGACTGAAGTGACAGCATGAAGCAACGATGATTGTTAAGTGTTCATTCAGCCTGAACCATTTTGGAAAGGGAGGATGGGAGAGGGAGAGTGCTGTTGGTGTTATTAATAATTCCTAAGGGATGACAGGCATAAGTGGGGGCTGTCCCTAGCTACCAGACTTGTGGTCACAGGACCTATTTCCCTAACTATGCTACTAAGGCCTTGCATAGAGTAGGAAAAAAAGTGACTCCATTAGATACCATTGAAAGAACTAAGGAGATGATTATGTAACCCTAGACTCTTCATTTTCTAGATGAGGTAACTGAGGTCCAGAGAGGCTATGTGACTTGCCTATAACTGCAGAGCTAGTTCTTACCTTGTAGGCCTGTTTTATTCATGTCAAATTTTGTTGGCTTACCAATTCCACAGACATGTATTTTTTCTCAGGTATTTCCTTGTACTTATAGCCTGGTTGATGAATAACGTTGTTTTGCCTCTTTGGTTATATATATATATATTTTTTTTAAATTTTTGCTTTATATTGGAACATAACTGATTAACAATGTATTAGTTTCAGGTGTACAGCAAAGTGATTCATTAATACATACGCATGTATCTATCCTTTTTCAGATTCTTTTCACATTTAGGGTATTACAGAATATTGAGTAGATTTCCCTGTGCTATACAGTAAATCCTTGCTGGTTATCCATTTTATTTATTTAAATTGGGGTATAATAGCTTTACAATGTTGCATGGGTTTCTCCTGTATAACAGCATGAGTCAGCTTTATGTATCCTGTATATATATCCCCTCCCTTTTGAGCCTCGCTCTCATCCACTCACCCGCATCCCACTCCTCTGGGTCATCACAGACCACTGAGCTGTGCTCTCTGTTCTTTTTCTAGCAGATTCCCACTAGTTACCCATTTTGTTCATTAGTGAATATATGTCGAGGCTACTCTCTCAGGTTGTCCACCCTCTCCTTCCCCTCTCCCACTGGTGTCTACATTTGGTCAGATTTTGATGTCAGCTTTTTCTAGGCAGCTCTGCAATGACTGATACTGTGCTGAGCACATTAAGTGCTCAGCGAATGCTAAGCGAATTAATAGACGATCACGGAAACACTGATTCTTATCAGTGAAAAGGGACTTGGGAATATACAGTCAGGTCCTCTCCTAAATAGGGAGGATGAAACATAGAGCTCATCACATGATTTGTTCTTGGCTCAATTAGCCGACTAGTGATAAACCAAACTAAAACTCATTTCTCCTGTGCTGTGCTCAGTCGCTCAGTTGTGTCTGACTCTTTGCTCCCCCATGGACTGTAGCCCACGAGGCTCCTCTGTCCATGGGGATTCTCCAGGCAAGAATACTGGAGTGGGTTGCCATGCCCTCCTCCAGGGGATCTTTTCAATCCAGGGATCGAACCCAGGTCTCCTGCATTGCAGGCAGCTTCTTTACTGTCTGAGCCACCAGTTCTTTTGGGTCTTTTAATTTCCTGGCCAGTATTTTTCCTACTGTATCTCACTGGTTCCAAAGTGACAGGCAGCAAAATCTTAGCAACCTAAAACCCAAAGTGACATCATACTGATTTATAGCTTTTTTTGTAGTTTTCCAAACACTGCCTTATGTTACAGGACCCTTTGCTGGCAAGGCTGGCAAGTCTGGCAAAGCAGCTGAATTGTTTTACAAATTAGGGAATCAAAAATCAGAATTTAAAGGCACTTGGGACCAAAGTGGTTCAATTTCTCAAATACAGAGAACCCAAAGAAACTTCTTCAGTCTTAGTACTGTTCTTGAAAGATTTCTTTTTCTAATTCAGCAAAGCAAAGCTCTGTTAACAAAGATGTTCTTGAGGAAAGGATTTGGGATTATATGTTAAAAAGCTTTTTCCAAGTTTCTTGTCACCCAAGTTACATATCCTGATTTGCTTTTGCCCTTGTGAGGAATTCTTACAGCAAGAAAATCGTGCTCTCTTTTATTTTAGCTAGGAAGGTGAATAGTTTTGAAATCATGTTTTGAGTGGGCTAAATGACCAACCTAGATAGCATATTGAAAAGCAGAGACATTACTTTGCCAACAAAGGTCTGTCTGGTCAAGGCTATGGTTTTTCCAGTGGTTATGTATGGATATGAGAGTTGGACTGTGAAAAGGCTGAGCGCCGAAGAATTGATGCTTTTGAACTGTGGTGTTGGAGAAGACTCTTGAGAGTCCCTTGGACTGCAAAGGCGATCCAACCAGTCCATGCTGAAGGAGATCAGCCCTGGGATTTCTTTGGAGGGAATGATGCTAAGGCTGAAACTCCAGTACTTTGGCTACCTCATGTGAAGTGCTGACTCATTGGAAAAGACTCTGATGCTGGGAGGGATTGGGGGCAGGAGGAGAAGGGGATGACAGAGGATGAGATGGCTGGATGGCATCACTGACTCGATGGACATGAGTCTGAGTGAACTCCGGGAGTTGGTGATGGACAGGGAAGCCTGGCACGCTACTATTCATGGGGTCGCAAAGAGTTGGACACGACTGAGCGATTGAACTGAACTGAACTGAACTGAAGGCCGGGGTATAGGATAAAATGTGCAGAATTCCAGTTAAATATGTAAACAGAAAAAGGAAGAAAAAAAATCTACAAATTGGTTGCATACAGAGCCTGGTTAAAGCAAAAATGCTTGAGGTGTAATGCTGAATTACTGATGGGATGTGCTCTGAACAGCATCCAGAGTGCTAGGTTTCCAGGCAGAATTTCACAGGGAGTTTGGTCTCTGCGGGGCTGCATGCTCTGTCTACTTAGACAGTATTTAGCTTGTGGACTGTGCTAAAAATGTTGACCTAAATCAAACCAATTAGCAAATCAAGTTTCCAGGTTGTTTTGTTGCTTTGCTCTGCTGAAGCTCCATTGAGACTCTTTCTGATTAAATGTGAATGAGAAAGTGAGACGAAGAGGGAAACACTGTCAGCTCTTCCAGAATCTTTGGTAAATAGCTGAATAGCTCTGTCCCTGGGTGTGTATGTTGGGGTTGTGGGTTTCATTGAGATTGTGAGTTACCAGATGGAAGGCAGCGATCTTGCTTTGTTCACAATACTTATCTCCTGGAGGGGAACTAGGGCACGAGTTAGAAGGGAGCCTAGTAAACACTGACCAAATAAACCAGTGAGTTACAGTCTGGACCCTCCTGGGCTGACTCCCTGGGCTTCCTGACCGGTGACCTTACTGCGTTGTAATGGATCGTTTACTTGTTTCTCTGTATTTTTTCTTTCTCCTGTCAGTTGTCAGTCTCTTTTGCCTCCAGCTTCCCTTGTGGTTCAGCTGGTAAGGAATCTGCCCGCAATGCAGGAGACCTGGGTTTGATCCCTGGGTTGGAAAGATCGCCTGGAGAAGGGAGAGGGTACCCACTCCAGTAGTCTTGCCTGGAGAATTCCAGGGACTGTACAGTCTGCAGGGTCGCAGAGTTGGACACAACTGAGCAACTTTTACTTTCAGTGATGTTTAATGCATACTCATTTGAATAAAAGATTAAGGAATGAATTCTTGGTAGCATTTCCTCTCTAACTCATGTAGGTCGGGGGGAGATGATTATTTATAAAAAGAGCATAATGCTTCTATTTGACTTAAAGTACCATCATTGCATGCTGAATATAAAATAAATATAACCATAATGTAATATGAATAGTATATAATAATAAACTGTATTATAGATAAAATATGATAGTATAAATCTTGTATATAAAACATGCTATAAATATTGTGTACTTATTATGATATATAGGGAATAGCAAATAATGCTAAATGTAAGAGTAGGTTTTCTTTTGTTACTCTTGGCCTCTTTTTTCCTCAGTATACTTTACAAATTTAAAATGACAGACACACAGCCAGGACTCAACTCAGTTAGCTCAGTCTTAAAGCTCTAGATTTAATCCATTTTGCATCCATATGGCAAGTTAGTTAAACCTCACCAAGACTCAATTTAACTATGTTTAGAATCTATAGTAATGTCTACTTTGTGCTTATTGTAATAATAACAGCTAATGTTTATCAGGCACTTACTGTGCTCAGGAGAGTACCATGAACTCTTTCTCTATTCCACGAACCTTCAGGGTTAGGGTTAGGGTTACCCTAATCCTTCAGGTTCGTGGAATAGTAGACTATTATCTATGTATTATCTTACATAGTCTTACATAAAGACTATGTAATAGTCTTTACATAGACTCTATGTAACAGAGTTGAACCTGAGACATAGAGTGATCATTTATAAGAAGGATAAAATACTTTGTAAACCACACACTGTCTTATGCTAAAGTTAAAGAAATATTATTAGAAACAGAAGGATTTTTGAGGAGCATGCAAAAGACCTTTTCTTTTTTTAGTTTTCATGGAATGGTGTCAGGCATAGACCAGGAAACTCCACATCACCCATTAGAAACAAATAAGAAATACTAGATGCTTGAGAGCAGTTGGTGATGGACAGGGAAGCCTGGCATACTGCAGCCTATGGGGTCGCAAAGAGTCGGACACAACTGAATAACTGAACTGAGAAGAAAACAACCAAAGAACTGAGGCATAAATCCCCCAGACTCTGCACTGGGGATACATCAAACATTACAGGGTTGGATTCCATGTTGGGGACAGGTCTCAGGATTGACAGAAGAGGAAGAGGCCGTAGATTGAAGAGAGGCTCCAAAATCTCTGGAGTTTATAATCCAGTACAGAGTTCTTGAGGGCTTCCCAGGTGGTGCAAAGGTATGCCAATGGAGGAGACACAGGAGATGCAGGTTTGATCCCTGGGTCTGGAAGGTCCCCTGGAGAAGGCAATGACAACCCACTCCAATATTCTTGCTTGGAAAACTCCATTGGACAGAGGAGCCTGGCAGGCCATAGTCTTAGTTCCCTGACCAGGGATCAAACCCCATCCCCTGCATTGGAAGGCAGGTTCTTAACCACTGGCTCACTAAGGAAGTCATGTGTTTGTTAAATTGAAAGAAAATATATTTAGCTAGATTCATCTATTTCCTTCATAGTACGTTAATCCCAGCTGACATTGGAAAAGGTACCAGTTGGTTACACTAAAAAGTAAGCATCTTTGGAACAAAATATTTCTTAAAGTAGGACTCTGTTTCAAAAAGAAAAATAAGGCCATGTCATAAGCTGTAATAATAACCAATGTCGTTATGGCAGATGAAGCATTCCAAATGCATACACGGTTCTGTTTGTGGCTTTGCAGCGCAAATGCAGGGCCTTGATGTCATTGACTTTTCCAAAGGCGTTTTTCTTTTACTATACAAAAGTCATTTAAAAACTCACACAATCACCTACATACCATCAAATCTATTACATTTACTGAATTGTAAGATTTTTTTTTAATGTCTAGTCACTTTATACTGAAACTGTTGTAGATAGCATATAGATATGAAATTATTGATTTAAAATCAGAAAGATTATTAAGACAGAACTGGGATGAAGATTCTGGCATCTGGTTTCCTGATCAGTATTTCCCTCCCCATTTATTCATGTATTCTAACAGAAAAAAAAAAAAAAAGCACCTTTCAAGTTTCAAGTTAGCTCTTTTTTTTTCCTATTCATCTGCTATTCATTTTTCTATTCATTTTCCGTTCATCTGAAAGCCCTTTTACAGATATTCTATGTGGCTAGTTTCCCAGAAATTAGCCCCCTTCAACATAAAGGGGACTATTTTTGGGTCCCCTCCCTCTGTGGGAATGCGCTCTGGTGTCTCAAGATCCTGAGTTTAAGTTCTGAGCTCCTCCTCAACCCTGTAGCTATAGTTTGTATGAATTCCTGGTACCTCCGAGCCTTGGCAGCACTTTCCCTTACCCTCCTCTTCCCCTATACTCACTGCTGGGCCTCCTTCTCCCTCTCCTAGCAGAATCTAAATTTTAGAAAGTCAGCATATTTCACACTCATTTTTATCTTTTTTCCTTTTTCCTCTAAAGTCAGGTATCACTTCTCCCTTCACAAAAGTAAGCAAGGTCCTTTACTTGCTTATGGGTGTGCCATGTGCATACTCAGTCATGTCGGACTCTTTGCAACCCCATGGACTGTAGCCTGCCAGCTCCTCTGTCCATAGAAGTTTCTAGGCAAGAAATGCTGGAGTGGGGTTGCCATGCCCTCTTCCAGGGGATCTTCCTGACCTGGGGATCAAACCCCGCACTGTCTGTGTTTTCCTGTGTGTGTTTAGGGGGTGTAATTTTGATCTATGTTAGTCTACTTTGTGTGACTATAAGCTTCATGATAACGGAGGATTTTGTGTGCATTTTTCACGTATATGTGTCAGTCGGTTTAGAATCTTGCACAGGTGTTGAGTACCTAGTTATTAAAAGAATATGTAGTGTTTAGGTGAAAACTCATGAGAACCGGAGCATGCTTGACTTGGAATAGATGAACTGAGTTGAATGGGACGATCCCCTATTTCAAAGTAATCTTATCTGGATCAAACTGAAATGAAACAATATAATGTTATATCATTTTTTAAAGTTTAAAAGTGAAAAGACCATAGAACTGAAACTAATTGGCCTCTATAGCAAAACCACATATCACCCAGATTAGTAACCAATTAATATGCTTCTCATCAGTGTTGTCTGAGTTGTTGGGATAAGAAGATTCTGCCCAAGGATGTTGTTATTTGTTTCTGCTGGTTTGGGAAATACTGTTTTGTAAGTAAGTCCTAAAGAGCTGTATCAGATCGTGACCAAATATAAGGATTTCTAATATTCCTTTAAAATAAATTATTCTATTGAGGTCTTGAAGGTATTTGAGGTTTGTAGGTTTTGTTTATTTTACAGAATGCCTGTTTTAGTGGCTTTCTCTTGAGTTGCTTACTTTTGCCATTGTAAGTGTGGTGTAGGAATATTGGATTAGGATCCATAATATGAGTTCTAGACCCACTTCTGCCACCAGTGAGTGTTCTCATTGTAGTGAAGTTGCTTATCCTCTCTCGACCTGGGTTTGATTTGTGTGGTGAACATGGAATCTTGTCTTATCATAACCTTCCTCATCTTCCAAAGCACACATATTCTATCATAAATGTGGTGATATTAATGTATGATTGATTCAGTACTTTGGAGCTAGTAAGTTTGCTTGCTGTGCATAAAGGTTATAGAAGAACAGCGTCTGCCTTCTTGGAAGTTTTCACATCCAATATTCTTCTTTACTGTTAAAACAACTGTATTAATGATCAAAATTAAATATAAATCTAGGTAAGTATTCTTGTCATTTTATATAGGGTCTGTCGTGTGTGATACTCATTAATTTGTGTCCAACAACACAATAAAACATGGTGATCAATATAGCCCATTGATTTTTTTTCTGCTGGGATGGTGTGAGTATACACCAATCAGGCTGATTTTTACTGCTGATCAGACTGAATGAAACACAATTTCAATAATTGTTTTGTTTTGGTGTTTCTTCTCTGATGTCCGTATTGATTTGTGGGCAGATTTTGAAGACAGGCTCTTATAACAGAAAGAGACATGGTTAGGTTAGAACAAAAACCACTTATAGCAGAAATTATGTGCTAACAGTGTGGTTCACCTTGATGTTCTCTCTTTACAGAGCCTCTTCTCAAGATGTGCATAATTGGTATTGCCATAAGCACGCTCCCATCCTTTTTGCACAGCTAAGAGAATAGAGTGGCTTAGAATGCAGAAGCAGAATAAAGACCCAGCATTGTACAATAGAAGTAGGCTGTTTTATTTCATGAATTATTCCATTCATTAGAAATGAATGCAAATGAGCTGAGACAGGCAGGTAGCCTGAGCTCGTTCTTTATTTTGTTACTCCTAGAAGAGATAATATCAGCAGATGGTAGAAACTCCGTAAAGGACTATCATGTGCCAATCACTTATTTAAATCAACATTTTTTTTTAATAGAAAATGTGTGTTTCATAAAATAACCCTTTCTCTCTTGTGGCATTACCTTCTTAGATACCCCTCATTTATTATTGACCACATGTATGTTCTTTTTTAAAAACTTTTTATTTTATATTGGAATATAGTTGATTAACAATGTTGTGTTAATTTCAGGTGTACAGCAAACTGATTCAGTTATACATATATGTGTATCTATTCTTTTTCAAATTATTTTCCCATTTAGGTTGTTACATAATATTGAGCAAAGTTTCGTGTGCTCTACAGTAGGTCCTTTTGGTTACCCATTTTAATGTAACAGCGTATACATGTCAACCCCTAACTCCCCAACTCCCCTCCCCCACACCCTTCTCACCTTGTAACAATCATTTCAATCTCTAAATCTGTGAATCTGTTTTTTGTTTTGTAAACAAGTTTATTTGTATAATTAAAAATTTCACCTGTAAGTGATATCATATGACATTTGTCTTTCTGTTCTGACTTACTTTACTCAGTATGACAGTCTCTAGGTCCATCCATGTTGCTATAAATGGCATTATTTCATTCTTTTTTACAGTTGAGTAATATTCCATTTATATATGTGTCATATTTTCTTTATCCATTCCCCTGTTGATGGACAGTTTGGTTGCTTCCATATCTTGGCTTATTGTAAACAGAGCTGCTGTTAGCATTGGGGTGGGTGCATGTATCTTTTCAAATTATGGTTTTCTCCAAATATTTGTCTAGGAATGGAATTTCAGGATGATAAGGTAGCTAGCTCTATTTTTAGTTTTATAAGGAATCTCTATACTTTCTCCAAAGTGGCTATACCAATTTACATTCCCACCAACAGTGTAGGAGAATGCACTTCTCTCCACACCCTCTCCAGCATTTACTGTTTGTGGATTCTTTGATGACTCTGAGATATTTGCTGCCAGAGTGAAAATGTTTTCCCAGTATAGAGTACAATAAGGATGTTCATGTGGTCAGTGTCAGCTAAGATCCAACACACAACATTTACTGTAGCAATGATCAGGAACCTCCCTGATGGAGGCATCAGCCCTTCTGGATATTTTAGAACAATTTTGAGAGTTTCTTTATAATAAAAATGATAATTAGGAAGGTGATTGATTCTACTAGTCAAATACTTTCTATCCTCACAAATTCTTGCAAGAAAGATGTTAATACGTCCTTTACATAAAGAATAATCTGACACTGAAGATATTTAAATAACTGGCTAGAGGTCACACAGTTGGTAAGTGATGCAGCCAGAATGTGAACTGACCACTAAGCAAAGCTGTCCTCACAGCTTTGTACTGCTATTACTGGTGTCAGTGAGAGTCTAATCAAGTCTTCTCCAACACCTGCAAGTGTTGAATCCCTGTACTGAAGGCAGGTGGCGCTATCAGCTTTTCATGTAGGACTAGGGCTTTCTTTTTCGAGAAGCACTGAGAATTAATCCAGTTAAGTGAAATTTAAGAGGCTGCTCAATACCTGAGTTATTGGGGACAATGAAACTTTTTAAATTATCTGGAGTGAGACTTCCCACAAAGTTAAACCTTCTAAATGGTACCCAACTCAGCAGTAAAACTCAGAAAGGAATCTCCTTTGCAGTGATTGTGAATAGACAGAATCAAATAAAACAGCTGGGGTGAAGTCAGGATCTGAACATTCTACCTGGAGTGCAGCAATGGTTTCACCGTGGATAAAAAAGAAAGGTGGGCTTTCAATGCCTCTGAAGGGAAAATGACCAATTAAGGAGGAGAGGCAAAGGGGAAGAAATCTTAAAGGGAATAAATGGAGAAGAGTGTGACAAATAGCGGAGAAAGAATGCATGGCTGTGTCAGAAAAGATAAGAGAAGGTGAAATATGTAAGGGGTGACAACAGAGTACCAAGTGACAGCTATTCTAAGAGCAGGAAAGAAATCTAAGACAAAGGGAAGACATCATTTCTGTGATTAAGAGAAGGATTAGGGGACAGAGAACAATTCAATTTTTAGAGATAATACTGCTGATTATTTTTACTGTATTTGCTAAGCACTNTTTCTGTTCTGACTTACTTTACTCAGTATGACGGTCTCTAGGTCCATCCATGTTGCTATAAATGGCATTATTTCATTCTTTTTTACAGTTGAGTAATATTCCATTTATATATGTGCCATATTTTCTTTATCCATTCCCCTGTTGATGGACAGTATGGTTGCTTCCATATCTTGGCTTATTGTAAACAGAGCTGCTGTTAGCATTGGGGTGGGTGCATGTATCTTTTCAAATTATGGTTTTCTCCAAATATTTGTCTAGGAATGGAATTTCAGGATGATAAGGTAGCTAGCTCTATTTTTAGTTTTATAAGGAATCTCTATACTTTCTCCAAAGTGGCTATACCAATTTACATTCCCACCAACAGTGTAGGAGAATGCACTTCTCTCCACACCCTCTCCAGCATTTACTGTTTGTGGATTCTTTGATTACTCTGAGATATTTGCTGCCAGAGTGAAAACGTTTTCCCAGTATAGAGTACAATAAGGATGTTCATGTGGTCAGTGTCAGCTAAGATCCAACACACAACATTTACTGTAGCAATGATCAGGAACCTCCCTGATGGAGGCATCAGCCCTTCTGGATATTTTAGAACAATTTTGAGAGTTTCTTTATAATAAAAATGATAATTAGGAAGGTGATTGATTCTACTAGTCAAATACTTTCTATCCTCACAAATTCTTGCAAGAAAGATGTTAATACGTCCTTTACATAAAGAATAATCTGACACTGAAGATATTTAAATAACTGGCTAGAGGTCACACAGTTGGTAAGTGATGCAGCCAGAATGTGAACTGACCACTAAGCAAAGCTGTCCTCACAGCTTTGTACTGCTATTACTGGTGTCAGTGAGAGTCTAATCAAGTCTTCTCCAACACCTGCAAGTGTTGAATCCCTGTACTGAAGGCAGGTGGCGCTATCAGCTTTTCATGTAGGACTAGGGCTTTCTTTTTCGAGAAGCACTGAGAATTAATCCAGTTAAGTGAAATTTAAGAGGCTGCTCAATACCTGAGTTATTGGGGACAATGAAACTTTTTAAATTATCTGGAGTGAGACTTCCCACAAAGTTAAACCTTCTAAATGGTACCCAACTCAGCAGTAAAACTCAGAAAGGAATCTCCTTTGCAGTGATTGTGAATAGACAGAATCAAATAAAACAGCTGGGGTGAAGTCAGGATCTGAACATTCTACCTGGAGTGCAGCAATGGTTTCACCGTGGATAAAAAAGAAAGGTGGGCTTTCAATGCCTCTGAAGGGAAAATGACCAATTAAGGAGGAGAGGCAAAGGGGAAGAAATCTTAAAGGGAATAAATGGAGAAGAGTGTGACAAATAGCGGAGAAAGAATGCATGGCTGTGTCAGAAAAGATAAGAGAAGGTGAAATATGTAAGGGGTGACAACAGAGTACCAAGTGACAGCTATTCTAAGAGCAGGAAAGAAATCTAAGACAAAGGGAAGACATCATTTCTGTGATTAAGAGAAGGATTAGGGGACAGAGAACAATTCAATTTTTAGAGATAATACTGCTGATTATTTTTACTGTATTTGCTAAGCACTTTTACATATGATATTTCATTTAATCCTCACAACAATTGTGTGTAGTAGGTTAAGTAGATGCTTTAATCCTTTAGAAATACAGAACGCTACTGTCTGTGAGGCTGAAGAACTTGCCTACTCTTTTGAGTAAGTGATGAACCTGAAACAAGAAAATGTGTGTTCTGGCCCCATTTAGATCTCTTTCATCATGGACTGCTGGAAATTATTGTATAATGTTAAGAGTATATTTATTATAGGGTGGCTTTTTCACACATGCATGGGACATTTAGTTACTAGACTAGTCTGGTCTTCTTAATGTGAGATAGCCATAGGGATAAAGAGATATAAAGGATACAGCCCCAAGTATATTTAACCTGTTGCATTTTACTAACCTGGGCTAGTTACAGTACATTTATTATAGAATAGGGGTCAAGTATGTCGTAGCTATACTGGGGCAGTCAGAGAGCGTGGTGAGCTGAACACCACTCGCCTTTGCAATGGAAGCAGGAGGCCACACTGATTCACCTGCAAGACACAGAGGCAGTAGGGGCTACAGTGGTCATCCTTTGTTCCTGTCTGCCCAGGCTCTCTTTCCCATCTTACCTTCTGGGTTCTGGATGCAGTAGGTGGGGCTTACCCTTCACCCCTCCTCAGCCCTCAGGCAACAGGGCTGTGCCCCTCATTGAGCCAGTCAGTGTCTTCCTTGGTTACCGTCTGCCAGTAGGTGGAAAACACTGTTGCTTTCCACAAGTATTGATCAGGAGTGTGGCTGGAGTTGCCAGCTACCGTCATACCCAACTCATGGAGGGAGCCTGATAGAAAACATAGAACAGAGAGCCGCAGTCCTCACTGATGAGACCTCCCAAAAGAATTAGCTGCATCCTTGAACTTGAGGTAACAAATAAATCCTTAAGTTTATATGACTTGAAATTTGGTCCTTTTACAAATCAGAGTCACATACAAATGCAAGTGGCTGGTGGATGATGATAGTATTCAGCACTTAGTGAAATTCATGCTGTACTGTGAGATATTTTTCTAAGAACTTTTATGCATTAATCATTCTCACAAAAATTCTATGAAGCATATACCATTATCATTTCCATTTTACAGAATGAAGAAAGTAAAGCCAAGAGAGGTTAGATGATTTGTCCTTAGATCACAGAAACAGAAAGAAAGAAAGCTGAGATTTGAACCCAGAGGGGGAAAGAGAGGTATTTATATACATATGTCTGCTCTACCTATCTACTTTACCTCTCTGTAATGTGAAAATTTTCAGTAAGGATGAAATTAATGTTTCAGATTACAAGATTAATATTGGTTATGTGCATGACAATAAGTCTTTTAAATTTTATCCCAGGGTTATGGACAAAATTGAAATTACTACTGGAACTTTAAAAAAAAAAAGCTTTAAATTTACGAGTGTTTTGAAAGAGTATAAATAGGAAAATGAAAATAAATGAGTGTAATATTGAAGTATCCATAATATATGGCATTATCTCTGAAACAGCAGCTAATTAGCTGGTCACATCTTTTCCAGGAGAAAATAAAACCGAAACCAAGAAGCAGTTTAGTGTAGGTACCAGAACACATTTTATGTGATTGTTACTGAGAGAAACATTACAGTGCGGAAGAATCTCTATAAACAGATATTAAGAGTGGAAACATTTTGTGAGCCAGAGCATATAACTGAGCCCAGGACTCTGACATTGTAAAATCAGAGATGTCATCCTAAAGCTAGAAAATAGAAAAACCCTGTATCAGAGAAGTTGCAGGAGAATTAATATAGACACTTTAAAAATATCTCAAAGCACCATCCAGTCCCTAGGTTATTTTATGTCAATGAACCTGAGTCTATTTTGCAGGGGTTCCCAACTCCAAGTTATAATTAGTAAATCCTGTGCTGAAATGTATGTGGAATTGAAAAAGGTAACTTTCTCACCAGGTACCACTGGTATGTTGTTGTGCTTAGGCTCCTCTGTCCAGGGGATTTTTCAGGCAAGAATACTGGAGTGGGTTGCCATTTCCTTCTCCAGGGGATCTTCCTGACCCAGAGATTGAAACCACATTTCCTGTGTCTCTTGAATTACAAGCAGGTCCTTTATCCACTGAGCCATCAGGGAAGCCCACCACTGATATGGGCCACCATAAAAAATAAATTTTGTTATTTTAAAATTTTTGTCAAAGTCCTATTGTATCATGCAAACAAATGCAAAAAAAAAGGCTGTAGGTACACACTATTGAAAAATCTGTTCTTTTTGCTTTTAGAAAAGAAATGTCTTAGAATCATGATCCATCTTAGATCTGGGGGAGGCAGATAGGACAGATCCAGCTTTCCATCTGTTCTTGTAGGGCTGGTGCACTGAGGATGTTTTTTAATATCTTAAGTGCTTGGGAAAAAAATCAAAAGAATAATATTCAGTGACTTTAAAACATTAGATGAAATTCAAGTTTCAATGTTCATAAGTAAAGTTAATTGGAATATAGACTCAGTCATTAATTTACATAGTGTTTATGACTTTTTTGGTGCTGTATCAGAAGAGTTGAATAGGGACCCTGTGACCTGCAAAGCATAGCATACTTTCTCTGGCCCTTTACAGAAACAATTTGTTGACCCTGTCTTGGAATCATAAAGCTGTGATCCTGGGAAACACTTGAAATGCTCATCTCATCCTGAGAAAGGAGAGTTAGTGCCTGCAAACAAACACATAAACAAAAAGACTAATAAATGTGTGTGTGTGTGTGTGTGTGTGTGTGTGTATGACTTAACTATCTTCCCTGTTAAGGTTGATATTAAAATAGTAGTTTATTGTTTTATGAAAATAATAAACTGTGGTTAACTCAAAATGTGCAGTGATATTTTAAACATTTTTTAGTGACAAGTTTATACAGTCCTCTCACAAGTGATGTAGTGGACTGTCAATTTCATTCCCATATTTTATTTAATAATAGAGTTTATGTAAACTGTGTTTTGTTGAAATATGTAACTTCCTGAAGATAATGCAGGAAAACATTTAGCTTTTGGAATGAGATTTTCTTAAAGTGCCTAGTTTGACTTGTGAAATAAATAGTTCCTAGATTTCTTTCACCCCATTAACAGATTTGGTAAGGCTATTAGGATTAAAAATGTATGTCAGCAAGAAGATTATGATTCCTGTGCTCCATTGTATGACAATATACAAACCTCAGTTAGCCGGTGTATGTATATGATTGGAAAAGAAAAGAATACTCAGAAAAGGGCAAAGTAACCCTACACTTGGAGTTTGCAGTCAAAATTGTGCTTACGCTCTCTGTCTATAATTACCAACTTCCTTGCTTTTTTAATTTCTTCACTTATAAGTTCTACCCATGTATTTTATGTCTTTAAAGCATTTTTATTTCTTTAAAAATATTTAAAGCATATAATATGTACACTATTTATCTAGTTCCATAGATTAAAGAATGATAATGTAATTCTCTGTGCCCACCTTTTCCCTCTGCCATTTTTCCTGAGTGTTCTTAGGGAATACTGTTTTTATCTTTGATTATAATTGCTTTTGTCTTATTTTCCTCTGAAACACTGTACGTTTCTTCAAGGTATGATCCTTCACTCATTCTTCTTCCCCTCCCCATAATATCTGGGACATTACCTTTAACAAAGTAACTACTTAAATAAATGTATGTAGAATGAATGCGTGAATATACTGCAAGCTCCCTATGGAGAGAAATCTTTCATTATCTATTTCTTACAGTTATTAACTTCAGGGCATAGAGGAGGCAATTAGCAAATGTTGCCATTGAATTGAATAAGTCCTGTTTTTCTATTCAGGTTCCTTTCTGCATGTCCAGGTTCAGGCACTATCAGTTATAAGCTGTTTGGATATTTTCTCCAAAGTACTGAATACAATATAGCAGGGCCCTGAGAGGTTATTGACGTGCTCAAGGCTACCCTATCCATTCATTGAAGACCTCCAGGTACATATTCTATAAACGTCTTATTCTTTCTCTCTCTTCCCAGCTATTTCTGTTTCTTGTGTCAAGTTGGTGTGCCTTTGCTGCTCTCATTACATGTTTGAAGTTGTCATACAGCTTATGTCATCGAGTGCTTCAGCTCCAGGCTAGTCTTTTTCTCTTTTCCATTGTCCAGGTCCCCCTGTTCCTTTTAACAGTTCCCTGTCCTCCTTTCGGGCTTCCATAGCAGTTCAGCTGGTAGAGAATCCACCTGCAATGCAGATGATCCCAGTTCGATTCCTAGGTTGGGAAGATCCACTGGAGAAGGGATAGGCTACCCATTCCAGTATCCTTGGGCTTCCCTGGAGGCTCAGCTGTTAAAGAATCTGCCTGCAATGTGCATGACCCGGGTTCAATCCCTGGGTAGGGAAAATCCCCTGGAGAAGGAAGGGCCACCCACTCCAGTATTCTGGCCTGGAGAATTCCATGGACTGTATAGTCCATGGGGTTGCAAAGAGTCGGACATGACTGAGTGATATCTACACAACTTGAATAGTGAAAGTGAAGTTGCTCAGTTGTGTCTGACTCTTTGCAACCCCTGGACTGTAGCCTACCAGGCTCCTCCATACATGGGATTTTCCAGGCAAGAGTACTGGAGTGGGTTGCCATTTCCTTCTCCACTACACCACTTGATTTGGCTTTATTTGCAAGCGAGAAATTCTCCCAAGATGGCAGTTAACTTCAAATAAACCGTGAGTATTTGATCTATTCATTGCTACTTATCTTGACTACTTTTGCCAATGCTTACTTAGGCTTTATTTTTTTCCATTTTTCTTACTTTTAATAGTTCTAGAAGATAATTATTAAAGCAACAATAGTAGCAATGCATTGTATATTTGTAGTATATGTAAATCAGAAATGATGGAAAGAGAAATACTGAGAATATATTATTATAAGGACCTTGAAGAACATATGAAATGATATATATTATTTGAAGCTAGACTCTAAATAAAGAGGTTTATTTTATTTTTTTTATTATTGAAGTATACCTGAATTGCAACATCTTGCTAGTTTCAAGTATACAGCAAAGTGATGCAGTGATGTATATATATGTATATGTATATATATCTATATATCTATATTTTATTATATATATAATTCAGATTCTTTTTGATTATAGATTATTACAACATATTGAATATAGTTCCCTGTGCTATGTAGTAAATTTCTGTTATCTCTGTTATCTGTTTTATATATAATGGTATGTATTTATTAATCCCATCCCCTTAATTAATCCCTTTCCCAGAGTCTTTTTTTTTTTCAGTTCTGATTTCTAGCTTTTCTAGAGAGGAAAAGGGGGGGAATCTGACCGCTTCATGAATAAAATAGCCAATGCAGGAGATATAAGAGATGACGTTTTAATCCCTGCATCAGAAAATACCCTGGAGGAGGGCATGACAACCCACTCCAGTATTCTTGCCTGGAGAATACCATGGAGAGAGGAGCCTGGTGGGCTACAGGTCATGGGTTTGCAAAGAGTCAGACATGACTGAGTGATTAACACTTTCAGTTTCACTTTTTACATTGGAATAATGAGTCCTATTTAGAGGCAAATATTACTTATCAGAAATTTTTATTCGGTGAAAATACATGCCAGGTAGAACTTGTAACATGGAATGTTTAGAAAAGGCAAAACCATCTCTGTGGAGCTCCAAAAATCTAGTATAAAATCTAGTACTTTAAAAATGTAGGTCAAATTCATAATGAGATAATGTATGAGATACATGCATGATAGACATTTTAAAAATTCTTAGTTAACTCAGAATCAGATTTCTACATCTTTATGGCTATTTTTGAAAGTTATCAAGAGGAAGAATTATTTTTGAGTCTGAGTGACCAGGTGAGTCATTTTATTGATGAATAATTTCTCCCAAAATAATTTCTCCCAGAAGTTTTACTTTTTCAATACTATTGAATCTGCCAAAGTATATGATTTCTTATGATTGCCATTAACTACTGAGAGGACTCCTGAAAAGGAGGTGAATTCCAGTTGTTTCCAACAACATGGGCTTTTGCTGCTGAAAAACCATCATTAAGTTACTGCTGTGTAAAATATATAACTTTTTGATAGAAGTGAAAGCAATACTTTGTTTTGATAATCTTAAACAGAAAAGAAATCGACTCTTTTAAAGAAGGAGCCATCATACCATTTTACTTATAACTTATTTATCTCAGAACTTATTTAAAAAATAAACAAACAAATCTCAATCATTGTCCTTTGACAGTGTGGATATCCATTTATTTTAAGGACTTTGGAAAATTTCAAAACAACCATTTGACCTATAGATTTCACAGGGCTCAGTTCATATGCATGAGATAATTTTAGAAGCATGAGGATATGTTCCATAAAATTAGATAACCATCTTGAAATCACTGAAGAATGGTCAGATGGAAGGCATTACTCATGCAGAAATAGGATCTAATGGTGGACGTTTCTAGGGGTGTGTGAAGGGGAAAAGAGACATGAAGAGGGGGAATAAGATGGCAAACCAGATTCTATCTCCACATAAAGAGGAGCATTTTTGTGACAAATTCCCCCTAAAAGGAAATGGATTGATCAAAGAAATTAATGAAAGTTTAAAGAGACCAGTCAACCATTCGTTAAGAATGGTGTAGAAAGAATTTCTTTGTGGTTTCTGAGTTTGGCTTAGTCTGTATGGGCCTTTTAAATTCAATGATCTAGGAAAGCAAAATGATAGAACGTTCCAGGTTTAAGAACGTTGAGGATCACTGCCTTACTTCATGAGCATTATAAGAATTAAATAAATAAAATACCTCACGGCTCTTCCTAAAAAGATAGCTTCAGCAAAAAAAATAATAATTTTTGTAATTATTTTAAAAGCATATGAAGTGAGTATTTGGAAAGTAAATAAAAGGCAATTTACAGTGATTTCTTTCACATACTAGTTATAAACAATTTCAGCGCAGATACATCTCTGTGAGGAAAATATCTCAATGAGATCAGTTACTGCGATTTGGTAGTGAGCAATAGAAACTGGTGGTGCATAACATAAGCAATACTGGAATTTATTGATAAAACAATATAGCTCACAGCACTGAAGAAAATTCAGAGACATTGGTTTTGGGAAGAACGGGAAACAAAGCCTCTGTGGAGATCGGGATATCAGCAGCTCATGTATAGTGTCTCCAGGTTGGGGCATAATGCTGGCCATTTTGATCTCTGTGTCACTCGACTCAATATTCAAATGCCAGTGAAAAGATGTTAAGAGAATATAATTTCAAGGCCTAGCCTGGTTCATGTGCTTACTCCTTGGCCTGGGAAAGAAAAGCTCAGTGCTGGCGGTGGCAGAGGTAGTTTCCCAAAGCGAAATTGAGATACTGCTGTTATGGGGAGGAACTTAAGCTGGGCAGAGGTGCACACTGATACGCTCCATTGAGCCACTTTGGTTTGAGCAATGAATTCTTAACTTCTCTCAGCTTCCCTCAGTGTGCTCACCTTCTTAAAATGTATGCAGAAGAGTGGGACACAATATGGATGTGATGAAGGGCTGTGCATATAGAAGGAAAGGCCTTTGGAAATTCAGAGAGCAGCTTGTACAGAGTTGTTCACAGTGAAAAGGAACAGGAGCCCCACTAATGCAGAATGTCTGGGCTCAGTGGAGGGTCATTGTTGTTGTTCAGTTGCTAAATCATGTCTGACTTTTTGTGACCCTATGGATTTTAACACACCAGGCTCCCTTGTCCACTTTCTCCCGGAGTTTGCTCAAACTCATGTCCATTGAGTCCGTGATGCCATCCAACCATCTCATCCTTTGTTGCCCTCTTCTCCTCTTGTCCTCAATCTTTCCCAGCATCAGGGTCTTTTCCAATGAGTCAACTGTTCAGGTGGCCAAAGTATTGGAACTTCAGCTTTAGCATCATTCCTTCCAGTGAATATTCAGGGTTGATTTCCTTTAGGATTGACTGATGTGATCTCTTTGTTGTCCAAGGGACTCTCAAGAGTCTTCTCCAGCACCACAGTTTGAAAGCATCAGTTTTTTGGCACTCAGCCTTCTTTATGGTCTAACTCTCACATCCATACATGACTACTGGAAAAACCACAGCTTTGACCATCTGAACCTTTGTCAGCAAAGTGATATCTCTGGTTTTTAATAAGCTGTCTGTGTTTCCATAGCCAACGTGAAATGCCTCTTGGCCAAGATGGTTGATGGAGGGTTAGCACAGTCATATCTAATATTCTCTTTTAAGTTGTTGCATGTGCTTACCATGTCCTAAGTTGTATCCATTATTCCAAATGTGCCCTACGAGTCTGTGCAACGTGATCACAAGTTCATGGCTCTTTGGAATGATGAAGAATCAGTGTGGAATGAGTTAATAACAGGAGAGGTCTATATAAAAGGCACAGAAAGTTGTTGGGAAGCAGGCCCTTGACCAGGAAACAAAGCTGTCCTGAAATTCATGAGAATGGTAAGAAAGACACAGGGTGAGTAGGGACAGTTTCTACATAATTTAAAAATGGAGATTTTAGGCGTTCTGCTTACTTAGTTACATAACCCCATGACAGATCTTTATCCTGAAGCTGTTTTGTCTGATGCCACACTTGAGTTTGTGCTCCGTGTTGGTTCAGATTTTTCAAAAAAAGAATGTACTTGAACAAGAGTGTGTGTTTTCTCTCTTTTATAAGAGAGATGGAAGAAGTGAAGCACCTCACATATATTACAGTGAGTTCCTCAAATACCTGTTTGGCCTTTAGAAAAATTCTCCAAAAGATGTAGAGATTAAAATTAAAGATTTAACCTCAGATTTTCATAATTGTCTGCTTATATCACATGAACTTTAATATGATAAATTATTGTCATATTGCAAATTCTACCAGAATATGATTTAATTCAGATATAATTTTGATTTATTATTCAATCACATTTTCCATGTGACTATAAATGTCAGCACATCTATCCATTTATATGTACTGAATAACAAATTTATTGAAACTCAATGTTCAGAGAATATAAATTTCAACTTTGTCTAAACTGTTGGAGTCATGTTGCCTTCTAAAGGGTAATTTTAATCCAAAGACGACAATTGTGTCCTTAAAAATAACTTTTTCTCTTGCTTGCTATATCCTAAGTAACTTAACTATTTGAGGGGAATGAGTATAAAATCATGTGTAGCAGTAGATATCATTTAACTGTTATGGATTACAGGAATATGAGATGTTCAATTGTAATTTTGCTCCTACTTTGGTCAAGTGTAATATAAGAAGGAAATTTTGTAGTCCATTGAGAAAGTACAAAGGATTTTTTTTAACCTGAGGATACAAAACCCCAGACTGCATTTACCTCCCTATAGATATAAATGCATACCTTGGAAAACTGAGCAAAGGGAAATGGTGGGCCATTCAGCATAGAACTTGGTACAGATTGCTGAATGATGTGTTTATTTTGGGGGGTGGCAGGGGGTGTAATTTTATTTAATTAGTTATTTTTGACTGCACTGGGTTTTTGTTGCTGCACATGGGCTTTCTCTAGTTGCAACTTGTAGGGTCTGCTCTCTAGGCTTCTCCATTGCAGTGGCTTCTCTTATTTTAGAGCTTAGTTTCTAGGGTGAGTGGGCTTCAGTAGCTGAGACTCACAGGCTCTGGAGTTCAGGCACAGTGGTTGTGGTGCACAGGCTTAGTTGTTGTGTGGCATGTTGGATTTTTCTGCACCAGGGATCTAACTGGTGTGCCCTGCATTGCAAGGTGGACTCCTAACTACAGGACCACCAGGAAAGCCCTGAACTATGTTTTAAGTGATGTCATTGGATTATAGAAAAATAGACCAATATGAGTTCAAAAAAGGGTTGTGTGATCATATTATATATCAGGAGATATTAAATGAGGATAAGTCAGAATACTTAGAAGAAATTCACTAAGGAAGGATTTTCACTCATCCTTAGCTGAGATGAGAAGGTTCTCCAGGAGACCATGCTCCCTCACCATTGTAACCTATTGTAGAATTATTAGTCCAGAAGGGTCTTATGGCTAATCCATCGCAGTGGCCTCACTTTTACAGAATGAGAGAGTGAACAATTTGTCAAGACAACAGAAATATTTAGATCTATATTAAAAGACCTGGCTCTCTGGTCTCCTGACTTTTCTTCATGTCATTTTCATGGGTTCCTCTTAGTTACTGCTGCTGGTACAGCAGGTTTGAGGATAAAAAGATTGTGCCCCCCTCTTTTTGCCCTCTGGAGCCTCAAAGGAAATAGCCAAGGGTAATACTTTCTTTCTCACAATATAGCAGCAGATACAGGCCTTATTATCTGGTGTAAAATATGTGAATTAGAAATTACTTTTTCATCCTTAAATTTTGTAGTCAATATTTTATGGCACTTAAGTGAGTAATGAATTATTTTTGTCCTAATTCATTATTTATGGAACGCTTTTAACAGAATTTAATATAATTTCACAAAATGACAGGCATAGGGAGAAAAATTGGCCTGGGGATAATTGGCCCACTGCTGCCTAAAAGAATTCTTTTGGTAGATATATTGATGGAATTTCTAAGAAAAGCTATTCACTAGCAATGGCATATAATCAATGTTAGATCATTCAGGGTCCAGAAAGCCAATTTATGAAATTTTCTTTCTATCTTTGTGCCACCTCAATTAAATGAATTTAAATTTGGGAGCAAGTTCATTTTGAACAATGTAATGACCACATCATAAATTTACTTATTTAATTATGCTCCTGAGCTGTGGAGGAGAAAGGGAAACTCTGTAGAGACCCTCAAAATAGCTGGTTATCAATTTTGGGGAGTCTGTTTGGTATCTTTGCCGCTGACTCTTGATATGTATTCCTGTTTGTGTTTGAGCTTCCAAATCTTTCCCCTTAAACATCTGCATTTTGGGAGAAGATAAATCCATCCAACTCCTGGATTAAGGCCATTAGTAGATCCAAGGCTCTGATCACAGAGTTATTTTCAGGACCCTGGAACTGATTAAACCCAAAAGACATGTGTTGGGGCTTTCTGGGAAGAAGCTTCTCTGCTTTTTGACCAGAGACTTTTTATTTCTCTCTCCCATAGCATTTCCCTCTTCTTTAAGGAACAGTTCCTTTTACAGTGTGAAATAAGGTGTCATGTTAAAGCATTGTGATGATAGAGATTAGTTAACTGTGCATTTACCAACAGCCATGTTTTGTGATTTATTTCAAAATACATATCTTTTTTTTGAATTCTGGAAATATAGAAATGAGAAACATAAAATGAGATAGATGTAAACACTTTTCTTTTGGGTTAGAACTTGGAAAGATAGGACATTTCTTGGCATCATTGACCACCTGGGTTCTTCCAGCAGGTTATAGCTTCTCAGTCTCAGATGAAAGTGAGGCAGTTATCTCCCTTCTAATCTACTTTCAGGCAAAAGCTGTTGATGTACAATAATTGAATTTTCTCAGGGTGTCCAAAGAAGAAAAGCATGTCATCAGAAAGTGCAGCTGAGTCCTTTCATTCATTTCTCTCTGTAATTTAAAAAAAAATTGCTATGAAATATATAATGCTAAATGATATTTCACTTAAAGATTAATAAAATAAAAAAAAAAAACATGTACCTAGTTTCCATCTCAAAGAGAAAACCGGTGATTTAGGGTTCCTCTCTAGACCTTTTTTTATTTAACAATCAGTAACCCCCCAAAGTAACTACTGCCCTGAATTTTGCCTTGCTACTCCTTTTAGTTTTACCACCTACGCCTGTTCCCATAACTAAATACAGTATTTTTAGTTTTGGTTGTAGTTGAACTATAGAAAATTGAGTTATACTACATGTATTCTTTTGTGACTTTTACATTTTTAAATATTACATGTTTGAGGTGAGTCCATACTGAAGCAATTACCTGTGGTTCATTCATTTTCATTATTGAATGGAATAAGCATACCTCATTCCATTTATTCTTCCTATTTTTGATTAAAATTTGATTTGCCTCTAATCTTTCATATCACAAACAGGAAAGATCATTCTCATGCATGCTCCTGTGTGTACAAACATTTCTTTAAAGAAGAGTTGTTAGAACACAGAGTGAAAATTAAAAGCATAATATGTGATGCTAAAATGTTTTCCAAAGTTGTTTACTTCCTTGTAGGTACTCCCGTCTACACTCTGGTAATTGCTGAAAGCTTGAATTGATTCACACAGTCATCTATGCTTACTGTTGGACAGTATAGAATTTTGAGGTGGTTGGCAGGTATACAATATTTCATAGTTATATTGCATTTACCAAATTACTGGTAAGACTGACAATCTTTTTATTTTTGATAGGCAATTTAAAACCTTTCAGGTTTTTTAAAAAATAATTATTTGGAGTACTTTTAGGTTTACAGGAAAATTGAGATAGAGACACGGAGATGTCCCATAGACCCCCTATACATACGTGTGCATAGGCTTTTCTTATTGTCAATATGACTTAGTCTTTACGTTTTTATTTTTTACCAAGGATGAACCTACATTGACTTAAAGTCACCCCGATTCCATGGTTTATCCTAGAGTTCATTTTTGGTGCTGTACATTCTGTGGATCTGGACAAACGTATGATGACATATATTCCTCGTTATTTATCATATAGAATATTTTTGCCATCCCCCAAATCCTCTACCTATTCATCTCTCATCTTTAGAAACCACTGACTTTTTACTCTCTCTAAATTTTTCCTTTCCCAGAATGTCATAGTTGAACTTCTACAGTATGTAGCCTTCTAAGATTGGCTATTGCACTTAATAATATGTGCTTAATTTTCCTCTATATCTCTTTATGATTTGAGAACTCACTTCTTTTTAGTGCTATTTAATACTCCATTAGCTGACTGTACCAAAATTTATATATTTATTGACCTACTGAAAGACATCTTGGTTGTTTCCAAGTTTTGGCAGTTATTAATAAAACTGCTATAAATATCCCTGTGTGGATTTGGGTATGAATATAGGTTTTCAGCCCTTCTGGTAAGTATAAAGGAGTGTGAGTGCTAGATTTTATGGTAAGAGTAATTTTAGTTGAGTAAGAAACCACCAAACTATCTTCTAAACATTTAACATTTTGCATTTTCACTACAGTGCGTGAGAGTGCCCATTCCTCCACATTCTCGCTAGGATCTAGTATCATCACTGTTCTGAATTTAGGCCATTCTAAGATATATATAGTGGTATCTCGCTGTTGTTTTAATCAGCATTGTCTTGATGATGTATGATGTGAAACATATCTTCATATGTTTATTTGTCATTTACTTCTTTGATGAGAGGAATGTTAAGGTCTTTGGCCCATATTTTAATCAGGTTGTTTATTTTCTTATTGTTGAGTGGTAAGAGTTCTTTGTATATTTCAGATAACAGTCTGTTATCAGTTGTGTCTTTTGAAAACATTTTCTCCCAGTTTGTGGCTTATCTTCTAATTCTCTTGACTTAGTCATTTGCAGAGCAGCAGTTTTATTTTTTAAAAACTTTCAATGAAATCTAGCTTATCAATTATTTCATTTATGAAGTTTGTCTTTGGTGTATTTTAAAAAGGCATCTTTATACCAAATATCATCTAGGTTTTCTCCTGTGTTATTTGTTGGAATTTTCCTAGCTATGAGTTTTAGATCTATGGTTCATTTTGAGTTTCATGATCCATATTGGTGAAATGTGTAAGGTCTGTGTTTAGACTTTTTAGTATGTAGACATCTGCTTGTTCTAGTATCTTTTGTTGAAGTAACTCTCTTTGCCCCATTTTATTGTCTTTGATCCTTTGTCATAGATCAGTTGACTATATTACGGGAGTCTGTTTCTGTTGCACTGATCTGTTGCAGTGATCTATTTGTTATTTGCCAATACCATATTCTATTGAAGTGTTATAAGTCTTAAAGCTGTATAGAATCAGTGTTTTAGCTTTGTTCTTTCTCAATTCTGGACCTTTTTCTTCCTCATATAAACTTCAGAATCAATTTGTCAATATCCATAAAATAATTTGCTGGGGATTTTAGTGGTTACATTGCATCTGTCTACTGAGTTGGGAAAAACAGACATCTTAACAATATTGAGGCTACCTCTCCATGGGCATAGACTATCTCTCCATTTATTTAGTTCTTTGATTTCATTCATCAAAGTTTGTAGTATTCCTCTTATATATAATGTACATATTTTATTAGATTTATACTTAGGCAATTTCACTTTTGGGGTGCTAATGTGAATGGTATTATGATCTTAACTTCTAATTACACTTGTCATTGATGGCATCAGTTCAGTTCAGTTCAGTTCAGTCGCTCAGTCGTGTCTGACTCTTTGCAACCCCATGAATCGCAGCATGCCAGGCCTCCCTGTCCATCACCAACTCCCGGAGGTCACTCAGATTCACGCCAATCAAGTCAGTGATGCCATCCAGCCATCTCATCCTCTGTCGTCCCCTTCTCCTCCTGCCCCCAATCCCGCCCAGCATCAGAGTCTTTTCCAATGAGTCAACTCTTCTCATGAGGTGGCCAAAGTACTGGAGTTTCAGCTTTAGCATCATTCCTTCCAAAGAACACATCATATAGGAAAGCAATTGACTTGTGTATATTAACCTTGTATCCTGCAACTTTGCTACAGTTGCTTATTAGTTCCTGTAAATTTTTTGTTGATTTTTTAAGATTTTTTACATGGATAATTGTGTTATCTGGGGAAAAAAAGTTATATCTGTCTTCCCAATCTCTATACCTTTTATTTCCTTTTCTTGCCTTGTTTCATCAGCAAGTACTTTTAGTAAGATATTGAAAAGGGATGATAAAAAGGAACATCCTTGCCTTTGTACCTGATCTTAGTGGGAAAGCTTAATTTTTCTCACCATGAAATATGGTGTTAGATGTAGGATTTTGAAGGTTGTCTCTAACAAGTTTAGAAAGTTTCTCTCTTAATTTACTGAGATAATTTATCATGAATGAGTACTGGATTTTGTCAGATGCTTCATCTGTATCAATGTGATCATGTGATTTTTATGTGTATGTGTGTGTTGATGTGATAGATTAACTGATTTTCAAATGTTGAACTGCCTTACATATCTGAGTGAAATCTCATTTGGTTGTGATGTATATTTATTTTTATACTTTTTTAGTTTTAGTTTGATAATATTTTGTTGAGGATCTTTGCACCTATTCATAAGAAATATTGGTTTCTTTTCTTATAGTGTCTGTCTGGTTTGGTATTAGGGTAGTAACATGCATCTGCTTCTGTCCTGTGAAGGAGATCATAAAAAATTGGTATAATTTCTTCATTAAATGTTTAGTATTACAGAATTTTCTTGTGAATCCATCCAGACATGGTACTTTCTGTTTTGGAAGATTGTTAATTGGTTCAATTTCTTTAATAGATGTAAGCCTATTGAAATAATCTATTTCTTCTTGTGGGTTTTTTTCAATATTGACTTTGTCAAAAATAGTCAAACATTATTGAGTGTTTTGTCATCTCTGGTACGTCTTCACTCTTTTAAAACTTTTATATAAGTAGAATTTGCCACTGTTGTTCATGGTTTACACTTTGTAGCTGATTAAAAAAAATCTTACTCTATTCCAAGTTCATAGTGATGCTTTTTCTGTATTTTATAGAAATGTAAGAAATGTGCCCTTTTAATTTGTGAATTTGATTCATCTTGGTTAAAAGGAAGACTCAAATTTATGTTTTTTTAATGTATGGATAATTAGTTGCCCTGCAACCATGCTTATTCCTCCAATCAACAAAAGTTGGACTGTGAAGAAAGCTGAGCGCCAAAGAATTGATGCTTTTGAACTGTGGTGTTGGAGAAGACTCTTGAGAGTCCCTTGGACTGCAAGGAGATCCAACCAGTCCATTCTGAAGGAGATCAGCCCTGGGATTTCTTTGGAAGGAATGATGCTAAAGCTGAAACTCCAGTACTTTGGCCACCTCATGAGAAGAGTTGACTCATTGGAAAAGACTCTGATGCTGGGAGGGATTGGGGGCAGGAGGAGAAGGGGATGACAGAGGATGATATGGCTGGATGGCATCGCTGACTCGATGGGTGTGAGTCTGAGTGAACTCCGGGAGTTGGTGATGGACAGGGAGGCCTGGCGTGCTGCGATTCATGGGGTCACAAAGAGACACAACTGAGTGACTGAACTGAACTGAACTGAATTGTCTCTATATTGTGCTGAGTCTGTCTTTGAACTCACCACATTATACCTTCCATTCTTATGCCAGTGTTGCAGTACATTGATTATCATACTTTTGTTTAAAAAAAAATATAGCCAAGAAAAATTTTTACTTTTGTTTTTTCAAGTGTATCTTGACTAGTCTTATCTCTTTTCTTTTCCATATCATTTTTGTCATAAATTTGTTAGGTTCTTTGGAAAATGCTATTGAATGATACATGTGAACATGGACTCTTCATTTATTTAGGACTTTGTTACTTTTCAACAGTGTTTTATTTTTTGGTTTCATATGCATTTGTCCATAGGGTCACATAGAGTTGGACATGACTGAAGTGACTTAGCATGTACACATGTACCTTTTAGGAATACTTTTTTGTCTTCTTTGAAAAATGCCAGTGTACTTTTAATTGGGATTTCATTAAATTTTTAGATCACTTTGAGCAATAGAAATATTTTAACAATATTCTTCCAATCTGTGAGCTTAGGATACCATTCTATTTATTTATGTGTCTTTTTTTAAATCAGTGAAACCGCTGACATTGCTGAAATACTTTCTTTTTTCAGTGTCAGAGTTTTCATTGCATATGTCTTCCATGTCTATGGTTAAATTTATTCCTAAGTATTTTACTGTTTTTCATACTTTTGATATGGGATCACTTTCTTAATTTTTATTTCAGATAATTCATTGTTAGTGAATAGAACCACAACTGATTTTCATATGTTGTTCTGCAACTTTACTAAATTTGTCTATTGTATTGTCATAAAATTTTTTGTATTGTCATCTATAAACTGAGATATTTTTACTTTATCCGTTTCAGTTTGTGTGCTTTTTCTTTTTCATAAAATTTTTTGTATTGTCATCTATAAACTGAGATATTTTTACTTTATCCGTTTTAGTTTGTGTGCTTTTTCTTTTTCTTGCCTAATTGCTCTGGCTAGAACTTTCAGTACTTTGTTGAATAGAAGTGGTGAGAGTGTCGTCTTTGTCTTATTTCTGATCTTATAGGAAAGACTTTTAGCATTTTGCTATTGAGTATGATGTTAAACGTGTCATCGCTCAGTCGTGTCTGACTCTTTGTGACCCCATGGACTGTAGCCTACGAGGCTCCTCCGTCCATGGGATTTTCCAGGCAAGAGTACTGGAGTGGGTTGCCATTTCCTTCTCCAGGGAATCTTCCTGACCCAGGGATTGAACCCGGGTCTCCTGCATTGCAGGCAGACGTTTTATCCTCTAAGCTACCAGGGATGTTAGATTTGTCCTTATTATGGTGAGGTACATTTCTTTTCTACCTCATTTGTTGAGAGTTTTTTTTATCATGAAAGAGTTGAAATTTATCAAATCCTTTTCCTCACCTACTGAGATGATCTTGCGATTGTTATCCTTCATTCTGTTAGTGTAGTGTACATAGTAATCAATTTGTAGTAATCAAAGTAGTATGACACTGGCATAAAATAGCATAGAGACCAAAGGGAAAGAATAAAGTGCCCAGAGGTAAGCCCGCAATATATGGTTAACTAATATTTGATAAAAGCATCAAGAACACCTGTTGGGAAAAGGATAGCCTCTTCATAAAATATTATTGGGAAACTGGATATTCATATGCAAAAGAGTAAAACGACCCCTACCATACACCCAGCATGAAAATTATCTTGAAATGGGCTAAAAACGTAAATGTAAGACCTAAAACCTTAAAACACTTAAAAGAGCACATAGGAGAAAAGCTTTTTGACTTTGGTCTTAGAAATGATTATTCGTCTTATCACACAAAAAACATGGGCTTCCCTGGCAGCTCAGACAGTAAAGAATCTGCCTGCAATGCAGGAGACTGGGGTTCAATGTCTGGGTCAGGAAGATGCCCTGGAGACCCACTCCAGTACTCTTGCCTGAAAGAATCCTCTGGACAGAGGAGCCTGGTGGGCTACAGTCCATGGAGTCACAAAGAGCTGGACATGACTGAGTGACTAATACACACACACATATACATCACACCAAAAACACAGGAAGCAAGGTAGAAATAAATAAATGGGACTACATGAAACTATAAAGCTTCTGCACAGCAAAGAAAACAATAAAATGAAAAGGCAAATTATGGAAGGAAAAATTAACCACAAATAAAGGTTCACTGTATGTATCTTGGAATGAATTTCTTTTTAGTTGTGCTATCTTCAATTTATATTTTTTCGTAGAGTTCAGGATTCATATTTTTCAACAGTTTTGCAGTTTTCTGGTATCTCCTCAAGTATTATTGCTTCTTCATCTCTATTATTGTCTTCTGGAAATTCAATTATGCTGTGTTAGATCTTCTTATGATACCTTGGTATATCTTAAATATTTTTCTTATTTCCTATGTCTTTATTTTTCTGTGCTTAAATTAGGATGATTTCTTTGAAACTTCTTCCAAGTTTACAAATCTAATATTGTATGTTTAATCTGTTTAGACATTTTTTGAGTATTAATTTCAATAATAATTAATAGAAATTCCTTTAGATTTTTAATATACTGTTATTTTTAAAATGAGTTTCTTACCCCTAAGTCATATTTTAAATTTTCATTTTTTATGATATTAATATATGTAGTTAGCATTCTGTGGCAGTAGTTCCAAGAAGTGAAGTTATTTGTGGATATTCTTCTACTGTGTTTCTCCCTCAACTCTTGTTCATATGCTCAGTCACTAAGTCGTGTCTGACTCTTTGTGACCCCATGAACTGTCTATGGAATTTTTCAGGCAAGAATACTGGAATGGGTTGCCATTTCCCTACTCCAACAGATGTTTCCAACCCAGGGATCAAACCCACATTTGTGTCTCTTGTACTGCAGGCAGATTCTTTACCTGCTGAGCTATCTGGGAAGCATGGTGCTTTCCCCCCTGTTTTAACTTAAAGCTTCTAATTTTACTTAAAATTTTATAAATGGGAAATCTTCGAGGTCTGGGTTGAAGGAGTTTTCCCCTAGAGAAAACTTTGTTTGTTATTTCAGACATCAGGGAGCATTGTGACACCTGGAACACTCTAAATCCTAGCCTTGCTGTATTTTTAGTGATATAGTAGTGTAAATTTAAACTGTGAATCCATATGATGTCTAGGTTGTGATTATGAAATCTCAGGAGAGTTTGTTTACACTCAACACAGTGCCAAATTCAGAACAGGCAGATTTGCTGTTTATCTTTTTGTGTGGCAAGATTAAAAGTGAAAGTCGCTCAATCTTGTCTGACTCTGTGACCTCAAGGATATACAGTCCATGGAATTCTCCAGGCCAGATTACTGGAGTGGGTAGCCCTTCCCTTCTCCGGGGGATCTTCCCAACCGAGGGGTCCAACTGAGGTCTCCCGAGTTGCAGGTGGACTCTTTATCAGCTGAGCCTTGAATCCCCCTAAAATACTAAGTGGAAAATATAGAAACAATTTATAAGTTTTAAACTATTATATTTATTTATGTATTTAATTAATTTTTGACTGTACCACATGGCATGTAGGACCCTAGTTCCCTAGCCAGGATCAAACCAGTGTCCCCTGTATTGGCAGCATAAAGTCTTAACCACTAGGCCACTAGGAAAGTCCAGCAAGATTATTCTTCAATTTTGTTGTTCTGTATTTATGTGTCGATTTCCTGTCCTCTTTGCTCAGATTATATTTCAAAAAAGAATATTAAGTTTTCTAGAATTTGGCAGAAATCCTCAGGATGAAAGCCAACTTTGGTATTTAATTTTATCAACTAGTATCAGCTGTAACTCTATTTTTGGCTTCTGAAATTCTTCCTTTGTTTCAATTTATTAGTACATTAAATTTTTATATTTCCTCTGTAGTGTTAGACATTAAAGTCTCCCAAGAAATGCATTTTTATTCCATTTCCTTTGGTTTATCCCTGAGGCTCCTATGTTCCCTCCTTCTTACTTTTTTCTCACTAGTTAGTTATGGAACTTGAATAGAGTTTTATTAGTTTTACTGGGAAGGAATTTAAGATGTAATGACTAGCCATTCTTGTTAAAGTGTACTACAGATTGTACTGAATACCAGTTTAGTGTGAAGTATTTAAACGCAAGTGAAAATGATTTTGTATTTTAACATTTTTCTACTTGTACATGTTCATGTTGTTAATTAGTTGGGTTATTATTATAAGATATAATCTTAAGTCTACTTTTATGAGATTACCAAAAATAATGCATGTAAAGAAATATTGACATATACACTACTTTATTCAAAGTAATTTCTAAGGTAATTTATTTTCTATATTATTTAGTTCTGTATATTTTAAAATATTTTTTTCTATTGACATTCAAAAAATATTTTAAGGCTCCTTCTACCATCATTCCTAGATTTTCAATTTTTATTAAAAATCTCCAGCATAACCATTTCTACTTATTATTAGCTCAGTTCTCATCATATGCAAATGATATGTATACAGTTAATTTAGAAGCAATAAATTTTTGATATTTGTAGCAGAGTTGTTTCCAGTTTATAATTAATTGTGTTATATTTAATTTTATTTTTAGCATCTTTTTGAATTGAAGTAGAGTTGGTATGAAATATTGTATAAGTTGAAGGTATACAATATAATGATTCACAATTTTAAATGTTACATTCCTTTTATACTTATGAATTATTGACTATATTCCCAATGTTGTACAGTACATCATTGTAGCTTATTTTATACCTAATAGTTTTTACCTCTTACTCCCCCACCCTTATGTTGCTTCTGCCCTTTCTCGCCATGATCTTTCACATTTTCCTGTTTCATTTTCTTCACAGCCTATAAATACTGGGAATTATCTTGCTCTTCCTGCTAAAATATAATTTCCATTACAGCAAGGCATTTTCCATCTTATTAATTTCCACATCTCTGATACTTAAACATGTGCACAGAGTAGGTAGGCTTATGTTATTAAGTTAGTGAAAACATAATTGCAATTATGGACCATGAATTTTAAATCATTATAACTGGGCTGAAACACTTCTTTATTAATCAAGATAGAAACCATTGCAGTCAACACATTTTTGCCGAGGAGAAATAAATTTGTTTATTCCTGTAGCATAAAAATTCATGCTTCAAGATTCAACATACTCTTGGAAAGTATTTTCTTCCTCCTGGTTGTGGAAACATTTCCCCTGCATCAAGTTGTTGAAATGCTTGAAGAAGTGGTAGTCCATTGGTGAGAGGTCAGGTGAATATGGTGGATGGGGCAAAACATTGTAGCCCAATTCATCCAACTTTTGAAGTGTTGGTTGTGCTATGGGCATCGGGCATTGTCATGGAGAAGAACTGGGCCCTTCCTGTTGACCAATGCCAGCTGTAGGGGATGCAGTTTTCAGTGAATCTCCTCAATTTGCTGAGATGTAATGGTTTTGTGCGGATTCAGAAAGCTGTAGTGGATCAAACTGGCAACAAACCACCGAACAGTGACCCTGATCTTTTTTTGGTGCTAGTTTGGCTTTGGAAAGTGCTTTGGAACTTCTTGGTCTCACCACTGAACTGGTGGTTGTATAAAATCCACTTTTCATTGCTTGTTGCAATCCAATCGAGAAATTGCTACATAGAATAAGAGAAAACCACATTTTAAAACTATGACTTTTTGATTTGCAGTCAGCTCGTGAGGCACCCACATTTATCAAGCTTTTTCATCTTTTCAGTTTTCTTCAAATGCCAAATGACTGTAGAATGATTGATCTTGAGTTCTTTGGCATCTTCTCTTGTAGTTGTAAGAGGATCAGCTTCCATGATCCTTTCAGTTGGTTGCTGTCAACCTCTGATAGTCAGCCACTGTGCCTCTTATCTTCAAGGCTCTCATTTTGTTTGCAAAACTTCTTAAAACACCCTTGCCCTGTACATTTGTTAGCAGTTCCTGGGCCAAATGTGTTCTTGATGTTACAAGTTTTCTCAGCTGCTTTACGACTGATTTTGAACTTGAATAAATTGCTTGGATTTGCTTTTTGTCTAACATCATTCCCTAAGTCTAAAATAAATATAAAATACAAAGCAAGTAATGTCATTAGCAAAAAACAAATAAACTTAAAGTGAGAAATGTGCATTAAAATGATGTACAAATAATCACATTTGTTTAAGAATGTATTCCAGTATCAAATGGCAAAGTTTAACAGTGTAAACCTGCAAATACTTTTGCACCAACCTAATAAATATATCAGTGAATGAGTCTACATAATGGAATTATCCTTAATATATTGTTGTTGTAATAATATGTAGCATTTATAGTCTTAGACAATTTTTAAAGTATAGTCACTTACTTTATGTCATTATCTTTAATCATGTGGGAACAGTTCTAATTATAAATGTAATAAAGAACTTTCATCTAAAGGCAGCCTGATGATAGGATTTTCAAGACACCTTGCACAAACATTATGTTGAGAATTTCATGTTCTAGTATAGTTCTCTTCATCCTCTACAAATACCTTCATTGGAAATAAAAGTGACACATTAAGAAGCAGTTACCATGGTAAACTTAGATTTTCAGTAATGCAAGTGAAATTCCTTTGTTAAAGCCAAAACTAAGTGTTACAGTTGATTCTCTACTTGAGTGTGTGTGTGTGTGTTTGTTTTTGATGCTTATTGTTAGGAAATTGTTTTTGTTTTTCCCCCTTCCTGAATTGGTAACATCTCTCAGTGGCATTTGATTAGGTATGGCAAAGTGTCTGGAATTCAAATGGCCCGGTGCAAATTTGTTTAACACTTAAATCAGGTCTTAAATGAAAAAACTGAAAATAATACATGGGTGTGGTAGAGTTTTAGCACCACCAAAATTGACTTCAGAAACTTCATCTTCTATTTACTTTTCTTCTACTGAGAAGGAGCATGTCAGTTAGCTTTTGCTGTGTAATATACCACCCACAATATTAATGTCCTAAAACAACAATCATTTATTAACTTGTAGTACTATAGTTTGGCAGTTTGAGCTGGGCCCAGTTGGACAGCTCTTCTCCAGGGGTCTCTGGGGGTCAGATTCAAAGCCTTAGTCTGCTAGGGGCAGGTTGACACTGGATGAACTCCTTCATGTGTTTGGGTGCTAACTGCATTGGTGGGGACAACTGTGTCACGTCTGTCTAGTCCCTTGCAGGCTGATCCAGGCTTCTTCCCGTGGTGTCAACAAGGCAGGGCAAGCTTCGTAAGCATAAGCACTTATCAAGTCTCGGCTTCTGTCACACTTACTGAAGCGTGTCACCTGCCAAAGACCTGATAGCAAGAAGTAGAGATCTACATTCCATCTCTTCCTAGAAGGAGCTGTAAAGTCACATTGTAGATGGGTGTACATATATAGGATTGGGAGGGATTAGAGATCATCTTTTGTGGTTTACTAGAAGGGCTTCCTAAAAATCCTCTCTTAAAATTGAAATATAACAGAGCCAAGACACTTTAAGGTTTAATTACTGAATGGATTTTTTTTTTTTTTAGCATGAATTCTCAAAATAGTAGTTCTCATTTTGGGGATGTGTAAGAAATATCTTCTCTGCCCATTGATATGCAGATTCCATCATTTTGTCTTACCCTGTTCTTATTCAGTGTATTTGGGGTACAGTCCATGAATCTTTATTTTTTTTTAACTGACAAATATATTGTAATGTAGGAGATCTAGAAAGACTGTATTTTTTCTGAAGACTGAATAGAAATGGTATGCATGCCAATGTCTAGGCAAGAAGTGTGAAGCAATCTGTTGAAAACTTACATTTCTTTGAAATTCATATTTTATCTGAAAAGAGTTGAATCATATAGCATATGGTTTTCTTTAACCACTAGCTAAATTCAAGTTAAGCTCTGGTGAGTTAAATTCTATTTACCCATGTGATATATTTTCTTTCATATAAGTAAACTTAAGTAATAAAAATTCTTTTTTAAGATATATACTATAGAAGTGCAAAGTTATAATAGACAATATCACTTCTCTGAAGTCAGCTCTTGTATGAAGCATTTGCCTAAAAAGGATCTTTCTTATCGATTTTAAACATTATGGTGTTAAGGGAAGAGAACAGTTGAAATAGAAGTAGCAAATTAGATATTTTTCTAAGCCATGTATGTGCTATTTCTAAATAATGAATTAGGAAAAATAACAATATTTAATTTCTAACACTTTGGCCAAGTCTATTATTTATGTTAAAATGATTGGGTAAATATTTCAATAAAATATTTTGTTTTGGTATAAATCTTATATTTTAACTTGTAAATTTGATTTGTATTCTGTTTAAATATAAGTAAACCATATGCTATATATGCTAGGCAAATAATATCTACCTCATTGTAATACACATATTGAAACAACACTATGAAAACTAACAATTTACCATGGAGCTGACCACTAGTTGTATGTATGGTTAGAAAATAACGAGAGACAGTAAAAACATTTGATTTTGAATAATGTTATACAGAGTCATGGGCAACACACTGAGTTTAATACTTCAAGGCTATATCTACCCATTTGATTATTGGGTTGAGACTCTGGACTTGTCCTTAATAAAATTTCAGAGGAAAGGGACTGTCTTTTTTCCAGCTTCCTATAGAAAAATCACTGGAGGATTTTTGGAGAATTGTTCTGCTTCTGGAGACTAGCAAATTTAACAGTTTTATTAACATCTAATAAGAAAATTCTTGGTGTGCTGTTTGCCATTTTATTTTCTTAAAGTGTAAGAAAAATTGAAATATTATTTGTCTTATGTCTTGTGAAGATAATAGGAGTATGTCATATGTCTTTTGGTAAATCATATGCTTGGATGCCAGGTAGAAATCTGATAAATCCTTTCATGATCCTGATGCAAAGTCAATGCCTGCTTTATTTACTGATGGTATATTTTGCTTCCAGAGTAGGTTGGAGATCTTTTCTATTCCCTTGTGTTTTATTTTGTAAACATTAGATTCAGAATTGCATCTGTAGCTACCTTTAGTTTTAAGATATATATCAAATACACTTCCTCTCAGGAAAATCTTTGCAGAGATGTGAATTAAGAAAGATGTTATTAAGCAGAGTTGTTATTTGTCAGCTAAGAAGTAATTTAGAGTCCAACTGAGAAATATTAGTCTTCCCTTTTCATTAAAATTCTTTCATTGTGACATTTTAAAATGAGATTTAATAAATAAGGTTTAAAATTTTAATTTTAAATATTTTAAATAAATTTACGTATATATAAAACAATGTGAGTAACTGCTAAAACTTCACGTACCTATTCATTCGTTCATTCACCTACCTCATCTTTACTGAAAAGCTACCATGTGCTAGGTAATAGTGGGGCTGTGATGATTCCCAAGAAATTCTGGAATGAAGACATTTCCATTGACATCACCACATATACACTTTGTTTATTCAAAACATTAAAACATTTTCATAATGCTTATACTTGTGTTTTCTAATTTCTCTGAGAATTTTCAAAATCCAGTGTAAAATTAAGTTCCATCCATCACTATAATAGCCAGGACATGGAAGCAACCTAGATGTCCATCAGCAGATGAATGGATAAGAAAGCTGTGGTACATATACACGATGGAGTATTACTCAGCCATTAAAAAGANTATGACCCAGCAATCCCACTGCTGGGCATACACACTGAGGAAACCAGAATTGAAAGAGACACATGTACCCCAATGTTCATCGCAGCACTGTTTATAATAGCCAGGACATGGAAGCAACCTAGATGTCCATCAGCAGATGAATGGATAAGAAAGCTGTGGTACATATACACGATGGAGTATTACTCAGCCATTAAAAAGAATATATTTGAATCAGTTCTAATGAGGTAGGTGAAACTGGAGTCAATTAAACAGAGTGAAGTAAGCCAGAAAGAAAAACACCAATACAATATACTAACACATATATATCAGAGAAGGCAATGGCATCCCACTCCAGTACTCTTGCCTGGAAAATCCCAGGAATGGGGAAGCCTGGTGAGCTGCCATCTATGGGGTCGCACAGAGTCAGACACGACTGAAGCGACTTAGCAGCAGCAGCAACAATGCATATATATGGAATTTAGAAAGATGGCAACGATAACCCTGTATGCAAGACAGCAAAAGAGACACAGATGTGTAGAACAGTCTTTTGGACTCTTTGGGAGAGGAAGAGGGTGGGATGATTTGGGAGAATGGCATTGAAACATGCATAATATCATATAGTAAATGAATTGCCAGTCTAGGTTCCATACATGATACAGGATGCTTGGGGCTGGTGTACTGGGATGACCCAGAGAGATGGTATGGGGAAGGAGGTGGGAGGGGAGTTCAGGATTGGGAACATGTGTACACTGTGGCAGATTCATGTTGATGTATGGCAAAACCAATACAATATTGTAAAGTAAAAAAATAATAAAATATGAAAAAAAATTCTTGTATAACTTAAATGGTGGGTAAAATTTTTTAATGATTTTATTTCTTTCAAAATGGAATGACTCTGACTTCTTTGTCCCAAGGAAATGTATCATTTTTAGTATTATCTGTTGGAAAATTCAGTGACCCTAAAAGCATAGTCTATAGAAATTATCCAGGCCTCAATCCAGGGTATGCTGATGTCTTATTTAATTTTGGACATTAGAGCTTTTGAATGGGGCCTTCAACAGCATCGACTTTAAATTCATACTTCACAGATTAGTCAAGATACACAGGACAGCTGTCAAAAGGCCAGGTTACCCACATGGGAACTGATATCTGATTGCCAGTGGCTTCAAGCCATACTTCATATAAATTATAAGTACCAGGTTTTTACAAATTAACAGTGACTGATGCTGATACCTGCATCTTATGACCAGAAGTTATAAACAAAGACTGTCTTTTTCTTTAAATAGTAACATGGTCCTTAGAATGAAATACAGAACATAGCTGAAATTGTATTTCAGTGTCCTCACAATGGATATGTCTGATGGTCACTCATCAGTGATAATAATGTTCAGTTAGCAGTTCCATGACATTCAATTCCTAGTGACAAAGATTTTAAAACCTGAGAGTCTCAAAGTAGTATGGTCCTCTAATGTGGAAATCAGCTGATTTTTGCTGGATTTGTTTGCATATGAGCAGCTCTATCAGCATAAATGTAATTTAGATTAAAGAAAAAAAAACTTAATGATCATTGAAACCAACTGAAATGTCAGTGAACTTAGAGACATCCAATTATGATGCAAATGTGAAATTAGCAAGGCAAAACAAAGACCTTTGTAAAGTCCATACCAGTTCTACGAATACATTAGGTTAAAATTGTATCTTGACTTTATGAATTAAAATGAAAAAGAGTCGGATTAGTTGCCCCTCTGATAATGATCTGTTTCTCTTGATCAGCTTAATTCAGTGCCCATAATTCTGATGTTTTTATATAGCCTAAATGCTTTTTCAGATGTATAGATCCTGTTGGCTCATTTTCAGAAAGTGTTTCCTAGCAGTAGATAAATCAGTTCTGCATGTGGGTCAACATATATAGGAAATCAAGGTTACAATGTTCTCTTTGTCTACATATAATTTAGCATCTTTAAAATGATTCTTTGTATCATATTTTGTTTATTCCATTGACATTTGATGTACACTATATAAGAGACAAGAAAAAATAAGTCCAAAGGGATGTCTAAATTTTTATGATCATCTCACATTTTATTAGATATCTGCCTTCTTTAATTTTCAACTTTCTAATTCATCCCAAATGATAGAGTGAAAAAATGCATTACTTTTAATGGAAAGCCTCTTTTTATTATTCAAAGGGCATTTAGTTAGCTATATCAATCTTAAATATCTTGATACTTTCTATCTGGGCAATGCTCCAGTATTTTAAACCACTAAATGTAATGAGCATCAAAGACTAAATCCTAGTTTGCAGCATCCCTGAGTGACCAGATCTCATATTGTGTATCAAAAGTGACCGCTTCATAATTTTCTCTCTGAAAATATGTGAACAGCTCTCATACCTTAGAATTTGGAACAAATGATACATTTTTTAAAATTTTTTTTATTTTTTTTACTTTATAATACTGTATTGGTTTTGCCATAGATCAACATGAATCTGTCACAGGTGTACATAAGTTCCCACTCCTGAAGGCCCCTCCCACCTCCCTCCCCATACCATCCCTCTGGGTTATCCCAGTGCACCAGCCCCAAGCATCCTATANGGTAGCTTGATAGGGATTGCATTGAATCTATAGATTGCTTTGGGTAGTATACTCATTTTCACTATATTGATTCTTCCAATCCATGAACATGGTATTTCTCCATCTATTAGTGTCCTCTTTGATTTCTTTCACCAGTGTTTTATAGTTTTCTATATATAGGTCTTTAGTTACTTTAGGTAGGTATATTCCTAAGTATTTTATTCTTTTTGTTACAATGGTGAATGGAATTATTTGCTATGATACTTTGAACATTAAACCTCTCTCCCTCTGCCTCTCTCCATGTCTCTCCTAGACCCTCCCTCCTTTTCTGTCTTTCTCTCATACACACACTTGTCAATAAAGGTAATCACAGTAGTAAATGAGTTTACAATTTGTTTCTTTAAAATACAGATTATTACCTTGTTTCCTTAAGCACAGTCAGGTAGGCATTGGATTCTATTTCTTTCTATTATTTAATAAATATTTCTGAGGTTTTAAGCTTCAACAATATAAGATGCTGCATAAATAGTGGAGACTAAAGCAATGTAGTCCTGACCTTCACCAAACTTAATGTTTGTTGTGGGAGACAGGTTAACAAACAAATATCAAATTATAAATGAAAGGAAATAAGAGGTACTATAAAGAAGAATAAAAGAAGGAACTGTTTTGCCATGAGTGGTCATGGAAGACAGGCCTGAGGAAGTGGAGATTTAGGAGTCTGCCTTGCAGGATGTGCTATGCAGTGTATTGTGAACTGTGCAAGGGGTCTTGGAGAGGTGAGAACTTCCTGTTTCCATGAACTGAGAGAGGCCAGTGCCTGGAGGCAGCAGTCAATGGAGAGAGCATGGATAGAAGCAGCTTAAGGGGATAGGTAGCTTCCAAAACATTCAAAGAGGCTTGGGTTTTATTCTAAGTGTAGTAGGCAGATGTTGCAAGGTTGTCACCTCACCTAATGTTAGGGCAAATTGAATTGGATCATTTCCTTTTAGTTCCTGAAAAATCTTTATTTAAAACTTTATCTGAGCATGACTGTTGTATGTATTACCTATTGCCTAAGAGATTTGTCATTCTAGAGCCAGAGAGCAGGTGGCCTGATCACCTGAAAGAGCGATATGGCTTTGCATGTTGGAATGCTCTTCGGCCAGCTGCAGTGAGAGGCTAGTTCTGTCCTCATTGCTACATATACAAGAAAATATTTTTTTTCACTAGTCCTATAAGATAAATTGGATTTCCCTGGTGGCTCAGATGGTAAAGCGTCTGCTTACAATGCAGGAGACCCAGGTTCGATCCATGGGTCAGGAAGATCCTCTGGAGAAGGAAATGGCAACCGACTCCAGTACTCTTGCCTGGAAAATCCCATGATGTAAATTTTGTTTTCACTTTTGAGCACTTGTTGGGGCTTCCTAGGTGGCTCAGTGGGTAAAGAATCTGCCTACAGTGCAGGAGTACAGGAGACACGGGTTAGATCTCTGGGTCAAGAAGATCCCCTGAAGGAGGGCACAGCAACCCACTCTAGTATTCTTGCCTGGAGAAACCCCATGGACAGAGGAGCCTGGCAGGCTGTAGCCCATAGATCACAAAGAGTCAAACACAACTGAGCATTCACGCGGACTGATAAGAGCTTATGTTAAGACAGAGTTTTAAAGAAGACAGTATTATAATTATAAAATCCAGAAGAGTTCTAAATATCATAGAATATTTAAGTACCATCTCTTGGAATGGTGTTCAGTAGACTTTTCTGTGATGATGGAAATGTTCTGTATCTGTGCTGTCCAGTATAGAAGCCAGTTTTCATCTGTGGCTTATTGACTATATAAAATTTAGTTGATAAGACTAATGAATTGATGGTTTTAGTTCATTTTAAATAATTTAAAACTTAAAAATTAGTTACTAACTGTACTGAACAGCCCAGGTCCATTATGTACTTACTATGGGTTCTCAGTTGGGGAAGGCCAGTGGAAAATACACAGAACATGCTCTCCAAGGATGCACAGATTTATTAATATGATAAGGTGTAGATATGAGTCTCTAGACTACAACATAGAAATGAGAAGCACATGCCAGTTTGGGGTTACTCACTAGGAGTTTCAGAAGAGGAATTAATGCTTTTTGAGTGAAAAACCAAGGGGCAATGGTGGGAGAAGTGGCAATGATCCTGGGCTCTGAAGGATAGGCATGGTTGCTCGCATGTGGGATTGGATGAGGGGCATTCAGAGCAAAGGAATCAGGAGAGGAGAAAAAAAGAGTCACCATTAAAGATGTCAAATAATAATAAAATAGTTAACATCTACCAAGTGCTAACTGTGAAACCTTTTTCTAAGAACTTTACATGCATCATTTTTTCACAACAAATGTCTAAGTTTAGATGCCCTCATTTAATCTCAGTTATTATTATCCTCCATATACAGATAAGAAAACTGAGGGTGAGAAGGTCAAACATATTTCCCAAGGTCAAGTGGTAGTGACAAATTTAAGATCTGAATTCAGGAAACCTGAGAGTCTTGATGAAAGCTTGGACATCAGGTAATAAATGGATAGGATTCTGAGAGCACATAGGCAGACACAGTTCCTCAAAGGAATCCCACACAGAGAAGACAAGAGGACGAGAGTGGTAAGGGGCTTCCCACCTTGAGGGTTAAGGAGAGAACAAAGGTGTATTGTACACAAAACAACGTGTATTGAGAGATAGAGTTAGAAGAGGATGTGTCTTGGAGATGTGGTCAATACTCTATAAAGACCTGTAAAGGTCTAAGCCTTCGACCTTAAGCCTTTTTATAGACATTTTATTTTATTAAGGGTTGGGAAGGGGGATATCTTAGTTGTTGAATTTCTAAGATTTAATCAAATGTCTCTGGGTAGAGTTATGGTCACTATTAGCTAAAAATAGTTAATTGCGTGATGGGTGTTTTACATAACATCATCATGCATTCTATGTTAAGGTTCATTTCTATAATACCCATTCATCTGGTGATTGCATTGTAACTTCTTCTGAACCCACAGTTGGTTTCTGTTACAGTCATTAAAAAAAAAAAAAAAGATTAGTTTTTTGCTTTTGGCTATGCTGAATCTTCTTTGCTGAGTGGGCTTTTATCTGCTTACAGCGAGTGGAGGGTACTGTCTAGTTGTGGTGCTCTGGCTTGTCATTGTGGTGGCTTCTCTTGTTGCAGAACATGGGCTCTAGGGTGTGCAGGCTTTAGTAGTTGTGACTCCCAGACTCTAGAGCACAGGCCCAGTAGCTGTGCCACATGGGCTTAGTTGCTCTACAGCATGTACAATTTTCTTGGATCAGGCTCTACCACTGAGCCACCAGGGAAACCCTTACGGTCGCTTAAAATTTTTTTTATTGGAGTATATTGATTTACAGTGTTAGTTTCTGGTGTATCAGTTCAGTTCACTCACTCAGTCATATCCAACTCTTTGCAACCCCATGGACTGCTTCACGCCAGACTTCCTTGTCCATCACCAACTCCCAGAGCTTGCTTAAACTCATGTTCATCGAGTCTGTGATGCCATGCAACCATCTCATCCTCTGTCACCCCCTTCTCCTCCTGCCTTCAATCTTTTCCAGTAGTAGAGTCTTTTCCAATGAGTCAGCTCTTTGCATCAGGTGGCCAAAGTATTGGAGCTTCAGCATCAGTCCTTCCAATGAATATTGAGGGTTTATTTCCTTTAGGATCAACTGGTTTGATATCTCTGCAGTCCAAGAGTCTTCTCCAGCATAACTCAAAAGCATCAGTTCTTCAGCACTCAGCTTTCTTTATGGTCCAACTGTAACATCTATACATGACTACTGGAAAAACCATAGCTTTGACTAAATGGACATTAGTCAGCAAAATGTCTTTGCTTTCCAATGCACTGTCTAGGTTTGTCATAGCTTTCCTTCCAAGGAGCAAGCATCTTTCAATTTTGTGGCTGCAGTCACAGTCCGCAGTGTTTTGGATCACAAGAAAGTAAAATCTGCCATTGCCTCAGCTAATCTACAGTTTGTTCTCATGGAAAAACCTAATTGGTACCTACAATTGAGAATATATTTCTGGCAATCATAACAGCTGGTAGCCTAGATGGGACAAATGGTCTAATGGTCTTTAATGGGGGGAAGATAATGTGTTGCTTGGAGAGACTGGAATAAGGGACTTCATGAACTTTGTTTTTCATTAAAAACTATTCTGTAATAATATTTTCATAAGCAATACTTTCATGAGAATGAAGACTAGCTTTATAAACATCATTTGCATCTAGCTCTTAAGTGATAAAAATGGTAAAATTGCATTTTTTTCTATCTCAGTGTGTACTTGTAGATATCTGTCTACATATCCTCAAAAAAAATGATAATGCTATTATTGTTAAAGCTAGAGGTCAGGTTTTTTTTTTTTTTTTTTTTTATCTTACTTGAAAGCTCTGAGGATTCTATCATTTAAATTACTATTACAGCTTTAGTCAACTTTACTGATAATAATACTAGTGATGATGAAGTGGTGTGGTAATTATTTCATTAATAATTATGCCTAGCCAGTGGCATCATGATTAAAGTTTTGCATATATTTGCACATTTATTTCCTACAACAATCCTTATTATTTTCCCCATTTTACATATTTATCCTCATTTTACATTGCATGTTTAATTCTGACTCTCCACTTTACAAACAAGGAGGTGCAGGCACCAGTACATAAAACTACTTGCCCAAGATCACATAGCTAGTTAGTGCTGTTAGTGCTAATTAGACAAGTCAACTAGCAGATGGTTCTAGACTCTACATTTTTTACATAATTTACATTTTAGAGTTCATTCTTGATGCTCACTCTGTACATTTTGACAAATGGGTAATGATGTGTATCCACCGTTATTACTTCCTACAGACTTGGTTTTAATGTTTTAAGTGTCCTCTGTGCTCCAGTTATTCATCCCTTCCCCCAACCCCTGGAAACCAATGATATTTACCATGTGTCCATAGTTTTGCCCTTTCCAAAATATCATATAGTAAGAATCATATAGCATATAGTCTCTTCAGACTGACTTCTTTCACTTAATTAAATGTATTTGATGTTCTTCCATGTCTTTTCATTATTCGTTTGCTCTGAATAATCTTCCATTGTCTGGAAGTACCATAGGTTCTTTTCCCTATTGCCTTTTTAAAGACATCCTATATCTTTTCATCACAGCTGCTATCTTTTCCTGTGACTCTACCCTGCTTGTTAGGCATGCTGCCGTCTACAGGGACCAGGTGTGATGATTAGGAGAGCAGGTTGTCAATCTGAACTCTCTGCTTAGACCTGGGCTTCACTGTCAGTTTCTCTGGCAAACCATTTAACCTCTCTGTGCTTCTTTTTTTCTTTTTAACTTTTTATTTTATATTGGGATATAGCCAGTTAGACCCTACGTTCTTAACCCAGTGTACACTATGACCATAGGATATCTTGCAAAAGATTAAATGAGTTAATCTCATGTATAATTTGTGACTATAAATCCCTTATAATTTACCTAGTACATTTGCTTATATTATCTGACTCCCTGAAACTCTATAAAGTTGGTGAAAATGGAAGAAAGATTGTGCACGTCTTGGCCAAAGATGTACAAATAACTCTTTGGTAGAACTTTGGACTCATGCCTCAGTTTATGGCAAAAAGTTCTACATCAATTTTAATAGTTTTTGCTGGAGCAGGACATTATATCCTGTAAGACTGAACATTGAGATAGTCATTAAGGATACCATATATCCGGAGGAGATTTTACATGTGCTCTTAGTTTGAAGGCAGTGATAGGATTTGTGAAGTTTGGATAAATGGAGCTTTTCAGTTCCCTCTTCTGCTAAAAGGGAACTATGTCAGCCTAAAAGGGCCTTCTTTAGTCTCTCAGGGTGTAGTCAGTTCCCCTGATGCCTAGAGAGTATATAAGACTTTCCTAAACTTTTAGGTTAGTATTTCTGCTTAAATATCCTTTTGATTAAGGATCTATGACTTTTCATAGAGTCTCAGACTGGAAAAGATTAAGTTAGAAAGATGTGCATTATAAATCTATGATTCCCAGTGTAGTCTTGAAAACTGGCTCATCTACTCTGAGCCTTGCCTTTCTCACCTCTAAAATGATAATAAATATATATAGAAGAATTTCTTTGGCTGTTACATGAAATGATGTAGATAGAACATACAGCACTATGTCTGGCATGTGAGAGGCACTTAATAAGTGTGGAAATTATTTTTAGTATTATATTTCATTCAGTGGTAACTCAGATACAGGACATGAGTGATTCTACTTTTATACAGAAACCAACAAAAGAGATCCATGACACAGTTTCAGGGCACGTTTCTATTTCTGCATTAATTGTTCATCAAATGAAGGTTAAATAAGTGTCTGAAGGGGGCATACCCTTCTTTATATATTTTACTGTATTTACTGAATTATAACATAGGTATATGCTATAGTGATAATTTTGACATGTTGAAATGTAGCTCTTACTTTTTAAATTTATTTTTTAATTGAAGAATAATTGTTACAGTGTTGTATTGGTTTCTATTGTATAACACAAATCAGTCATAACTATACACACAGACACACATGTATTTATGTATATATCTCCTCCCTCTTGAGCCTCCCTCTCATGTTCCCATCCCAGTCCCTCTAGCTCATCCCAGAACTCCAGACTGGGCTCCCTGTGCTGTTTAACATTTTCCCAGCAGCTATCTAGTTCACACTTGGTAGTGTATATATGTCAATATGTTACTGCTGCTGCTGCTGCTGCTAAGTCGCTTCAGTCGTGTCCAACTCTGTGCGACCCCATAGACGGCAGCCCACCAGGCTCTCCCGTCCCTGGGATTCTCCAGGCAAGAACACTGGAGTGGGTTGCCATTTCCTTCTCCAATGCATGAAAGTGAAAAGTGAAAGTGAAGTCGCTCAGTCGTGTTCGACTTTGCAACCCCATGGACTGCAGCCTACCAGGCTCCTCCATCCATGGGATTTTTAAGGCAAGAATACTGGAATGGGTTGCCATTGCCTTCTCCATGTCAATATGTAGTTCTTATTTATCTTAAAGGGCTTTCATATACAACTGAAATAATGGTATCAGTCTACCTGTTTCTTTTCTTACTGTTCTGTTTACCTATGTTTGTTTATGGTTTGTACAAGTGATACCTGATACCCGGATACCTGTCCTTAAATTGTTATTATTGTGTTAAGTTTCAAAGTTTGTGATCAGCAGACAGGTATCTTGAAAGTTTTTCCTCTAGAGTGATGCTATGGACTGACTGTTTCTGCCCTCCAAAATTCATATGTTGAAACCCTAATCCCCATTGTGACAGTATTTGGAGTTGGGACCTTTGGGCAGTAATTAGATCATGAGGGTGAAGCTTTCATAATAAGGGTAGTGACCCTGTCTGAAGAGACTTGAGAGACCATGGTTCCTCTTTCTGCTTTCCACCAATGGCCTTACTGAAGAGGGTTCTCAATATTTTTAACATATGTGATAGCCTGAGATCTTTATATGATCTGGTGGTTGATTTTCCATCACAAAATGTGATGTTAACACAGACTTGGCTTTGTATTGATTTAAGAAAGTAAAGAAATTGGCATTTATTGCAACTTGGATTTGTGCATCATTCAGTTCAGTTCAGTTGCTCACTCATTTCCAACTCTTTGTGATCCCATGAATTGCAGCACACTAGGCATCCCTGTCCGTCACCAACTCCCGGAGTTTACTCAGACTCATGCCCATCGAGTCAGTGATGCCATCTAGCCATCTCATCTTCTGTCATCCCCTTCTCTTCCTGCCCCCAATCCTTCCCAGCATCCGAGTCTTTTCCAATGAGTCAACTCTTTGCATAAGGTGGCCAAAGTACTGGAGTTTCAGCTTTAGCATCATTCCTTCCAAAGAAATCCCTGGGTTGATCTCCTTCAGAATGGACTGGTTGGATCTCCTTGAAGACCAAGGGACTCTCAAGAGTCTTCTCCAACACCACAGTTCAAAAGCATCAATTCTTTGGTGCTCAGCCTTCTTCACAGTCCAACTCTCACATCCATACATGACTACTGGAAAAACCATAGCCTTGACTAGACAGACCTTAGTTGGCAGAGTAGTATCTCTGCTTTTGAATATGCTATCTAGGTTGGTCATAACTTTTCTTCCAAGGAGTAAGTGTCTTTTAATTTCTTGGCTGCAATCACCATCTTCAGTGATTTTGGAGCCCCCCCAAAATACAGTCTGACACTGTTTCCACTGTTTCTCCATCTATTTCCCATGGAGTGATGGGACTGGATGCCATGATCTTCATTTTCTGAATGTTGAGCTTTAAGCCAACTTTTTCACTCTCCTCTTTCACTTTCATCAAGAGGCTTTTTAGTTCCTCTTCGCTTTCTGCCATAAGGGTGATGTCATCTGCATATCTGAGGTTATTGATATTTCTCCTGGCAATCCTGATTCCAGCTTGTGTTTCTTCCAGTCCAGCATTTCTGGTTCCAAATAGGAAAAGGAATATGTCAAGGCTGTATATTGTCACCCTGTTTATTTAACTTATATATGCACTAGCATTAGTTTTCACCTAATACAATGATTACACAAGAAACTCTTTTACAAAATCTTAATATTTAATAACAAGTCTAACTTTTTGACAATTGACCACTCGTGATGTTGTCTTATAAAATGTTGTTTAATTGTTCATTGTTTGTCTTGTTTTCTGAGCTGAGATGTACGTCACTTGGGTATTAGGACCTTGTATTATTTCTTTGAATCCTCTGCAATATCTAGGATATCACTTTAGATATCTTAATTCCCACCATTATATCTTTTTCTGAAGAGTATTATAAAAATCAGTATTTATTACTTATACAATACTTATCTTTCTGGACTCTCAGAAGATTGTGATCAGTTAATAGCACTCATCTTGAGGGGAAAAATTAAACAAAGGGGTGAGATCATCTGAAATAAAGTATGTTTCTTTTTCTCTAGAACTAGATGCATTCTTCCCACCTGCCCCCCCCATCTTGTTTTCTAAAAAGAAGACAAAGGAGTAAGAATGATTTTGAAGGAGTTACAGTTGCATCATGTCTACATCATAGCTACCAAGAAGGCCCTAATATTGTTACTACGGATATGCCAATTTGTTGAGTGTATAGGATACTCACAAGTATGTATCTTGTTGAGTCAAACAGCATAAATTTTATCCAGCTTCCCATTGCTTAAAACCTTATTAATTGATGAGTACTTAACTGAAAAATTGATATTACTCATAACAAACACTGTTTGTGGATATTCAGAATTTCCGGACAATCGCCACTATTAATTGCCCTTTTGTTTCATTTACAACCTTGACAAAGGTTCCCCTGAGGCCTTAATTGTGTCATTTGAGACCCATCTTACAGTTTTATTGGAATCCCCTCAAATATGCCAATATAATATTTCTCCAACTCTCAGGCTTATTGTATCCTTATCTGGTCATGTCATATGATCTTTTTACTGGGTCTAATCATGCATACTCCTTGGCTTCCCAGGTGGTGCTAGTGGTAAAGAGCCTGCCTTCCAATGCAAGAGACCTAAGAGATGCGATTTCAATCCCTGGGTCAGGAAGATTCCCTGGAGAAGGGCATGGCAACCCACTTCAGTATTCTTGCCTGGAGAATCCCATGGACAAAGGAGCCTGATGGGCCACAACCCATAGGGTCATAAGGAATTTGACACAACTGACATGGCTGAGCATGCCCCGAGGAAGAAAAAGGGGAAAAAACAGACGTATACCTGATGTTGCTTTAGCTCTTCTTTCTGAAACTTTTTCTCCTTTTAGGAATCTAGGGGGCTAGTACCAGTAGCTTCCCTCCTCACTTGAGTGAAAGGCAGTAAATCCTGCCCATTCCTCCTGAGTTTAGACATGGGTCTCCTTACACAAAGTCTGCAACGGGAGCCTAAGAGGAAAGTTTTTATTGAAAACAACCGGAGAGCATTATTATCCATTTCATTCATCCATTCAGAAGCTTTCCTTAAAATGTGAGTTGTGGTTTTACTGAAGTTTAAACATTTCCATCTTCTATTTCCTTATACAGCACCATGTATGTAACCTATAGTGAGTAGAGAATGGGAGGATTCATAAAGTAATCAGATGCTGAGTTTTACTCTTTATCCATCTTTCTCTAGCTTTGGAGACAGAGGCAGCTTATCTATGTAGGATTAAATAGCCTGTTGGATCTTAGATTTTTAAAGTGTTATAAATTTGGAATGTTTTGATATTCATTAAGGAATCCCTATTTTCTTATTCTGTGTTACATTTGTCCACATTTTTTTTTTTAGCCAGAGGGTTAAAGTTAAGCATGTAATACATATCTTGTTCTGCTTAATGTAAGTAGGCATAATATTTCCTCTCCCTATTTCCCTACCATGTCCCATCTTGAAAGAGCAAAATAGGAATAGAGTGTGTTGGGACCACAAAATACATCTACATGCTAATTCGATGGTTGGTATTGGAAGATAGCAAAATCTTCAGTTCCCTTCCCCATTTTACGATGCTCCTAGCTTTCTGACTTTGTTGATCTTACTCACTCTTATTCAAAGATTTCTTGTTGCTCAGTGTTTGAAGTGTAATAGAATTGATCCCCTCTCTTTTGGGAAAATGCTGGCTAACTATTGGGCAGTCATCTTCAATGATAGTCTTTCCAAAGAGACTTTTCTGATTCGTATGGTGTTTGGGTAGAGAGAAGGTAAAAGAGGAGTAGATAAAGATTTAGAGGAGAGAGAAATCTCCTAGGAGTTGTAATTAATGCCTGCTGTGTAGTTTACTAGCTCTGCGATTTTGAACAGTTTAATCCTTCTGTGTCCCACTTCCCTCATTTATGAAACTGACGAATCTGTTTATGTACTTTATAGGAAGACATGAGATCATGTGCACAGTCATGTGATGTTCACTGGGTATTAAATAAGTGGTAGTTTTACTAATTTGTTCTCTTACCTTCTTTCTCCAAATGGCTTTGTCTGTCTGTGTTTCACAGACTCCACTGGTGCCACTCTCCTCAGGGTTACCCTTCCTGGTGTTTCTCTCCATGCTGTTAGTCCCCAAACCCTAGTTCTTTGACAGTGAGCTGTCAAATGGAGGCTCTGGTGTGAGCCCTCAAGTTGTGAAATGTCACTTCCATCAACATTACTTTGAACAAGGACACAAGTGCTCAGCATAGTAGGTACTTCCACGGTATGTATGACTCTGATTAATGTTGCAATTCTCTCTAGGATTTCACCTCTGAACAAGCAGAACTGGGCCCCATTAATTAATTTCCTTTAAAATTCTAACACCTAGCACAATGTCTGACCCATCAAAGAGGCACTCTGCAAGTAAAATAAACTCATGACTGAATGTGCAGACCATTTAAGTTGCAATCAGAGTAATCTGTAGTATGTAAAGTAAAAATAACTAAGCAGGAAAAGAAACTTCTTCTGGTCTGAATAAGTAAATTGCAGATACTTATTAGGTATTAGTTTGGTTCAGCTCAGTTGCTAGGTTGTGTCTGACTCTTTGCAACCCCATGGACTGCAGCACACCAGGCTTCCCTGTCCATCACCAACTCCCAGAGCTTGCTCAAACTCACATCCACTGAGTTGGTGATGCCATCCAACCATCTCATCTTCTGTTGTCCCCTTCTCCTGCTGCCTTTAATCTTTCCCAGCATCAGGATCTTTTCTAATGAGTCAATTCTTTGCATCAGGTGGCTAGCGTATTGGAGTTTCAGCTTCAGCATCAGTTCTTCCAATGAATATTCAGGACTGATTTCCTTTACGATTGACTGGTTGGATCTCCTTGCAGTCCAAGGGACTCTCAAAAGTCTTCTACAGCATTATACAGTGTAAAACCATGAATGTTCTGTGTCATATGATACTAGATGAATGCCCAGGTGTGCACAAGGCAGTCTGGGAGGTCAGAACCCTAAATTCAAAATGATTTAATTGAGCCCTCACTTTCATATCCAGAGGGATTTATTCTGCACCTATTTATTCTGCTTCCCTGCTCTTCACTATCTCCTAGAGTTTGCACAAACTCATGTCCATTGGGTTGGTGATGCTATCTAACCATTTCATCCTCTGCCACCCACTTCTCGTTTTGCTTTCAATCTTTCCCAGGATCAAGGTCTTTTCCAATGAGTTGACTCTTCATATCAGGACTGGAGCATCATTGAGAAAATGCATTGCCTGAAATCTTGGAGCTGTGAAGCCAAGCTTTGTGTGCTGGGAATTCGCTATCTTTAGAGAGTTTCTTTTCAGAGTAGCTTTTCCCTTGAAAAGTTCTAATAGAGCTTTTGTGACTTCTTTGTTTTTCTAGGCTAGAATACAGGCTGCTGCTGCTGCTAAGTCGCGTCAGTCGTGTCCAACTCTGTGCGACCTCATATATGGCAGCCCATGAGGCTCCCCCATCTCTGGGATTCTTCAGACAAGAATACTGGAGTGGGTTGCCATTTCCTTCTCCAATGCATGAAAGTGAAAAGCGAAAGTGAAGTCGCTCAGTCATGTCTGACTCTTAATGACCTCGTGGACTGCAGCCTACCAGGCTCCTCCGTCCATGGAATTTTCCAGGCAAGAGTACTGGAGTGGGGTGCCATTGCCTTCTCTGAGAATACAGGTTAGATCATCCCAAAATTCTGGGGAGAGCCACCCCCAAAATAACAAATTTAGAGCTAATGGTACCATGTTCATGAAAGAGAAATGAAAGTAAATAGAATTTAGAGGAAATTCCAAAATTTGAATATTTTCATTAAAATGGACCTTTGGCCACCTCATGCAAAGAGTTGACTCATTGGAAAAGACTGATGCTGGGAAGGATTGGGGGCAGGAGGAGAAGGGGATGACAGAGGATGAGATGGCTGGATGGCATCACGGACTCAATGAATATGAATCTGAGTGAACTTCGGGAGATGGTGCTGGACAAGGAGGCCTGGTGTGCTGCAATTCATGGGGTCGCAAAGAGTCGGACATGACTGAGCAACTGAACTAAACTGAATTACAGAGCATTTAAGACTAGCCATTTATTTCATATGTTAACTATCCATGGCCTAAGGAAGATGAGTGATGAAAGCAAGTCCTGATCCATGTTGGGGTGTGACAGCATCAAAACTATACCTCAGATTTAAAAATCATTGATTACTATTCATTCGAACCCATGATGAATATATGCCCAAATGCTAGGTGGGACAGTTTTCATTGTGATCAAATTATAATTGCTTTGTAATGGAATTACAGTTTTTATCTTATTTTCTTATCTTGCCAAACTCTTTGGATCATCATATGAAATCTAAACTCGGCTTTCAAAGCAGTGTAATATTTCGTTCATCCAGTCTTATTCCTAACTTTCGTGTAAAGTTCTACACACAAATAACTTAGTTACAGAATTAATGTTGAGGCCAGCCTCCAAGTTTCCCTTGATAGAGGGTGCACCAGAAGTCAATTTCACTTCAATGAGCAGTTCATGGATGCAGCTAGTTGCATGTGTGCTGATGCTACTAAGTCGATTCAGTCGTGTCCGACTCTGTGCGACCTCATAGACGGCAGCCCACTAGGCTCCCCTGTCCCTGGGATTCTCCAGGCAAGAAAACTGGAGTGAGTTGCCATTGCCTTTTCCAAGGCATAAAAGTGAAAAGTGAAAAGGAAGTTGCTTAGTCGTATCCGATCTTAGCGACCCCATGGACTACAGCCTACCAGGCTCCTATTTTCCAGGCAAGAGTACTGGAGTGGTGTGCCATTAAGGATTATAAAGCTCAAAAACTTTGTTCCGTTAAGTGGACCTCTGATTAATAGGGCACTTTAACGCCAGTTGGCAAGTAAAGGAACATTGGCACAAATATAGTAATGACTTGCCACATTATTTAAGGTTCTCATCAACTTGGAGCCATGGTTTATTAACATGGTTTCTGGGAACCTCCTCTATATTTCTAGGAAGAATAAGTGCTTGATGAATTAATTAGTAACCACCAACTTGTATTAATTATGTAGGTGATATTAGTGTGATTTATTGATATGAATGCTAAGCTTTATCCTTCAAGTCCATGGTCCTAGTGGTTGGGGTGAGATGTGCTTGCTAACCATCAGGACTTGGGATCAGTGTGGCTAGAAGGAGGAGTTTTTCTGCCTCCCATATTCCTCAAGAAATCTTCCCTAAAGGGGGAAGTTTTGTGGTGGCAAAGCCTAGAGAAATGGTACAGATGATGAGGAACTTTTTAGAGTGAGACTACAGGATAAAGAGTAAAGAACCTTGGAGCCCAGTTAGGTAAACCACAAGTCTACATATAGTTTTCTGCCAACTCTTTGTTTTTTAACAGCTTTATTGAGGCATCATTTACATTCCATAAAATTCACCCATTTTACATGTACTATTCAAATGATTTTTAATAGATTTATAGAGTAATACAGCTATTAAGACATGTGGTTGTTCAAAAGGCTCTGGCCTTCTCTCTTTCCTCAGCCTACCATGCTGCGTGGGAGAATCCTCGAAGTGAGAATTTAATACCTATCAGAGATAAAAGTCAATGAAACAATATGCTTAATTTGTGCTTTTTGTCTTCTCCATTAAATGATATTTCTTGCTCTTTATCCAAGTAGAAATTTTAAAAGTCATTAGGTTTCTGATGTTCAGGTTTCAATTTACTGTTTGTGTGTCAAATGGTGTTAGAATGGGCAAGAATGAAATTATATGTTAAATAAAGTAAGTGCTAGTGTGGTGAGAGATACTGGGGCCCGTGAAATAGTCTCTGAAATGTGAGACTATTGAAGTTCAGAGAGTCTAAATTTGTTCATTTACTTTTTCATCAGTTATTTGCTTAGTGACTTCTGCACTCAAGCCACAAGGTTAAAGGTTAATGAGAACTTTTAGGAAAACAGGTGCCTACTCCTGATGACTGAGCTGACCTGGCTCTAACAGCAAACTCATGGTACATACCCAATGTCAGAGAATGCCTGCATCACACAGAGTAACCGTGATCATGAAAGAGTGAGGCAAAACAGGACAACGCCACAGTCATGTCTGATGGCAGACAGAACAGAAGCACAGCCCAAACCACACAAATGGCCAAGCATGCCTCTCTCCAAGTTAATGGGGAGACTGCTATTTTTACCAGTGAGGGACTGCTGTTTCTTTCCCAATTATAGTTTTAACTTCATGTTGCAATTTTTGCTTCATAAATAAATAAATAAAGATTGCCGAGAGAAATATCAATAACTTCAGCTATGCAGATGACACCGTCGTTATGGCAGAAAGTGAAGAGGAACTAAAAAGCCTCTTGATGAAAGTGAAAGAGGAGAGTGAAAAAGTTGGCTTGAAGCTCAACATTCAGAAAATGAATATCATGACATCCAGTCCCATCACTCCATGGGAAATAGATGGAGAAACAGTGGAAACAGTGTCAGACTGTATTTTGGGGGGCTCCAAAATCACTGCAGATGGTGATTGCAGCCATGAAATTAAAAGACGCTTACTCCTTGAAAGGAAAGTTATGACCAACCTAGACAGCATACTAAAAAGCAGAGACATGACTTTGTCAACAAAGGTCTGTCTAGTCAAGGCTATGATTTTTCCAGTGGTCATGTATGGATGTGAGAGTTGGACCATAAAGAAAGCTGAATGCCGAAGAATTGATGCTTTTGAACTGTGGTGTTGGAGAAGACTCTTGAGAGTCCCTTGGACAGCAAGGAGATCCAACCAGTCCATCCTAAGGGAGATCAATTTGGGTGTTCATTGGAAGGACTGATGCTGAAGCTGAAGGGTGTCCATTGGAAGGACTGATGCTGAAGCTGAAACTCCAATACTTTGGCCACCTGATGTGAAGAACTGACTCATTTGAAAAGACTCTGATGCTGGGAGAGATTGAAGGTGGGAGGAGAAGGGGACGACAGAGGATGAGATGGTTGGATGGCACTAACGACTCAATGGACATGAGTTTGGGTAAACTCCAGGAGTTGGTGATGGACAGGGAAGCCCGATGTGCTGCAATTCATGGGGTCGCAAAGAGTCCGACATGACTGAACGACTAAACTGAACTGAAATAAAAATATTCACCTATCCAATCATCAAATTACCTTTATTCTCTTAACAACTCCCAGTCTAGAGTAAAATCACATTTTCTCAACTCTTCCACAAAATCACTTAACACAAATCCAGATCCTATAACAAGCTCCTCATACATATCTTCTCCTGAGATGCCTGCATCAACAGCTCCACATGACTTCTGTCTCTTCTTGTGATGAGCCAGTAAGTCTGACTTGGCTTAGCCACTCATCTGTCCCTTGGGGTGTTTGACCACTCATCTGTCCCTTGGGGTATTTGACCTAAGTTCTGGCGGTAAATCAGGTGTTGTTCCAGTTCATATGGAGCTTGCTTTCTTGTCGGAGAGATAGACGTTATTAACAATTTATGAAGTGTGTTAGTCACTCAGTTGTATCCGACTGTTTGCAACCCCATGGACTGTAGCTCGCAAGGTTCTTCTGCCCATTGAATTCCTCAGAATACTGGAGTGGGTTGCCTTTCTCTTCTCCAGGTATCTTCCTGACCCAGGGATCAAACCTGGATCCCCTGCACTGAAGGCAGGTTCTTTACCATCTGAGCCACCAGGGAACAATTTACTCAGTAGTGAAAATTATCAATGAAACCAATGATTTGTAAAAAGGAATTTAGCTGTATGTGCAGCAGGAGTCTGGAAGCTTCACTGAGTAAATATCTCTTGAGCTGGGAAGTGACAGATAAGAGGCTGGTGTGAATGGTCAAGGAAAAGAACCTACGACTGGAGAAAATGTTGCTCTGGAGAATCAGAGTGAAGATTAATATGAACAGAGGTCAGAGAGGGGTGGGAACAGAAGAGGTAAGTTTTAGAGGTTCTGAGTGTTGAATATTTAACTCTTTCTTGCCAAGATAAGACCATTGAAGAGTCATTGAGGAAGATCGTGATATCATATAGTGCATTGTGCAAAGATTTTTGGATATTGTGTGAAGAAGGTTTTGGTGAGAATCTACAGTGAATGTGGGGAAATGGGTTAGGAGGCTTATTCAAGTAAGAAATAATGAAGGGATCAGATTATAACAGAAGTGAAAATGGAGAAGTGGAGACTTGTTTTGGACATACTTTATTGCTAAGATAAACAGGATTGGATAATGGATAAGGGGCAGAGTTATGCGAGGCAGGAGGAGATATTCTGACTTGGGTGATGAAAGAGGTGGTGTAGAGGCTTGCTAAATGCTATGCTTACTGACTTCATCAATGTTATAGAACTAATTGTGACTTCCATGATGGCCCAGTGGTTGAAACACTGTTTCCACTGCAGGGGTCATGAGTTTGATCCCTGGTTGGGGAACTAAGATCCCACATGCCATATGGTGTAGCCAGAAAGGAAAATGAATAAACAAGTATTGAAGCTAAAATACATCTGTTTTCTGGAGCAAACTTTTTGCTTTTTACTTTCAATGCTTGTTTGTATTATAAGAAGAAGTAAAAGAGACAACACGGAGCTAGGAGACTTTCAGAACAGGTTCATGGTTAGAGTGCAGCAAGCAGAGATACTATCTTGAAATATAGCATCATGTTGTAATAATTAACCATTTTTAAAGCTCTTTTTTACATTCTGAGATTAATTATTTTGAATCAAACTCTCAGATTCCTCTGATCAGCAGTGTTTTCTGGAAGTAGAGGTGAGGTGGAGGTTGAAGAGAGGAGAAAGAGGTTGAGGGAATGTAATTGTATGTGTGGAAACCACCTCTTTCCCTTAGATTTCATTAGATTTTTGACTCTTGTGTGTTTTAAATTGAGTCATTCTTTCATTCATTTACTTGACTTTTGCCTTCATTCAGAAACATTTTCAGAGTGATTAATTTCCCCGTGTCCTCTGCTAGAAGTCAAAGATAAATAACAATGAGTAATTGTTTTATAATGGTGACTGTGGCAAGGAGTTAGGAAGCCTAATTTTAGTCTCAGTTCTGTTTCTGTTTTCCTGATGGTTCTTTAAATTATCCTTTTCTTTTACTGGCAACATAGGAGTAAGAAAATACATATCCTGATTATCAACCTTTATACGGGAAAGTAGCAACAAAAAAAGGTGTCCTCCTAAGTGATGGGCAATGTTAGGGAGTCGGTTATATACTCTGAGCTTCAGTTCCTTGTAAAGTGAGGATATTTCTCCTTTTCTAACATTTTCAGAATAAATAAATAAGATGTAAAACTATGTTAAATACTAAGTAGCCTAAATAATAAATACTAGTCATAGTAAATATTAAAATACTAAAAATCTAAAATATTATTGAAGAAAGTCATAGATTTTAACATTTTGGACACATTGGACAAATGTTTTCATTTTGATTTGTGTTTAAATACATGTCCCTAGGTTCTTGTAGTGTGGCGTATTGAAAAAGAGTAAAATTCCTACATTCTCTCTCCCATGAAAAATTTTAAGTTATAGTCTCTTGTGTACTCCACCCATTCCATCTAGAACATGTGTTTTTTAAAGTCTTGAGTTCTGTTTGCATTCTCTGTTTCCTCCCATGTTTTTCTGGATTTTTGTCTGAATAGCTGTTAACAGCAGTGTCTCTAAGAGAGAGATACTTCTCAGCCTGGCATCTATATCCTGGTGTCACACAGCTGCAAAAACACCTTCAGGTACCAGTCACTGCTGCTTTCCAAGCAGTGTTCCAGCAGATGTGCTTTATCACTGGTGTACCAAACTAACATTGCTTTGATCACCAATCTCTTCATAGTGGCTTAAACCATTTCATGGCACAATTTCCATAACTGCTTATCTAAAGTTCTCCTTCCTCCCTCTCTTACCCCACATACAAAATTAAAAGGGAGCTCTTTTGGGGAATAGTAGGTGGCACCTGGTGTCATTTTTAAGTTTAGTGACAAACCACTCCTCTTATCTACTCCTCCCCTTTTACTTATCTACTACTGTATATTTATCTACTTATTTTATATTTGACTCCACATATTTATTTTCTCCTAAATTTAAAAAAAAAATACTGAGATACTTTCTATTGTGGATATAATGGTAAAAGTGCCTTGGACGTGATGCTGTAAAAGTCTGTATTAGAATAGAGTGTCTTCTACTTACTAGTTGAATCATTTGAGGAAAATATATAAAATTCTCTGAACCTCAGCTTCTTGTAAAATGGACATAACACTTCACTGGATTTTTTTCTGAGAAATCAATGAGAGAATATGTCCAAAGGAACTGTGCACAGTGCTTTGCAAAGTAACTGATTTAGAGAATGAATGTGAAATGTTTGCCCCAGGAGGACTAAAGAAAGCAGGAGAGATTTCTTATGAGAAATGTTGGCAAATGTTATTACTTGAATTCCTTTTAGAAGCTGTATAGAGCTTGATTACCTGAGGCATCAAAGAGGGTTTATGTCCTCCATCACAAGATTGCCTGCAATATTTGGCAGTGTATTGTATTCTGATATATCTGCAATTTATTTTGGGAAAGAGTTGTATGAGGAGTTCTATATTAAAGTAAGTATTGAATTTTTTCTTCAATTCCTCTGGGCTCTGCTTTATCACTGGCTTATTAATGATGATAGTAAAAACCATTGAGAACAGAGAATGGAGATATTTGAGGAGTGGATTGTTCTCTTAGGGCAAATAATTCATTTACTTCTTCTGATTGCAAATTTCTATTTTACTTAGAAGTATTTTGCCTTGAGAGTCACTGTTTTATGTGTGTGTGTGTGTGTGTGTGTGTGTGTGTGTACTTTAGAAATGATAACTTCACAGTATTAATTGATCCAGTCTGATTCATGTTGGAATCCTGGCTTTGGCTAAAGAAGGAAAGAAAATGGTGCTAAAAGTTCTTTTACTTACATTTTTAAACCAAATGTAAATCTTAAGTGAAGATTATATATGAGAAATGGAGTACAGAAAATATTTAGTTGAAAACAATAAAATCAACAGTGAAAGTTGCTAGTCATCAAGCCCCGCAGCATAGCCAAAATTCCTAGAGGTCTAGAATTAATGTAGTAAATACCCTGATTCAAATAATTTCATCACTGATGTCATAGTTTTATTAACGAGTTGGCAGAATGAACACTTTTAAGAGTGTTTTCAATGGAACTCATTGTTCAAGAGCTTTCTCTATGCTCAGCTGTCAAAGAGTTATGCTCTATGTAGAGATTAGTGTTATGGAGAATTTTTGCTCAAACTGAGTGTAGAAAAGAGAAAGATAGACTCTATTTCATAAAGAATCTCTACTACAAAATAATTAAAAACACTGGATAACATATGTGAAGTATCTTTTCAAATGCATTGCTGAGCTGGCAAGAATTCAAGAGAGAACCTTAGAATCCAAAGTGAAAAAGAAGCTAATATCTGTAGCTATAACCCTGCGGTTCTTGAGCTGTTGGATCTGCCCCCAAGATACTTTCTCATCATGGATGTCTGTGACTTTCTGTCCCTGTTGCAGAAAGCTGGGACCCTTGAGGTGTGCAGAAAATGGGCAACAAGAAAATATTTGTTTCAAAACTAGCAAGGGATAGAGGGGGCAAAGTAGAATTTCCTTTTGGAACTTGGAACCACAATCCAGCCCTCCCATGGGTTAGTTAGCAAGTCAAATTTCTATTAACAGTACATTCCATAAAACATTTAAGACTAAAGTGTATTTTAAATATATCTGTAAGATACAGAAGCAGAATCATCATCAAAAGAGCAAAGGGAGCCCAGAAGCCAGTCTCATGTGTTCCAGATAAGATTTCTTATTCATATTCTTTTTATCATCATTCAGAGGAGTGACGAGTTTCTGTTGTCCCCATCATATGTTCAAACCAGGCCTGCAGCAACATAGATATACCAGGTCATCCCTTATCCAGTCACACTTCATGCACAGTGAGATTGATTCCCTATAGCACTCTACTGTCCACCTCCCCTATCTCTTTTATTTTTTAAAACAGCAGTTATTACCATCTGATATACATTTTGCTATATATTTGTATGTTATCCCTACTGAAATCTAAATTTCATGAGGGCAGTACATTTTATTTTTTATTCTTTGTCTTATCTCTGGTGCCTAGAATAGTGCCTGGCACTATTGAGGATTTCAAATAAATATTTTTTTTTTACTTTATTATTATTTTTTGTTTTATTTTTTTCCATCGCAGGTATAAATGAATAAAAAAGTAGAATTTCTAGAAATAAAATATGTAACAATTCAAAGTGTGAAGGTGGACTTGAACTGCAGATGAGATGCATGTAAAGAGAGTATTAACAAACTGAATGGTAAAAACTGAGGAAATTATCCAGCAGAGAGACAACAGAATGGAAGACGTGAGCTTAGGTGATATAAAGCACCATAGCTTTCAGACAGGAAAAAGAAATAAAAGCTATTCAAATTGAAATGGGGGAGAAGTAAGACTGTCACTATTTACAGATGACATAATACTATATATCAAAGGCTCTAAAGCTTTCCAACAAAAAAAATATTAGAACTAATGATTTCAGCAATGTAGCAGAATGCAAGATTAATATATAGAAATCGGTTGCATTTCTATACACCAATAATGAAACATCAGAGAGGAATAATCACAGTTAAAATTGCATCAAAAAAAAGACACAAAACCTAGGAATATACTTAATCATGGAGGTAAAAGGCTTATACACTGAACACAACAAAATGTTGATCAAGGAACTAGAAGACTATTAAAGAAATGGAAAGATATCCCATGCTTTCGGTTTGAAAGCATTACTATTGTTAAAATGCTTATACTGCCCAAAGTTATTTACAAACTCAGTGCAATTCCTATCAAAACACCTATGATGTTTTTCAGAGCACTAGGGAAATGGCAACCCACTCCAGTGTTCTTGCCTGGAGAATCCCAGGGATGGTGGAGCCTGGTGGGCTGCTGTTTATGGGTGTGCACAGAGTCGTACACCCACTGAAGCGACTTAGCAGCAGCAGCAGAACAAATAATCCCCAAATTTCTGTGAAACCACAAAAAGCCCCAAATAGCCCAAGCAAAAAGAAAAAAAAAAGAAAAAAGCAAAAAGAAAGAAGAAGTTGGAGGGATAACCTTTCCTGACTTCAGACTATACTACAAAGCTATAGAAATCAAATAACGTGATATGTAGATCAATGTAAGAGAACACAGAGCCTAGAAATAAACCCACACACTTCCAGTCAATTAATCTTTGACAAAAAAGGCAATAATTTATAATGGAGAAAAGAGAGTCTCTTCAACAAGTGGTGTTGTGAAAACTGGACAGCTACATGTAAAATAATGAAATTAGAACATTCCCTCATGCCATATAGAAAAATAATTTCAAAATGGTTTAAAGATCTAAATATAAGACCCATCTTCATAAGACTTATAGAAAAGAATATAGGTGATACATTCTTTGACATAGGTGGTAGAAATATTTGCTTAGGTCAGTCTCCCAAGGCAAAAGACATAAAAGCAAAAATAAACAGATGAGACTTTATCAAACTGAAGTGGTTTTGCATAGGAAAGGAAACCATCAACAAAACCAAAAGACAACCTATGGACTGAGAGAAAATATTTGCAAATGATGTGACCCCCAAGGGGTTAATATGCAAAATATGTGAATACAGCTTATACAACTTAATATCAGTAAAATAAAGAACTCAATCAAAAAATAGATGGCCAACAGGCACATTAAAAGGTGCTCAACATTGCTAATTATTAGAGAAATACAAATGAAAACCTCTTCACATCAGTCAGAGTGGCTATTATCAAATAATTACAAGTAATAAATTCTGTAGAGGATATGGAGAAAAGGGAATCCTTGTATACTGCTGGTGGGAATTTAAATTGGTGCAACCACTATGGAAAAACAATATGGAGTTTCTTTAAAAAACTAAAAATAGGACCACCCTATGATCCAGCAATTTCACTCCTGGGAAGATAACCAGGAAAAATGAAAACTCCAATTCTAAAAGATACATGCACCAAGTTTTCATAGCAGCAGTATTTACAATAGCCAGGCCATGGAAGCAACCTAAATGTCCATCAACAGATAGATGGATAAAGATATGGTTATATATTACACAATGGAATATTGCCAAACATAACAAAGAATGAGATATTGCCATTTACAGCACATGAATGGATCCCCAAAGTTGTCAGGAGGGATAAATTACCAGTGTGGGATTAACAAATACAAACTTCTATATGTAAACTAGATAAGCAACAAGGATTTACTGTATAGCATGAGAATTATGCTCAGTATCTTATAGTATCTAAAATAGAATATAAACCTATCCCCCCCAAAAGATAATCACTATGCTGTATTCCTGAAACTAACACAATATTGTAAATCAACTACACTTCAATAGAAGGTGAAGATAGGAAGAGTAAGAAAGTCTAATGTCTGTTTAAATCGGGAGTGTCAATATTTGAAAAGAAGACCTGCTCCTTGACAAGTTCTAAATTGGATTATTGTTTATTGTTTTGAAGTGATGAATTTCAGCGATTCTGAATTATGAGAGACAGATATAAGTCAAAAGGGATTTTCAACAAACTTCCTTATGTTTTCTACCTAACAATACTATTATTATCTGTATTGATTTCTTAGTTTTTGATTCAATTTGTCTTCTGTAATTATTTCACAAATCTAAATGGTCCAGATCTTTGTATCTGTTATTACAGAGGTCTGCAACTTCTTGTGTAAATATTTTAAGTATAGATATATCGCATCTGTCATATGCTTTTGTTTTCTCTTAAAACCACTTCTACAGTGTATATGTTTGTCAGATTATCATGTTGTAGACTTGTAGACATGTATACTTGTAGACATGTATACAAGTATGTTTGTTAATTATTTCTCAGTAGAGTTTTTTTTTAAGCCATTTTAGCTTATGGTCCATACAAAAACAGTCTATGGACTAAATTGGGCTTGCACTGTAGTTTGCTGCCCCTGTTTCAGGTGGTAAAGGCAGAGAGAAATTGATCTGTGGTCAAAGTCACTGTTTTCTTGAGACAAGGAGACCTACTTCCTTTATCTATTCTACACCTACATAATTGACAGACTGACAACCACTTATAAATTCTTTTTTTTCTTTCTAATTTATTTTTTTATTGAAGGATAATTGTTTTACAGAATTGTGTTGTTTTCTGTCAAAACTCAATATGAATCAGCCATAGGTATACATATATCCCCTGTATGTATGTATGTATGTGTGTATACTTATATAAACTCTTGTTTGAAGTACTGAGAAAGCTTGTCCCTTATGTAAATGTTACCAAGTAGAAAATATGCTAAATTGCCCCTTACTTAAAACAGACTATAAACACACTGAAGAATATCCTGTTTCGAAGTTTTTCATCCTTGTACCCTTATATTGCCAGTATCTTGGCAGTGACTGGTCTAAGCTTTTGGTACTACCCTCTCAAATGAACTGCATATCAAGTCCAGTTTTCATCACTAAAAGGAAGGCTTATCACAAGGTAAATTATCCTCAGAGTTTGGGACAGGATTTTCCACCCATGGCACAAGTACCCTTAGACATTTGTTCTGACATTTCTTACAGTGCTTAGCGTTGCATTTTAATTATTTGCCAGAAATATGTTTTTTCCTCACAAAAGTTTCTTGATGACATGTACTCTGTTGTATTCTTTTTTGTATTCTCAAATCTAGTATTTGTCATTTGTATGTTTGTGTTAATAGAGAAGCAAAATTACTCTTAGGAAAGGGAAGTTTTAGAAGAAAGAAGCCAGGGGGAAAAATGGGATAATGTCTTTGTAGAAGCCTTATTTCCAAATGAATATGGATTTAGATACGTGTTCAATCACTTTGGTAGGGATTTGTTTGTACAATATAACATAACTAAAGAGTTGGCAAATTTTTGTAGGAGCCTAAATGGTGAATATTTTAGACTTTGTGATCATATCATCTCTGCCATAACTACTCAACTCTATCCTAATAGAGTAAAACAGACAGATTCTATTAGATGACTGATCATAGCTATGTTCCAATAAAATTTATTTGCAGAAAGAGGCATGTTGAATTCAGCGCCTAACTTGTGTTTGCTAATTTCTCTTCTAGAGAGAAGGATGGGAGGAAGCTCAATAAGTTTTGCCACAGAGTTGATATATGACATACACATTACAGAATTCCAGAGTTTAGGAGTCTTTCTTCAGTAGTGTTCTAAGGGCTTGACATTGAATTGTGTCTTACACTGTCTCCAGTTCTCTACCTCCTTGCACCAGGACCACCCAACACCATTTATTATCCTGTTTTCAACACATGGAAGTCCATGTTCACTTTTTCCCTAGGAGATGACTAAGCGATCTGAGAATTAAAATTTAAGTGGATGCTAGCATGTTGTTTTGTTAACCACGGCTTCTTTTTTCTTCCTACAGTCAGGTATTATTTGCACTTGGAACAATACTCTTTTTTTCCCAATTTATTTGTTTTCTTAAAGTTTAATAGAGCTTATACTGTCTTTAATAGACAGTCTTTAAAGTTTAATAGAGCAACTCTTATTTATTTTTATTGGAGTAAATGGGAACAATCCTCTTAACCAATATTGATATCAAGGGCTATCAAAATAAAGTAAGTACTGATTAGCACTTGAGAAGTTTTTTGCAATTTTAGTAGCATTAAAAAAGTTTGAATGTGGAATTTGGAATTGTCAACCCCTGGATTCAATTCCTGGCCCTGCTATTTACTAGAAATAAGACCTGGACCAAATTTCTTCACCTCTTTAAATCTCAGCTACTCCATCTGTAAAAGAGGGACAATGGAAGGTGCCTTTTCATTAGATTGTTGTGAATACCACAGAAAATTATTCTTGGAAAGCACTTAACACAGTGCCTGGTCTTTAGGAAGAACTTGGTAAATGTCATCTATTATCATTACCAAAGGTATATCATTATAGTACTAAGTAGGCTATTCTTGGTATATTCATGCTTCCAAGACTATAACAGTTTGAAATCATAGGTGTTTTTTTCCTGGAGAGATTGTTATATAAGAGCTTCAACTTATTGTCAACTAAGTGTTCACAGACCAAATAACTAAGTCAAACATATTAGTATTCTTTAACTTACTTGAAAGACTGATTCTTTTGAAGCAGAATAACTTTTGTCCATCCTAATGTTGTTGATTTGTTTCATATACTCCAAGAATAAGTAATATAGGACATTCAGTTAGTTTGGGAGGAATGCATAAACATAAAACTGAAACAATATAAACTATAAATCTTCAGTGATCGTTGAACACAGATTTGTCTGTGCCTTCAAAGTACATTTCCCAGAGGAGCCCATTTGGTTTTGTCTCACTGTTTGGATAATATGCTAAAAGAGTGGCATATGGATTTTTATTTCTAATCTTCAGTGTGTATGATACACATACCCAAATCACATGCACATGTATGTCTGAAGTGGTTTCATATATCTGTAATTAATCTACTATAATTAAAGTTATCATGTATATGTAAATTGTGTATATATGTTCATATTTTATAGAGCTAAGTGCAACACCTAAAAGGGAGAGAAAGAGGAGAATGAAAACTGCAAGCTATTATTTGGTGGACTAGGAGTGGAGGAGAATCTATTAATACTCTCCTAAAATAAGGTTTTCACCCTTGCATCGTTGGAGAAGGCGATGACATTCCACTCCAGTACTCTTGCCTGGAAAATCCCATGGACAGAGGAGCCTGGTGGGCTGCAGTCCATGGAGTCACTGAGGGTCGGACACAACTGAGCAACTTCACTTTCTCTTTTCACTTTCATGCATTGGAGAAGGAAATGGCAACCCACTCCAGTGTTCTTGCCTGGAATCCCAGGGACGGGGAAGCCTGATGGGCTGCTGTCTGTGGGGTTGCACAGAGTTGGACACAACTGAAGCGACTTAGCAGCAGCAGCATCCTTGCATCATAAAATTCTGCTTTATATCATGGCGTTATCTTTTCTTTTAACAGTGTCTATTCCTTTGTCTGCATTAATCTTATACACATAGTGATGATAGTAAGAATGTGTGTAGGAATCTTATGAGACTATCAAGCAAAACAGCTACTGTCCTCAACTATTACAGTTAACGAGTTTCTTTAGCCTCAGTGTACTCTCTAAGAATCAGAAATAAATAGATGTCTTGTTGTGATATTATGCTTTTCTCTTGTTATATAATTGAAATACCATGTAAAATTCACTGTACCTGGGATAAATAATCATAGTACCAAGAATATAACCCATCTTATTTAGATGAAAACCAAATATAGTAATGAACCTCTGATGGGGAGCTTGCAAAGAAAATACAAGTTTTAAACATTCAAATGCAGTAATCTCTAGGAAGAATAAAGAATACACCAAACCATAGAATATAAATATTGTTAAGAAATGCAAACAGACTAAGTAGAATGAACAGATCTTTTTGAGAGAATGATGAGGCAGCAAGCATAGATGGGATAGTAATGTAACTCTAGGAAGCATCCATGGAAGAAACCTGTTGAGAAGTTGTGAGGTAGAAATGGTCTCTGTGACCAGATAAGAGACACTACAGTACATTCACTTGAAATAAAAATGGAGCTGTCTGCTCAGTGTGTGTCAAAGCTTTGCCAATGCCAAAGGAATTAAATCTAAAGGGAGCATGATAGACATCAACTATTGATGATAACTTTTCTCAGTTTGCTTGTCATTTTATAAGCACCTAGAGGGTGACATGTCCATATGTCAGAATATATAATCTTTCAAACAGCAGAATTAAATCATTGCAGAATACATCAGCCCCATATTCACACTCTGAATGTTTATTATTTACACATAAAAAATTCTCAACCCACATTGTTTTAAATAAGATATATTATTTTATAAACTGTCATCATTGTTAGATAATACATAGGTTGATCATTTAAAAATAAAAGCAGTCCCATATAGTCAAGTAATTAGAGATTGTTTATTGTTCAGTCATGTCTGACTCTTTGCGACCCTGTGGACTGGAGCACTTCAGGCTTCCTTGTTCTTCACCATCTCCTGGAGTTTGCTGAAACTCATGTCCTTTGAGTTGGTGAAGCCATGCAATCATCTTGTTCTCTTTGGTCCCCTTCTCCTGCCTGAAACCTTTCCAAGCCTCAGGGTCTTTTCCAATGAGTTGACTCTTCGCATGAGGTGGCCAAAGTATTGGAGCTTCAGCATCAGTCCTTCCAATGAGTATTCAGGGTTCATTCCCTTTGGAATTTACTGGTATGATCTCCTTGTAGTCCAAGGAACTCTCAAGAGTCTTCTCCAACACCACTGTTCAAAAGCATCAGTTTTTCAGCACTCAGCTTTCTTTATGGTCCAACCCCCACATGTGTACATGACTACTGGAAAAAAACGTAGCTTTGACTATACAGACTTTGTCAGCAAATTAATATGCTGACATATTAATATGCTTTTTTTAAGCTTTTTATTATTATTATTTTTTTTTTTTTCATCTCAGGTGTACAGGAGTTCCCAATCTTGAATCCCCGCCCCCAACCTCCCACTCCACATCAACTCTCTGGATCAATATGCTTTTAATATGCTGTCTAGGTTGGTCATAGCTTTTCTTCCTAGGAGCAAGCATCTTTTAATTTCACAGCTGCAGTCACAATCTGCAGTGATTTTGGAGCCCAAGAAAATAAAATCTGTCACTGTTTCCATTGTTTCCCCATCTCTTTGCCATGAAGTGATGGGACTGGATGCCATGATCTTAGTTTTTTGAATGTGAGTTTTGAGTCAGCTTTTTCACTCCTCTTTCACTTTCATCAAGAGGCTGTTTAGATTCTCTGTGCTTTCTGCCGTAAGGGTGGTGTCATCTGCATATCTGAGGTTATTGATAATTCTCCTGGCAATCTTGATTCCAGCTTGTGTTTCATCCAACCGAGCATTTCACATGATGTATTCTGCATATAAGTTAAATAAACAGGGTAACAATATACAGCCTTGACATATTCCTTTCCCAATTTGGAACCAGTCCATTGTTATGTCCAGTTCTAACTGTTGCTTCTTGACCTGCATACAAGTTTCTCAGGAGGCAGGTAATGTAGTCTGGTATTCCCACCTTTTGAAGAATTTTCCAAAATTTGTTGTGATCCACACAGTCAAAGATTTTAGTGTAGTCAGTGAAGCAGAAGTAGATGTTTTTCTGGAATTCTCTTGCTTTTTCAATGATCCAACGGAATATGACAATTTGATCTCTGTTTTCTCTGCCTTTTCTAAATCCAGCTTGTATATCTGGAAGTCCACATAGTGTTAAAGCCTTGCTTGGAGAATTTTAAGCATGACCTTGCTAGCATGTGACATGAGTGCAATTGCACAGTAGTTTGAACATATTTTGACGTTGCCTTTCTTTGATATTAGAATGAAAACTGATCATTTCCAGTCCTGTGGCCACTGCTGAGTTTTCCAAAGTTGCTGGCATATTAAGTACAATATAGAGATGTTTGCTCCTGCTGCAGCTAAGTCGCTTCAGTTGTGTCCAACTCTGTGTGACCCCATAGACGGCAGCCCACCAGGCTCCCCTGTCCTTGGGATTCTCCAGGCAAGAACATTGGAGTGGGTTGCCATTTCTTTCTCCAATGCATGAAAGTGAAAAGTGAAAGTGAAGTTGCTCAATCATGCCCGACTCTTAGCGACCCCATGGACTACAGCCTACCAGGCTCCTCTGTCCATGGGGTTTTCCAGGCAGGAGTACTGGAGTAGGGTGCTATTGCCTTCTCCAAGAGATGTTTACTTCCTGTCAAAAACTGAAGGGAAAAGTTTCTAAAAAATGACTTATTTTTTCTAAAAGTGAATGCTTCAGGTATATAATTTACCAACTTCATGGAAAATGAAAGATTCCGGAGAACTTACGCTACAAATAATTGGGGAAGAGAAGAAAAAGGGTACAGAACCTGTTATAGGTGGTGCAAACCAAGTTCCTTAACATCCTGTGAGAAGTGGAAGTAGAGATTAAAATTTGATTTTTAATATTTTAATGTTGTACCCCATAACAAATAAATCACAGATATGTTCATTGGACTTTAATATTTTTTTAAAGAGAGTGCATTTCAGTTGTAGAATTTACCAGAGATTGTGCAACATGTGCTTTCATCTATTTTTATTAATCTATTTCAAGGGAAACAGAAAAAAACAGAAAGGGATATTTTATGGAATGTACACAGAAAAATGACATCCAGATGTGGATGAGTATTTAAAGTTCTGAAATTTTCACTTACTTTGACCAAACCCTAAGTAACGTGTTTCTTTTAAAATTGTTCAATCTCGACAGCTGAGGTCCTATGATAACACTATTTTCACTTCATGGGCTTTGCACAGAGTAGATCCAAAGGGAATTTTCCCTTGAGAAACTATAGTGGTTTGCTAGGGCTGCTGTAGCAGAAGGCCATGGGCTGGGTGGCTTAAACAATAGGAATTTATTGTCTACCAGTTAAGGAAGCTGAAAGGCCAAGATCAAGCTGCCAGCAGGCTCGATTACTTCTAAGGCGATTGCTTCTAAGGCCAACTGGTGGCCTGCAGGGGGCTTCCTCCTCCCTGAGTCCTCTCATAGTCTTTCCTCTGTGCACATTCATGCCTGGCTCCTCATCTGTGTGCACTAACTACACATAAGGATACCAGTCAGATTGGATTAGGGCTCATCTGAACAGCCTTATTTTAATTTGTTGTTCTTGTTGTTCAGTTCTGAAGTCATGTCTAACTCTTTGCGACCCCATGGCTGCAGCATGCCAGGCTTCCCTGTCCTTTGCTATCTCCCAGAGTTTGCTCAGATTCACATCCATTGAGTCAGTGATTCCATCTAGCCATTTCGTCCTCTGCCTCCCATTTTAACTTAGTTACCTCTTTAAAAACTCTGTCTAAACACAGCCCCATTCTGAGGTACTGGGTTAGGGCTTCACATATGAATTAGACAGGGCTAGGAGAGGAGTATAATTCAGTGCATAACAAGAGCCAACACTTTGATTTATAGTGCTTGACAGTCACCCTGAATTTTGCTGGAGAGAGAAAGGGAAATTAGGGTCTTATACTCTGTGAACCTCCCCTGGAGTAAAAGCCTCCCCAGAGGGCAGCAGTGTGTGTTTTCAGTGTCCCTCCTGTTGGAATTATTACTCTACTCAGGTGCCAGCAAGAAGCTGCCAGTGCTCACAGGTATATGTTTTCATGACATGAAACAGTTGATCTAAAAGTGAACTATTTAACAGTTATGAATGAAATTAAGTAAAATCTGAGGTGGTCCAATATATGCAATCTTCCCCTCTGCTATATTTTGATGTTTTTTTCTTTGAGCGGAAGACAATTTGTATAGAAAGATTTTATATGATTAAAGGGAAATAAATATTTATACATAAAGGAAGGATTCAGATAGTATTTACTTTTTTCTTTTCCAATCTTTTCTATTGTACATATGGACTTTACTTTTTTTTTTTTTTTCTAATTTTGAATAACTATTATTTTTTTTTAGAAGACCAAAACATTTCTGGTTATGTCCCATACTATTCCCTGAAGAAGTACCGATACTATTTTATATATACTGGATTTACAAATTTCCATTTATATTTCATATAGATTTTTTCAGGAATCTGTTTTATGCTTTGTTACCTTTAAAGTTGCTTCCCTTGTGGTTCAGCTGGTAAAGAATCTGCCTGCAATGCGGGAGACCTGGGTTCAATCCCTGGGTTGGTAAGATCCCCTGGAGAAGGGAAAAGCTACCCACTCCAGTATTCTGGCCTGGAGAATTCCATGGACTATACAGTCCATAGCGTCACAAAGAGTTGGAAATGACTGACTGACTTTCACTTATTTACATTTAAAGGTGCAGCAAAACCTGTAAGCACACCACCACTGGTCAGCCCCACTTCAGTTCTCTTCTTAGGAATAGGAAATTTCTGTTTCCAGATGTGTAAGGTAGTAGTTTTCCCTCTCACATCTGTTGATTCTGAGCCAAAAGGGTTCTTTCCAAATATATTTCACATGCAGTTAGTATTTAGAATAATGCCCTTCACTGTCATGCCTGGTTTTCCAGGTTTGGTATTTGTAAAGAGATCAGAAACTGTGGATGCTTCTTATTGTTATAAGTTGAAATCCAATGGATGATTTTGTAAGTCATGGCTCTCTACAATCAAGTATTCTCCCTCATGAACTTAGAGTAGTAGTTAAACCTTCTGGTACACTCTTTGTTTGAAGTTGAACTCTATGTTTGAACCCATGAAATCACAACTGGGCTCTCCCAGATAAAAAGCCCTTGTTCCTCCTCTTGTCTGCCTCAACCCCAGCTATAAAATCAAGGGGTCATGGGCTTGATCCCTGGCTGGGGAAAAAAGGAACCAAGATCCCACAAGCTGTGTGGCTAAAAGATAAAAATAGGGAGGGTATTGGGATAAAGAGTGACTAAGATGTTGGTGCCATTATCGTTTGCTTTCTACATTTGAGGAAAGTCAAAGTTAAGTGTATTAAGTAATCTATCTAAGGTCACACAAGTAGCAAACCAGTGGAGCCAGGCTTCCGTCAACCAGCTTGGGAATGGACACAAATGTTTCACTCGCCAGGTGAAATCCCAACATGGCACTCATTGCCTTGGCCCAGACACAATGCTTTTTCTGTCCTGCTTACTGGAATAAAATGAAAGTACTCAAAGGAGTACTTGAAACCCTTCATGTACCCTTTTCACTTTTTTTCTTCTTCATTCTCTCATATGCACGTTTCATTCATTTGCCAGTTAATCAAGAGAAATAGCAGTCTTTATAAAATGATGCATTCCAAAATAGAGATTTTTGTTGACTGTGCAAACAGATAAGAGAATCATACATTACAGCTGGCTGAATGCAGGAGCTGAGCATTAAAGTTATAAATTATGATGATTGCTTAGGTAAGTTGTAGCTGCACTTAGCATGAAGTAATGACATTTTGAAAGGCAGGAATTCCTCACATATTGAAAGATATATATATTTAAATTACTTTTAAAAATTATAATGCAATGGTTAACCAGATTATGCTGAAGCATCATTTTTTAAATTAATTTTTTATTGAAGAATAAATGCTTTACAGAATTTTGCTGTTTTCTGTCAAACCTCAATATGAATCAGCCATAGGTATACATATATCGCCTCCCTTTGAACCTCCCCCCCAATCTCCCTCCCCATCCCACCCCTCTAGATGGATACAGAGCCCCTGTTTGAGTTTCCTGAACCATATAGCAGATTCCCATTGGCTATTTTACATATGGTAATGTAAGTTTTAAGTTTCCATGTTACTCTTTCCATATATCTCAGCCTTTCCGTCCCTCTCCCCATGTCCATAATTCTATTCTCTATGTCTGTTTCTCCATTGCTGCTCAAAGGTACTTAACTAGGAGAGTGTGAGATTTTTAGGTTTGAGGATAGAGCCCTCTTCTGGTGATGAGCAGTATTTCCTCCCCTCAATATGTTAACTTATCCTGAAAATAAATTTTAAAAAATTTTTCAAGTTGAAGAGTAGGTTGTAAATAATCATGAAGCAAGATTTTTGGTGAGGTAAATTCCTTTCTAATTCTGATATATATGAAATTTTAGTGTATTCTGTAAAATGCTCTCTAAATAAGATAAAGTGTGTATAGTGTGTCTTAATGTTAAAGTAATTGCCTGTAAATATTTCCAGCATTGATGAAATGTGTTCTTAATCCACAAGCAATTTTGAAAATGTTTGGAGGTTTGCATACCCTTATCAGGAAATGGTTATTTAACTGTCAACTGTTATTTCCTAAAAATGAGTACGTTCATGTTAATTACTTCGGGTCATTTTCATTTTTCTTTCCAGCTTCTCATCCTCTTTTCCTATGGCTTAAACCTAATATGCACACAGACTGCATGTAGTTTGTTCCCAGGCTCCTTTCCTTGGCGCCTCCACATAATGGCTTTGCCTGGAGCCCTTTCCATGAAATGACATGGTCAGCTGGCTTCTTGTGGCAACTTTATAACCAAAGTAATATTTCCAAGCTCTTCCTGGTGTCGGTGGATATCAAGATAGAAAATGTGAAGAAATCAAATTTCAGTTCTGGGCTCACATTCAAATCCATATACTTTAAACTGACTACAAACTAAATCTGATGTTAATTTTTACAAGTAAGTGTTGGAAACCCAAAGTTAGGTAGGTTGTCTTAGGAATCACATTTATTTAATAGATGGAATAGCATAAGGCTTGCATAAAGTGATTCTGTCTCAGCCCTGATTTTTTAAAAAAGTGAATACAAAGAGAAAAGCTAACACCTATCCTACTCAAACTCTTCCAGAAAATTGCAGAGGAAGGTAACTTCCAAACTCATTCTATGAGGCCACCATCACCCTAATACCAAAACCTGACAAAGATGCCACAAAAAAAGAAAACTACAGGCCAGTATCACTGATGAACATAGATGCAAAAATCCTTAAAAAAATTCTAGCAATCAAAATCCAACAACATTAAAAAGATCATATACCATGACAAAGTGGGGCTTTATCCCAGGGATGCAAGGATTCTTCAATATTCACAAATCAATCAATGTACTACACCACATTAACAAATTGAAAAATAAAAGCCATATGATTATCTCAATAGATGCAGAGAAAGTCTTTGACAAAATTCAACATCCATTTATGATAAAAAGACTCTCCAGAAAGCAGGAATAGAAGGAAAATACCTCAACATAATAAAAGCTATATATGACAAACCCACAGCAAACATTATCCTCAATGGTGAAAAATTGAAAGCATTCCTCCTAAAGTCAGGAACAAGACAAGGGTGCCTACTTTCACCACTACTATTAAACATAGTTTTGGAAGTTTTGGTCACAGCAATAAGAACAGAAAAAGAAATAAAAGGAATCCAAATTGGAAAAGAAGAAGTAAAATTCTCACTGTGTGCAGATGACATAATCCTCTGCAATAGAAAACCCTAAAGACTCCACCAGAAAATTACTAGAGGTAATCAATGAATATAGTAAACTTGCAGGATATAAAANTAAAGATGGCTAACAAACACATGAAAAGATGCTCAACATCACTCATTATCAGAGAAATGCAAATCAAAACCACAATGAGGTACCATTTCACACCAGTCAGAATGGCTGCGATCCAAAAGTCTACAAGCAATAAATGCTGGAGAGGGTGTGGAGAAAAGGGAAGCTTCTTGCACTGTTGGGTGGAATGCAAACTAGTACAGCCACTATGGAGAACTGTGTGGCGATTCCTTAAAAAACTGGAAATAGAACTGCCTTATGACACAGCAATCCCACTGCTGGGCATATGCACCGAGGAAACCAGAACTGAGACACGTGTACCCCAGTGTTCATTGCAGCACTGTTTATAATAGTCAGGACATGGAAACAACCTAGATGTCCATCAGCAGACGAATGGATAAGAAAGCTGTGGTACATATACACAATGGAGTATTACTCAACCATTGAAAAGAATACATTTGAATCAGTTCTAATGAGNAAACCAGAACTGAGACACGTGTACCCCAGTGTTCATTGCAGCACTGTTTATAATAGTCAGGACATGGAAACAACCTAGATGTCCATCAGCAGACGAATGGATAAGAAAGCTGTGGTACATATACACAATGGAGTATTACTCAACCATTGAAAAGAATACATTTGAATCAGTTCTAATGAGGTGGATGAAACTGGAGCCTATTATACAGAGTGAAGTAAGTCAGAAAGAAAAACACCAATACAGGATACTAATGCATATATATGGAAATTAGAAAGATGGTAATAATAACTCTGTATGCGAGACAGCAAAAGAGACACAGATGTATAGAACAGTCTTTTGGACTCTGTGGGAGAGGGTAAGGGTGGGATAGTTGGGAAGAATGGCATTGAAACATGTATACTATCATATGTGAAATGAATTGACAGGCCAGGTTTGATGCATGATACAGGATGCTCAGGGCTAGTGCACTGGGGTGACCCAGAGAGATGGTATGGGGAGGGAGGTGGGAAAGGGGTTCAGGATGGGGAACATGTGTACACCCATGGCAGATTCATGTTGATGTATTGCAAAACCAATAAAATATTGTAAAGTAATTAGACTCCAATTAAAATAAATTTATATTAAAAAAATAAAAGTGGATTCAATTATAATAACTTCTTTTGTGCATAAATTCAGTGACCTACACAGAGTTAAATCTGTGTTTATGCAAATCTTAAACTAATATACACACAACTTTTTAAGTTGTGCACATACAAACTTAGCTGTGAAAGACACAACCAGTTCTTAACACAGACGTAGCAAAGATATTACATAGTCTTAAACAGCCATTCTTGTGTGACCCACATACTGTACCTAATAATGATACGGAAATTTAGATTTTTAAAAGAATTACTTCTTGTGAAACAAACTGCAGAAATGACCTTTTTGCAGACTGGCCTTAGAATGAATGTGCAGCTATTGCCATCTTGTGGTCATATGCAGGAGAAAAGCAAAACTGAAGAAAGTTGCTCTCTTCCGTTATTTGCTAAGATCAGTTGTCAGTTGAAATGAAATATTAAGACTATAATCTATATCTTCCTTAAATTAGAGTTTAAAAAAATTTTACTCACAAAGTTAATGAAAATCTATACAGACCAAAATACATTTATTAAAATATCTCTCTAATAGCTTTATTTTTTATTTGTACTTCCAGTTTTATTGAGATCATTGACATGCAGCACTAAGTGTAAAGAGTACAGAATAATTATTTGACTTGTATGCATCATGAAATAATTATCATAATAAGTTTAATGAACACCACCCTTTCTTACAGGTATAAAATTAAAGAAAAAGAAAACTTTTCACATGTAACATACAGCAGTTTTTATACTATTATTCATGTTGTACATTGTATCCATATTCTTTATCTTATGGAAGTTTGTACTTTGGACCACCTATGATTTTATTATTTGTTATCTCCTTGTGTGACTTCCTCTATGAAACCATCCCTGATTTTTACTAGCATTCTTAGCTGCCTGTGTATGTAATTCCTCTCTCAGAATATCATGTTCTAAAGAAAACTGTGAACTTTGGAATCAGGTGGGACTGAGTTCTAATGCCTGCTTTAGCTGTGTGACTGGAGACAAGACACACAACCTCTCTGAACTTCAGCTATTGTTTTTATGAGGACAAAGCCATGATCATAATTCACAACAGGTTGTTGTGACTATGGCAGGGGCTCACGCGGGGCCTAGGGGGGTTAACTATTATTAAAGAACTAAAAGATTGGTATTTGTTCATAGTTTTTTGGGTTTTTTTAGTTTTTTTGCAAGTCATCTGTGAATTCCTTGAGGGAAGGAGCTGCCTATCCACCTTGGTCTTAAATACTTAGTGACCTCCCTGGTACAGGGTAAATATCTGTAAAATGCCTACATCTTGTTCCATCCTGCCAACCAGGCTGTAATTTTATGTAATTAGGGGCTGGGAATGAGACTTCTTTGTATTCCTTGCCATTTGTAACACAGAGCTTAGAGTAGCTGATTAGCACGTAAAAGATGAGTTTTTGATTGATGTGTTTAAAATTATGTGCCGTCCACTTAGTTATTCAGCTAAGTATTTATTAATGAAGTCTCACTTCAGGTACAGAGAAGGAAATGGCAACCCACTCCAGTACTCTTGCCAGGAAACTCCCATGGATGGAGGAGCCTGGTAGGCTGCAGTCCATGGGTCGCTGAGGGTCGGACACAACTGAACGACTTCACTTTCACTTTTCACTTTCATGCATTGGAGAAGGAAATGGCAACCCACTCCAGTGTTCTTGCCTGGAGAATCCCAGGGACTGGGGAGCCTGGTGGGCTTCCGTCTATGGGGTCGCACAGAGTCAGACACGACTCAAGCGACTTAGCAGCAGCAGCACTTCGGGTATCTACTGAGCTGCATTCCCAGGTTTTTTCATTTTCCGTATCTCATAAAATTTCAACTCCTTATTTCTATTGTTGATTGCTTGATCACATCACTAATAACATTATTCTTAAATTCATGTGAAATTTATATGAAAAGTAATTTTTTTCCCCCTTCTTTCCCTCCCAAATGTTGAAATGTCCTAGGTAGTTTCCTTGCAAAAAAAGTGAGTATCTCTCTGGTTGAAATAAGACAGACAAGGATTATTGTTGACTTGTGGAGCTTGACTTTGCGTTTCTGTGGGGAAAATCTATCAAGTGGCCTGCCTTCAAATTTATAGATTTTTTTTCTTCCCTTGTTTGTTGCTGTCCTACTTAGAGCAAGAGATGTATGATCTGAAGGAAGTTTCCATGGCAGACTTGATGGGTGAGTCCCTCCCTATCTCTAGCAGTGGCTCACTCATTCTAAAATTAAACACAGGCAGCTTAGAGAGTTGTAGAGAAGGTTGTTGCCCAGCTCAGGGGATTGCTGGCTGTGCAAACCCTTCCCCCACAGCCTGCATGTTGTGCTCGACAGCAACAGCCATGATACTGTTCCCCAGGGACACCTCCCCTCCTCATTCCTCACTCTTTCTCTGTCACTTGAAAAGATATATCTTTCAGTTTTCCCAGGGTTCTCAGGTTTACCTCCGGTTAGTTACAGATTCTGTGGGACAAGATGGATGCTATCAACTAAGAAAATCCTGCCTTTGATATTTTTGACTTGTAATGCATTTGCAAATGCTTTGGAACACCCAGCACTGCAAAGATACAGAATACAAGTGGCTTAAGTTTCTGACACCTATGAACACATCTCACCAGAGCACAGCATCTTGGAATCTAATTTGCTGAAGCATTGAAGCTATTGTACAGAGAATAAAGTGCTGTTAAAGAATTTGAGAATCTAAGGGTTAGATACAGTTCGAAAAGTGATGTTCATGATTAGTTTAACATTACTGGGACCATATTTTCTAGGTTTAAATTCCTACACTTCTGCTCCTCACTTGGGCAAGCTGCCTGACCTCCCAACACTCATTTCAGGGAAGTGTTAAAGGTGCTTGAATTCTTCTTCTGTGAGACTAGAACTTAGCATTAGTGGGCATTCAATAAATGTCCTTAGTGTCATGTTATTATTCTTTATTTATTGCTGTGCTGGGTCTTCATTGCTACCCGGGTTTTTCTCTAGTTGCTGTGAGTGGGGGCCTGCTCTCTAGCTGTAGTGCATGGACTTCTCATTGTGGTGGCTTCTCTTTCTGTGGCACACAGTAGTTGCAGCACATGGGGCTCAGTGCTTGCCATTTCCAGGCTCTAGAGCACAGGCTCAGTAGTTGTGGGGCACAGGCTTAGTCGCTCTGTGGCATGTGGAATCTTCCCAGATCAGGGATGGAACCCATGTCCAATGGCAGGCAGATTCTCTACCACTGAGCCACCAGAGAAGCCTTTGTGTTCATTAGTAGCAGTAGAGTTAGTATTTGTACTCATAGTTATATTACTAGTGATCATCAGAGGTTTCTTTCCTCCTTGAATTTTATGGTTATGATTGGTTTGACCCACACTGAGTGTCCAGCAAAGTGATTTCTGGTCCCTGTTCCTCTACACGGAGTCTGTCACTGAAGTTCCTTCTTACCAAGGGTGGCTGCTGCTGAGGCAGAGGCCACAGAGCTGATAAGACAACTTGCCATATTCAACACCCTTGGAATTTCCAAGAAATAATTAAGGGCTGATTTTCCATGATATTGGAGACCTTGTAACTGCAGGTGAGAGATTCAGCTAAAAAGTATTGCTTATCTGACTTAGATAATGGTAACTTGCATTTATAATGTGCTTACACCACGCCGAGCACATACCAAATGATTTATGGCATTACCTTGTTTAATGGCGATAAAATCTATATGAAGTGACAATTATTATTTCTCTTTTATTGATGAGACAGGGGGTTCTGAGAGCTTATGTAACTTGGCAGTGTCACACAATAATAAGTATCATGGGCAAAATTCAAATCCAGATTTTATCTATTTGTTGAATCTACACAATATTTGAAAAATAAATTACCTTGCTTCTGAGGTAATAAGATGTAATGAGAAGAGTTCTTCGTTCTTTGTGCTGGGTGGGCATAATAAGAGAATATGTGTTCAGAGCTTACTGTTCTCCAGCTGCTCATTTAAGGCTCATGGAGAGACTTTTATTTCCTCGTGTTTTGGATGAGGCACCTGAGGCAGAGGGGTGGCTCACCCAGGTCATGTGGCCAGTAAGCCACAGAGCTGAGTTCCGAGCCTGGTCTGGCTGCTCAGTCTACACAGTGGTGATGATCACATCGGAGATCTGGCTTCTAGTCTCAGCCAGGGGTATTTCTGAGGCAGTTACTGGGCAACTCACTTAAAAACTCTAGGTCTTGGTCTCCTCGCTTGTAAATTAGTGATCCTACTTGTTCCATCCTCTTTAGAAGCTTTGTATGAGAAACAAGGCAGCTGCATAGAAAAGCTTTCCAAGTTTATAAAGCACTATAAGCTATAACCATTTGTTATTGTTATTAAGTCTTGTGCTATGTGTGCAAACCAATGAAATGTACATAAAATGCATGTTATAGAATCTATCTGCTACTTATATAACCTATAACCCTTCATAAAATAAACAAGTCAGCAAACAAACAAATGCATATAACAGGCTCCCCTTTGCTGTTTTAAGCTTTGAGATAGTAAAAAAGTATACAATGAATTGAGTCTTCTCAAGGTTAGTGGAGAATATTTTAGGAATAAACAAGAAGCTCTGAAATAAATGTAAAGATTTATATATACAAGCTCTTAAATCAATCAAAGATACAACCTGTTTTTGTAGGAAGTAATCACATTTTTAGTGCTTTTAATTTTTGTTCCGAATGGTGACTAATTTGTCATTTCTTGTCATTATTTTGCTGGAATTGATTCATCTCAGGAAGCATGGATGGATTTGATGAGTGATGAAGCTTTTGCTAAGAATTGAGTTGTATATGTGGCAGTTAATTTATATAGTTGGGAAAAAAAAAGACAAAGTCAACAACGTATTCAAGTTAATACTGGATTCCTAAACCCATGCTGTAATCTGGAAAAATGGGGAAGTATTTGCAGAAATATGGAAGATTTTCATTGTCTGTTGTGGTCTACAGAGTTGGTGTGCAGCTGAAGCACAGGGCGCAGTGTTAGTCCCAGTGCTTGTGGCTCGAATTCAGGGTCAGTGCCAAGTCTTCCATTTATTTGGGATTTACTTGTACTTTGAATGTTTCTTCTCTCAGCCCACTCTCTGTCCTAATCAACCACATTTATTCATTCCACAGATATTTATTAAACCTCATAGCATAGTGGTTAAGGGCAATATGAAGATGAAGTACAACGTGGTGGTTTTTAGCTTTAAAGAAGGCAGTGGGGAGGAATGAAGGGAAGAAAGTAGGAACAGAGACTTAAATTTCCATGAATACCTGCTAGTCGGAAAACAGTGACTCGAATTGCTTAGTGCATCAGTATTTTTTAATCATAAGAACTTATGAGGTAGAAGTCTTAATCCTTATGTTTAGATGTGGAAATTAAAATGATTAAATTTGATATTCATAGTCACTTGGTTATTCTCTATCACCTTTGACCTCTCACCTCACAATATGTCTTATCCTGACCTTAATGACAAGTTTAGTCTAAGCATTGTTGGTGAAAAGCAATAGAAACTTCTTAAGTGTTTTTTTAAAAATAATATATTTTTGACATTATTGCCTTGAACAAGAAAGTTCTGGGATATGCTGGCTTCAGAGGCTTCCTGAAATTTTGTCCCTTAGCTTTGTTTTCTTTGTTTAGCCTCATTCTGCAGATGGTCTTCCATGTGGTAAGTGAGAGAAGCATGACTGCACACAGTTATAGGCTTACAGCATCAGCATCTCATTTTAGAGAACTGAAAAGAAAATGGGAATCTCAGAAAAATATGATGCCTCTCCCTACAAGTGGAATTTATGTATTGAGACAACATTTTCAGATAACATTGGTAAATAACATTGTGTAAGTTTCATGTACATTGTGTTTCTACTTCTGTATACAGTTGCATGTGGACATCACCAGATGGTCATTACCAAAATAAGATTGATTATATTCTTTGCAGCTGGAGATAGAGAAACTCTATGTAGTCAGCAAAAACAAGACTGGGAGCTGACTATGGTTCAGATCATGAATTCCTTGTTACCAAATTCAGACTTAAATGGAAGAAAGTAGGGAAAACTACTAGACCATTCAGGTATGGCCTAAATCAAATCTCTTACGATTATACAGAGGGAGTGACAAATAGGTTCAAGGGATTATATCTGATAGAATACCAGAAAAACTATGAACAGAGGTTCATAATATCGTATAGGAGTCGCTGAGCAAAACCATCCCCAAGAAGAAGAAATGCAAAAAGGCAAACGGTTGTCTAAGGAGTCCTTACAAACAGCTGAGAAAGGAAGAGAAGTGAAAGGCAGAGGAGGAAAGGAAAGATACATTCATCTGAATGCAGTGTTCCAAAGAATAGCAGGGAGAGACTAAAAAGCCTTCCTAACTGACCAATGCAGAGAAATACAGGAAAACAATAGAATGGGAAAGACTAGAGATCTCTTCAAGAAAATTAGAGATACCAAGGGAACATTTCATGCAACGATGGGCACAATAAAGGACAGAAATGGTATGGATCTAACAGAAGCAGAAGATATTAAAAAGAGGTGGCATGAAAACACAGAACTGTACAAAAAAGATCTTCATGACCCTGATAACCATGATGGTATGGTCACTCACCTAGAGCTAGGCATCCTGGAATGCAAAGTCCAGTGAGCCTTAGAAAGCATCACTACAAACAAAGCTAGTGGAGGTGATGGAATTCCAGTTGGGTTATTTCAAATCCTAAAAGATGATGCTGTGAAAGTGCTTCACTCAATATGCCAGCAAATTTGGAAAACCCAGCAGTGGCCACAGGACTGGAAAGCATCAGTTTTCATTCCATTTCCGAAGAAAGGCAATGCCAAAGAATGTTCACACTATTGTACAGTTGCACTCATTTTACATGCTAGCAAAATAATGCTCAAAATACTTCAAACTAGACTTCAACATTATGTGAACTTAGAACTTCCAGATGTACGAGATGTATTTAAAAGGCAGAGGAACCAGAAAACAAATTGCCAACATCCGTTAGATGGGAAAAGTTAGGAAAAGTTAGAGAATTCCAGAAAAACATCTACTTCTGCTTCATTGACTATGCTAAAGCCTTTGTGTAGATCACAACAAACTGTGGAAAATACTTAAAGAGATGGGGATTCCAGACCACTTGACCTGCCTCCTGAGAAACCTGTATGCAAGTCAAGAGGCAACAGTTAGAACTGGAGTGGAAACAACAGACTGGTTCCAAATTGCAAAAGGAATACATCAAGGCTATATATTGTCATCCTGCTTATTTAACTTATATGCAGAGTACATCATCCAAAAGGCCAGGCTGGATGAAACACAAGCTGGAATCAAGATTGCCAGGGGAAATACCAATAACCTCAGATATGCAGATGACACCACCCTTATGGCAGAAAGTGAAGAGGAATCAAAGAGCCTTTTGATGAAGGAGGCCTGACGTGCTGCAATTCATGGGGTCTCAGAGAGTCAGACACGACTGAGTGACTGAGCTGAACTTGATGAAGTTAAAAGAGGAGAGTGAAAAAGCTGACTTAAAACTCAACATTCAAAATCTGAAGGTCATGGCATCTGGTCCCATCACTTCATGGCAAGTGGATGGGGAAAGAAATGGAAACAGTGATAGACTTTATTATTATTTGTTTCTTTGCTCCAAAATCACTGCAAGTGGTGGCTGCAGCCATGAAATTAAAGAACACTTGCTCCTTGGAAGAAAAGCTATGAGAAACCTAAATAGTATATTAAAAAGTAGAGACTTGACTTTGCCTTAAAAGATCTGTCTAGTCAAAGCTATGGTTTTTCCAGTAGTTATGTATGGATGTTAGAGTTAGATCATAAAGAAGGCTGAGCACCGAAGAATTAATGCTTTTGAACTGTGGTATTGGATAAGACTCTTGTGAGTCCGTTGAACTGCAAGAAGATCCAACCAGTCAATCCTAAAAGAAATCAACCCTGAATATTCATTGGAAAGTGAAGTGAAGTCACTCAGTCGCATCCGACTCTTTGCGACCCCATGGACTGTAGCCTACCAGGCTTCTCTGTCCGTGGGATTCTCCAGGCAAGAATACTGGAGTGGGTTACCATTTCCTTCTCCAGGGGATCTTCCTGACCCAGGGATCGAATCCAGGTCTCCCATATTGGAGGCAAACACTTTAACCTCTAAGCCGCCAGGGAAGCCCTAGATTCATTGGAAGGACTCATGCAAATGCTGAAGCTCCAATACTTTGGCCACCTGATGTGAAGGTTTGACTAATTAGAGAAGACCCTGAGGCTGGGAAAGATTGAAGGCAGGAGGAGAAGGGGACAACAGAGGATGAGATGGTTGGATAGCATCACAGATTTGATTGGCATGAGTTTGAGCAAGCTCTGGGAGTTGGTGATGGACAGGAAAGCCTGGCATGCTGCAGTCCATGGGGTCGCAGAGTCAGACACAACTGAACTGATACACTGCAGCGTGCTCACCACCAAAGTTTAGTTTCCATTTATGCCCATACAGTTGACCCTTTACCGATTGATTTTTCTTTCTCCTCTGGTAACCCCCTAAGGAACATAGGGCTTCACATATCTTTTTGAATTAGCATTTACATTTTCTTTGGTTTAATACCCCAAAGTGAAATAGCTGGATCATATGTGATTCTATTATTTTTGTTTTTTTGAGTAATCTTCCTGCTATTTCCCATAGTGACCATACCAGTTTACACTTCCACCAACAGTGTAGGAGTGTTCTCTTTTTTCTACATCCTTACCAAGCACTTATTTTTTGCCTTTTTGATAATAGGCATTCTAATGGGTTTGAGATATCTCATTGTGGTTTTGATTTGCATTTCCCTAATAATCAGTGATTTGAACATTTTTTCATATGCATATTAGGCCATGTGTACCCTGTCTTAGGTATATTCAGCTCCTCTGCCCATTTGTAAATTTGATTTGTTTTTTTGTTGTTGAGTTGTATGAATTCCTTACATATTTTGGATTTTTAACCTTTTATTGAATAAATGATTTACAAATATCTTCACCCAGTCACTAGGCTGCCTTTTTGTTTTGATTTACTTTGCTGTTTAGAAGCTTTTTTAAATTGGTATAGGGTCATTGGTTTATTTTTAGTCTTCTTCCTCTTGCCTGAAGAGACATATCCAGGGAGGGATTTCTAAGACTGATGTCAAAGAGTGTACTGCCTATGTTTTCTCCTCAGATTTTTATATTTTCAGGTTTTATATTCAAGTCTTTAATCCATTTTGAGTTCATTTGTGTGTATGGTATGAGATGGCGGTTTAATTTTATCTACGTGACCGTTTGATTTTCCCAACACCATTTATTGAAGAGACCGTCCTCTCTCCATTGTGTGTTCCTTACTCCTTCATTATAAATTGATTGTCCATACATGTGTGTATTTATTTCTAGGCTCACAGATTTGTTCCAAAGATCTATGTGTCTGATTTTCTTCTGGTACCATGTTCTTTTGATTATTAATGCTTTTTTTTTTTTTTAAACATAGTTTGAAGTCAAGGTTTGCTTCCCAGATGGCACAGTGGGAAAACAATCTGCCTGCAATGCAAGAGCCTAGATTCAATCTCAGAAAGATCCTTGGAGGAGGGAATGGCTACCCACTCCACTACTCTTGCCTAAAGAATCTCATGTACAGTGGAGCCTGGTGGGTTACAGTTTATAGGGTCACAGTGAGTCAGGTGTGACTGAAGTGACTGAATACACATCCTTGAAAGCAAGTGGTGGGATACCTCCAGCTTTGTTCTTATTTTTCAGGTTTGCTTTGGTTATCTGGGGTGTTTTGAAATTTCATATAAATTTTAGCATTTTCTGTGTGAATAATCTCTGAGGTTTTGATAGATATTGCATTGAATCTGATTATAGATAGTCTACAACTGAATCAACTGTAGACTGACTTAGGTAACATGGGCTTCCCTGATGGCTCAATCTGCCTGCAATGCAGGAGACCTGAGTTTGATCCCTGGTGAAGGGAATGTCTACCCGCTACAATATTCTTACCTGGAGAATTCCATAGACAGAGGATCTGGCAGGCTACAGTATATGGGGTTGAAAAGAGTTGGGCACAACTGAGTGAGTAACACTTTCACTTTAGGTAACATGGGTGTTTTAACAGTGTTAATTCTTCTAATCCATGAGAATGGAATAACTTTGCAGTTTTTTTGTGTGTGTCTTCTTTAATCTTTCAACAATATCTAATAGTTTCAGTATACAAGTCTTTTACCTCCTTGGTTAAATTTGTTCCTAAGCATTTTATCCTTTTTTGTTGTGATGGTAAATGAGATTGTTTTCTTATTTTTTCTTTATGCTGACTTATTCTTGGTGTATAGAAACACAATAGACTTTTATATATTGATTTTATACCCTGCAACTTTACTATATTTGGTTATTATTTCTAATAGTTTTTTTTGTGGCATTATTCATAATAAAAAAATGGAAACAACTCAAATGCCCATCAACTGAATGAAAAAATAAAATGTGGTTTATCCATGCAATGGAATATTCTTCATCAATAAATAGCAATTAAATACCAATTTATACTACCACATGGATGACATTTATGCTAAATCAAAGAAACCAGATAAAAAGCCACATATTATATGATTCTGTTTACATGAAATGTTCAAAATTGCCAGTCCATACAGACGAAAATAGATTAGTGTTGGTTTAGGGCTGGGAGGAAGTGAGAATTAGAGGTGATAGCTAAGAGGTATGGAGTTTAAGAGGCATGAATGTGTTCTAAAACTGATTGTGATGATGATTGTACATTCCTGTAAATATACTAAATCCATTGAATTGGACACTAAATGGATGAATTGCATAGTATGTAAATTATTGATATATTTCAATAAAGCTGTTAGAAAAAAAATCTGGATAAGAGATCTGAGTATCTGTAGAATTTTTGTTTTTGAGTTCTCTGGGTGTTTCTGATACACATTAAGAATTAAAACTAGTACTTTAAGTGGACCAAACTTATCCATCTCCACTGTTGTGCGTATAGTTTCAGTGATCTTTGTTTGAGAGCAAAGGGTGGAAGTGGGCACAGTCAGTAATATATCTTCATAGTTCAAGAACAATTTCATTTCAGTTTAACATCAGCTAATTTGGTTTACAAGACCATTTACATGCAAGAACTGACACTNAAACTAGTACTTTAAGTGGACCAAACTTATCCATCTCCACTGTTGTGCGTATAGTTTCAGTGATCTTTGTTTGAGAGCAAAGGGTGAAAGTGGGCACAGTCAGTAATATATCTTCATAGTTCAAGAACAATTTCATTTCAGTTTAACATCAGCTAATTTGGTTTACAAGACCATTTACATGCAAGAACTGACACTTGGTCATGGAGGTTTTGGAAATATTAAATTAATGTCAACTAAACACAGACTGAAAAATAGTTGATCAAATTTACTTTGGTAAAGAGTAAAAGGAAACTAAATTTAAGACATGATCATGATAAGATAAATGAAAATGCTGTATGAAGAAGCCAGGAGTTGTACTTGATGATAAATTCTACATTTCTACTTGACATAGTTGAATTTTCATCAGATTGTGCCAAATGAAAATATATCTTTGGGGATAAGATGTTTGGCTTTATCGTTACACTCTTGAGGTTTTTAAAGTCTACTTACATATTTTCACATTGAAATATATCATTGTATCTGGTATCAGGAAGATATCCTCTTGCAGATGTTTTTGTTAGCAGATTGACATCTTAGAATATGAATATGTCAAGGATAAAACCACCAACTATCTTTTTTATATAATTTAAAAATTTACTTATCCTTTTTTTGAACCACAGTTAACATTATATTCATTTCAGGTGTACAACATAAGGCATTCAACATTTATATACATTATGAATTGATCACCACTGCAAGTCTAGTAACAATCTGTCACCATACAAAGTTATTAATGTAATTATGGCCTTGACTTTATTTTTATAACTAGAAATGTATATTTCTTAGTCCTCTTTACTTATTTCACCCAACACCCCACCACTCAACTCCTTGCTAATCATCAGTTTGCTCTCTGTTATCTATGTCTCTGTTTCTGTTTTATTTGTTTGGTTTTTTAGATTTCACATACAAGCATAGTTCATTTTATCGTACTTCATAGGTCTGGCAGTTTTTTGCAAATTGAAACTTTGTGGCAACCCTAAAGTGAAAGTGGAGAGTAATAAAGTTTGCTTAAAGCTCAACATTCAGAGGAGAAGACAATGGCACCCCACTCCAGTACTCTTGCCTGGAAAATCCCATGGATGGAGGAGCCTGGAAGNGAGGCCTGGCGTGCTGCGATTCATGGGGTCGCAAAGAGTTGGACACAACTGAGGGACTGAACTGAACTGACTGTGTTGTTGGATGATAACATTTTTTAGCAATAAAGAATTAATTAAGGGATGTATATTGGTTTCTTTTAGACGAAATGCTGTTACACACTAAATAAACCACTGTATAGTATAAACATGACATTTGTATGCTTTGGGAAACCAAGAAATACACGTAACTCGTTTTATTGTGATATTCCGAATATTGCCATGGTCTAGAACCAAGCTCACAATGACTCTGAGGTATGCCTGTGTAAGTGAAGTCATAGAGTATTTGTCTTTCTCTGTCCTACTTATCTCACTTAGCATAATACCCTCTAGTCCATCCACAAGTTACTAATGGCAAGATATCATTCTTTTTTAAGAATGAGTAATAAGTGAGGGAGGTCAAGAGCCACTTTGGAGGGGCCAGCCAGGCCAGGGGAGTTGAGGGAAGTGGGTCCCAGAGAACACCAGAGTGGGGTACACAGTTTTAGTTCTGTTAAAGGAGTGGAACAGAAATGGCACCTTCCAGCCCTAAGCCAGCTAGGTGAAAGGGAGTAAAAGAAAACTGGGACCCGCCAGTGCTTTTGTCCTCAGAGAAAGTGCCATCAGATCCCTGTGTCGCTGATACCTACCTTTATGTCAGTCAGTGATCTCCTCTGTGTATGACCCAGGTTCTTTTCAAGCTGTTACATCTGTGCTGGGACTTAGAGGGAGTGGATTTATGTGCAAGCCATGAAAGAGGGAAATCTCACTTTCCCATGGTGCTCCAGCTCTCCTGGACATCAGCCCCTAAGAGTTTCAAAGCCAGATGTTATGGGGGATCATCTTCCCAGTGCAGGACTGGGGCTGGGAAGCCCAATGGAGAGTTCAATCCCCTCACTCCTCGGAACTGAGCACGGGGAGCACTCCATGGTTGTGATATTCCTCCCACTCCTAGATCACTGCCCTGAGGGTGTGGGTTCTGACTAGACCACATCTCGGCCCCTCCTCCCCATCTCAATGAACCACCAACTTTCATATCAATTTGNCTTCCCAGTGCAGGACTGGGGCTGGGAAGCCCAATGGAGAGTTCAATCCCCTCACTCCTCGGAACTGAGCACGGGGAGCACTCCATGGTTGTGATATTCCTCCCACTCCTAGATCACTGCCCTGAGGGTGTGGGTTCTGACTAGACCACATCTCGGCCCCTCCTCCCCATCTCAATGAACCACCAACTTTCATATCAATTTGTTTTTTACAGCTCTCAGTTTTTATTTAAAATATAGATATTTATTTATTTATTTTAATCAGAAAATGTTTTGTCTAGGTTTAAGAATATTTTCTTTGGGCATAAAAGGTTTTGATCACTTGAAAGATTTTTAATTACCATTTTACATGTAGTGATGTGGCACTGGATTTGTTGGAGTCATAGTACATTTGCTATATATATAACATATATATACAACACATGTATATATAACATATATATAACATGTATATATAGCATATATAAAACATGTATATATAACATATGTATATGACATGTATATATAACATGTGTATATGACATGTATATATAACATGTGTATATGACATGTATATATAACATATGTATATGACATGTATATATACCATATGTATATAACATATATTATATATGTATATGTAACGTATATATAAAACATATATATATGGCTTTGATTAAATAAATATTTCTACAAAGCTCGTTATGAAAAATAGCAGCTGCAGACCCCAAATCATTCAACTCTGCTGTCTCTTGGGTCAGATAACATGGATATGCTGTTACTTCCTGATCATTTCATTGGACATTATTGGCTGACTTCCTACAGTGGAAGATGGGGATTTAATTCTCTTGACCTACTCCATCAAATGCTCATTTGTAGTACTTTCATCTTCTATTGTACTTATATGATCACTTTGAATAAATCAGTCTACAATGTTTATTTATTATGGCTGTAAACCTTGATGTCTGGAGATCCATCAAATTATATTTCTTTTCTCTTCCATCCATTTCTTTGCCTGGAGATGTCTCCTTTTTTTTTTTTCCTTTTATATATATTTATTACTAATTTATCTTTAAATTCTCTCTCAATTTTTAGCAGTTCTTTCCATGTGATCGAACAGTTCAGGTTTGTTTTTTTTACTTTTGTAAATCAGTTTTATTTTTGTGGAGATTCTTTTCCTGGAGCCTCCTGCTTGCTACTATCCACATTTATTTATTCACTTTTAGTCTTGTTGTAAAAGTTTATCCTGGGATTTCTCTTTCCTGTTCACTTGTGTTAGATTTCCTATACCTGGTATCTCACTCTTCTTCTTTAAGGTACTATTTTGTTTAACTCTTTATTTTGCATTAATTGCAAATTAACTGGAGGTTGCAAAAACAGTGATTAGAGGACCCATGTA
>SJYA01001028.1:2160092-2265896 GCA_006410615.1 Neotragus moschatus | reverse complement strand
CTTCTCTAACACCACAGTTCAAAAGCATCAATTCTTCAGCGCTCAGCTTTCTTCACAGTCCAACTCTCACATCCATACATGACCACAGGAAAAACTGTAGCCTTGACTAGATGGACTTTTGCTGGCAAAGTCATGTCTCTGCTTTTCAATATGCTATCTAGGTTGGTCATAACTTTCCTTCAGGGTTTTAGGAAATACTAAAACATACATACACACTTTAGTGTTACAATTACTTTATACTTCATTTCTAATTCATTCAGTGATTATGTGCTTATGGTGAGAGCATCTGAAGGTTTCTTGCTTGCTGGCTTGGAGGCAGTGATCGCTGGTGTAATTGAGATTGATTTCTTGTATGGAGCATGTCTCTCAATTTCCTTTTGAGGAGCAGTATGTATTTAACAAGAGTAAATTCTTGGTAGTTTTGTCTTTTCCAATTCTGATTTGCTTGACCTGATTGATCCAAGGGTCAAATACATACTAAATTGGATCAGCCCATGATAAATACGCTTTAGTACTCAGAGCAAGTTGGTGTTTTCTTTTGTTAAATTATGAGTATATTACAAATCAATTTCTGGATTAAATTCCGTGTTTAATGGGCTCCCACAGTATATGATTTTTCTATGGCAGAAGAAGAATGATTGCTATTTCATATATTGCACAATCTACTATTTTATTTTGTAAGCTTTCTCTCGTTCCATACTTGTGAAGATTTTTATAACTGTATTTTGAATTTAAAAAAAAATAGCTGAGACTCGGGGGATTAATGAAACTCAGGATCACAGAACTTATTGCAAATTTGGAAAAAGAAAACTTCCGCAAACTCTCTATTCTCAACCATGGACTCTCATCAGCTTCCTAGCCCTGTCTGCTTGCTGTCCCTTGGTATCACTGGCTTGTCAGCTCACAGCTCTCTTGTCTAAACCTCACATAGCCAGGGGGTTGTCCTTGAGTATGAAGCCTCTGTCTGCCACACCCCTGCTCTAGATCCTCTGAAGCTTCTTTTCATTCTCAAAAAAGAACCTCTCCTTCTCAGCAGAGTGTGCCAAGCACTGTGCATTGTGATTCTGCCCCCTACCCTTACTCGGCATTCTTGCTCTTCTTCACTTGGCTCCCATCACACTGTCATAAAGCAGCTCTCTTCTGAACCTGTGACACTTGAAGTCTTCTCCTTGGTCCTCTTTCTTACCTCTTTTCTCTGAGGTCACTCTGCGAAGACAGATTCTGTGACTTGCTTCTGGTCTTGTCTATCCATTTACTCAGCTTTGGTTTTCCTCATTGTGAAGGTTCCTACCTGACTCTCCATGCAAAATACATTGTTTCATTGTTTATTTTCTTTCTCTTTCACTAGACTACAGTCCCCACAAGGCAGGGCCTTTGTTTTGATCACTACTGTATCTCAGTGCCTAGAGCAATATGTAGGTGGTGGACACTCTGAATTTTTAGTTACATAATTGAATGATTGAAAAAATAAAACCTTGGCTTTGACTCTCAATCCACTATGCCACTGCTCAGACCCCAAGGAATGAAATAAGATTTTGTTTACAGCCAGCACCAGACTTTTCAGTGAGCACCTGAAGGGGTGCCCCTTGCTAGCTCTTTGCTCTAGGGCAAGTCAGAGGGTCTTCCTGTTTCTCTGTGTTTCATTTATAAGATGAGATGATAGTCATCTTTCCTTTTTCTTCTTGATTAAACTATAGGAAGATCAAAAAATAAAAGTTTTTAATGAGATCTTGCTATCTGTGAGAAATCAGAGAATAATTATTTGAGAATTTTAGAATCATTAATCTGGCACAAGTGCTGTAGATCAGCACTGGCAGTAAAGGGAAACCTGGGAGGGGGGCATTTATTTTCAAGTTGTGAGGGAGGTGAGAACAGGATTTGGAGCCCAAGACTCGGAAGACAAAGGAACTTCCATGTCAGTCCCTCCTCTGCCCCTTGCTGCCTAAGTGACTTTGGGCCAATTATCTAGATTCTCTGGGCCTCCGTTTTCCTTGTGTAAAATGATGTAACTAAAGCTGCCTTGAGGTTATTATAGGGATATTACATGAGACTGATGCATGTCAAGCACAGTGCTTTATTTTTATTGCAAGTGGGATGACTTGGAACAAACTTTGCAGCACCCAAAGATCACATCCTCTCGTTTAAACAATTTACTGTTCAGACCACCAAGTGCCCCACCAGTGGGAAGAGCCCTGCGTGTTCATGTCCTTGCCCTGGCTCCTTTCAGTCTGCATAATCCAAGAAGTGTCACCCACATAGGGTTAGTGGAGACAGAAACTACAATCCTAGTCCGCAGCTGCGACTACAGATCATGGCCACATGATGTCACTGTTGCAGACGGCTCCTTTATAGTCCTAAAGCCTCTTGTTTACTTTGTGCCTTTTGCTAACCAGCTCCCAGGAAAACCTACCATGCTTCGGCTCAGGGGTGCCAGCTCTCAGTCCTTACACAAAAGGCACTATGGTCTCCAGATCCTGAGGGACTTCCAATGTCAACCACAGGCTTTGCTCAAGAAAGAGTGACCCCTGAGGCCATGTCTGACTCACCATCATGGGGAGTTATTTCCTCTGTGTTAAGCAGCCCACCTTCCCTATAAGAACCAGTTCTACAGAACAAGATATTAAATAGTTTTTGCTGTATGACACAAGAATGTGCATACACACAGTCAATTCAGTTCAGTCGCTCAGTCGTGTCCGACTCTGCGACCCCATGAGTCACAATACAGTTGCACAATTACTGTTGCCTCCTCTCCGGGTAGTGTGCATTCGTTTACATAATTAATAAGACTGCTCAAACAACCTTACAAGATAAAAAGGGACTTGCCTGGGAGCCCAGTGGTTAAAACTTCACCTTCCACTGCAGGGTTGCAGGTTCAATCCGTGATGAGGCAGCTAAGATCCCACATGACTCAAGGCCAAAAAACAAACCATAAAACAGAAGCAATATTGTAACAAATTCAATAAAGACTTTAAAAATTGGTCCACATAAAAAATGCTTTAAAAAAATTAGATTCTTTTGATAGTAAAACAACAGAAACAACAGCATGCTGATCTTACATTCCTGTTCTGTTCGGTCGCTCAGTTGTGTCTGACTCTTTGCGACCTGATGGACTGCAGCACTTCAGGCTTCCCTGTTCATCACCAACTCTTGGGAGCTGGCTCAAACTCATGTCCGTAGAGTCCATGATGCCATCCAACCATCTCATTCTCTGTCGTCCCCTTCTCCTCCTGCAATCTTTCCCAGCATCAGGGTCTTTTCAAATGGGTCAGTTCTTCGCATCAGGTGGCCAGAGTATTGGAGCTTCAGCTTCAGCATCAGTCCTTCCAATGAATATTCAGGACTGATTTCCTTTAGGACTGACTGGTTGGATCTCCTTGCAGTCCAAGAGACTCACAAGAGTTTTCTCCAGCACCACAGTTCAAAAGCATCAATTCTTCAGTGCTCAGCTTTCTTTATAGTCCAACTCTCACATCCATACATGATTACTGGAAAAACCATAGCTTTGACTAGATGGACCTTTGATGGCAAAGTAATGTCTCTGCTTTCTAATTTGCTGTCTAGGTTGGTCATAGCTTTTCTTCCAAGGAATAAGCGTCTTTTAATATCATGGTGACAGTCACCATCTGCAGTGATTTTGGAGTCCAAAACAATAGTCTGTCACTGTTTCCGTTGTTTCCCCATCTATTTCCCGTGAAGTGATGGAACCAGATGCACAATCTTCGTTTTCTGAATGTTGAGCTTTAAGCCAACTTTTTCACTCTCTTCTTTTACTTTCATCAAGAGGCTTTTTAGTTCCTCTTCACTTTCTGCCATAAGGGTGGTGTCATCTGCATATCTTAGGTTATTGATATGTCTCCCAGAAATTTTGATTCCAGCTTGTGCTTCATCCAGCCTGGCATTTCGCATGAGGTACTCTGTATATAAGTTAAATAAGCAAGGTGACAATATACATACTTCATATACCCCTTTCCTGATTTGGAACCAGTCTGTTGTTTCATGTCCAGTTCTAACTGTTGCTTCTTGACCTGCATACAGATTTCTCAGGAGGCAGGTCAGGTTGTCTGTTATTCCCATCTCTTTAAGAATTTTCCAGAGTTTGTTGTGATCCACACAGTCAAAGGCTTTGACTTTAACATTCCTGTTAATATTGTTCTTATTTTGACTGTGACAGTGGTAGTGAATATTCTGTGACAGTCACTCAGCTTAAACAGGGGAAAACACTAGGCTCCATCACAAGTAGGGACAGCTGTAACCTGGGTCTCCCAGAGACACTGTGTCATTACAAAGCTTTTATGGAGAGGAGCAAAGGGGTTATGAATTGAACTGCCCAGGCAAAAACTCTTCTTCCCCATTCCTTCACAAAATCTACTCCTTAGCTACTGTGCTTTCCATGTTTTCCCTTCCAGCAGGGCCAGGTGGTTAGAAGAGGTCTGGGCTATTACCAGTTCTAAGAACCACAAGGGGCATCAGACAAAAGAGGACAGGGTGGGAGGTCTTTCCAACTTATCCCTATCTTAACCTTCCATGGAGAGGACAGCAGAGGCTCCCATAAGGACCAGTCTTCTCAGAGTGGGGAGCAAAGCCTCAGGTAATCTTAAAGAGCACATTCACCATGTTCTGGCATCATCTAGAAGCTAGGGCAGTAGTTGACAGTGATTTCTATATTCAGAGTTCTGCTTCTGGGCAGATATGATTGATCATCACCAACTATGGGTTCAAATATGCCATACTTTATTTCATTTTTATATAAATACATTTCTGAAACAAATGTCCTAGTGTAATGATATAGCCCAAGGCTCTGTCTGCTTCCTCTTTATCTCCGAATCAGACTAGCTCATTTATAAACTTTCTCATTGGGCTTTTCTTCTTCTTCTTCTGAGTGGCAAACTTAGCCCATTAATTGGCACACACTCAGCATTGCCACCTTGAGCATCTTTGCCTTTCCTCTTCTTCTAAACTTCAAAATTTGTCTCCAGGTTGGCATTATAGCCACATTCCTAGAATTGCCAGTCTATACCCTCTCTTTTCACCACACAGTTGTCTAAAATAATTCACTTGTTATCTCTAGCCATTATGGGAAAAATTCTTGCTTATCTTACATACATGGTTTCCAGTTCTGCAGGTCTGTGAAACTTCTGCAATAAAGCAAATCTCTTCTTACTGTTTTCCCGCTATTATTCTGGCTTTACCTACAGAATTATACTGTTCATTACTAAAATGTGTAATCATATTTAGACTGAATGATCTAATTGCATAAATTTTCCTCTGATCCAGAGTTCCTGGCACTCAGACCATTTCCTAGCAAACCTATTACAACTCACAGGCCGCTTCCAAATTCTGTGCATTGGCTCCAGGTTCTTTTTTCAAACCATAAAAAGCAAACTTGAGACTTTTTACAGTTTGAAATAAATCAGAGATTGTTTTCTTCCTTTCGCCAACCCTCGTTTCTCCACAAAAAGGAGGATGCCTGGACCAAAGTTGAAAGGAAAACTTAGCATCTTTGCAGAAAAAGCACTCTACCTATGTTATTTAATCTTCAAAATAACCAACTGTGGAGATTTACTTTTCATTATTCCCCTCTGCTGAGAAAATTGAAACTTAGAGAAGTAACTTATCCAAGATTAATCAGCTCAGCAGACAGATCCAAGTCTTTCTGTACTTACCACTTCCAGTTAATATCCTGGCTCTCAGAAGACATAAAAAAATAGTGAATTTATCCTTTCAGACTCTTTAAGGCTTTGCTTCACAACCCTGAATGGACTGTTGTTTTTAGTGGAATAATATTCAATGGCTGAAATTCAAAATTTAAACCAGTTCTTTATATTCAGTTCAGTTCAGTCACTTAGTCATGTCCAACTCTTTGCGACCCCATGAACCGCAGCATGCCAGGCCTCCCAGTTTAAAAAAATAAATAAATAAATAAACCTTCATGGTGAGAAAAGAGCAAAGCTCAGTGTATTTGTTAGTTACAACTAGGCTGACCTCATAGACTGTTATCTATTATATGTGGTCAACAAGAGTAGTTAAAATCCTAATGGAAGTGGATCATTTGGGCAACCAAATGAACTCAGCCCTGCAGGGTTCAGGACTTGTTATTCAGTGAACCTGTGTTCCTTGTCTGGGATGCATTCCAGAGTGTCCCATGACAGGTTCACTGTGCACCATGCACGGCCCTAGACAAAAAGACTTACACCCTCTCGCTCATCTGTGGATGATAGACTTTGAACGTTAGAGCACTTCTCCAATTATGGCACGAATCCACCCCATCCAGTTCCAACTCTCTGTGAAAGTGAAAAGTGAAAGTCGTTCAGTCATGTCCAACTCTTTGCAACCCCATGGATTATAGTCCATGGAATTCTCCAGGCCAGGATACTGGAGTGGGTAGCCTTTCCCTTCTCCAGGGGATCTTCCCAACCTAGGGATCGAACCCAGGTCACCCACATTGCAGGTGGATTCTTTACCAACTGAGTTATCAGGGAAGCTCCACTCTCTGTACCTCCAGAAACACTGTACCTCCTCCCAATCTTCTGAGGCCCCTCTACCTATTTCATGCTTATAAAAAGATTCTATGAGCATTCATTCAAAGAAAGAAGAATCATGACTGGGAGAGAGTTTTGATTACTGGTAGAAGAATCTCATTACCTCAGTCCACTGATAACTTGGATAAAATATTTAAATATTGGTCAGTGGTTTTCTTCTTTATAGTACACTTCATTAAAACTAATTCCACCTGTTTCTTTGTACTTTTAAAAATATGGCTAGAAGAATTCAAATTGTCTATGCGGTACATGTTGTATATCCATTAGACAGTGTGGCTCTAGTGGATTTCCATTAATCACTTTAGGGATTATTGTATGGAATGACTGATAATCTATTTTTTTCTCATTTAAGGTTGTATCATTAAATCTTTTTTCCTCAAGCCATGATTTTTTAATAACCTCATAATTATCCACCATGTGAATGGCCAATGTATATTTAACCACAGCATCCTCTTCTGTCCCCATTTAGCCATTTAGGTCATTTCCAGTTTGCAAAGTAAGGACTTTTTGAAAATGAATTTGTTTTTAACTAATACCATTTTTCTTCTCTGCCTCCATTGGAGTGAATTTAGAAAAGATAAATCTAGAAGAAATCATTAAAAATTAAGTAACTTCATTATAGGAAGCAGACACTTTGATGTTATGATGGATTACGTTTTCCTTTTTTTATTTCCTGTTTTACAAACTTATATATTGAATTTTCCTTCTTTTTTATTTGAATGTAATTATTTTATTTTACATTTTCTTATAAGTTATTGTAAAAAGAGAAAGAAATTGCGTAGTATCTATGCAATATTCTTTGGAGTGAATATATCATTTTCCTTTGCTGTTTGCTTTATAGGCTGACTACTGTTTTGGACAGTTACATATAATGTAATTTTTTTTNAATTTTGCATGGGGATAGCTTAGTCCATTGTGTTTTGTAAGTCAACGGTCCTTTCTTTCACGGTAGTCTAGGAGCCTGTGGTTATATTCTGTCATGACGAATGTCAAAGCCATAGGTGACACTAGTACTGGGATTTAATGAGTTTTACTCTGTGCCAGGATGCATTCAAAGTGTTTGACACAATGCAGTTTATTGCTCATACAAGCCTAATAAATATGTATTATTATTTTTACTATCATTCTTATAAATTAGAAAACTGAGGCACGGAATAACTATAGTGTCTACTCAGGGTCATATTGCTGGTAGACAGCAGAGCCCTTAACCTGATAGTGACAATAATTACAATTTTGAAGGTCTGCTAACACTAAGCACTGCACTGGAGGCATCCCATTGATGATCTTGTATCAGGTCTGTTCTACTGATGAGGTAACTGAGCCTCAGGTTGGCTAAATAATGGGTCCACCTTCACCCAGCTGCTGCTGCTGCTGCTGCTAAGTCGCTTCAGTCGTGTGCGACTGACTCTGTGCGACCTCATAGACGGCAGCCCACCAGGCTCCCCCGTCCCTGGGATTCTCCAGGCAAGAGCGCTGGAGTGGGTTGCCATTTCCTTCTCCAATCCATGAAAGTGAAAGTGAAATCGCTTAGTCGTGTTCAACTCTTCACGACCCCATGGACTGCAGCCAACTAGGCTCCGTCCATGGAATTTTCCAGGCAAGAGTACTAGGGAATCTCATAGTTGAGAACCTCTGATTCAAAAGAACATGATGGGTTTAGTGCTTTAAAGGCCTCTCTTCTTTTTCTAAGTTAATTGTTATTGCAGCATAGTTGCTTCACAGCGTTGTGTTAGTTTACTATACAGCAAAGTGAATCACCTGTATGTATACATAAATCTCCTTGTTTTTTATTTCCTTCCCATTTAGGTCACCACAGAGCACCGAGTAGAGTTCCCTGAACTATATAGTAGGTTCTCATTAGTTGCCTATTTTATACATAGTATCAATAGCTTATATATGTCAACCCTAATTTCTCAGTTCATCTCATCCCCCTTCCCCAAAGGCCTCTCTTCTGTGTGTGGTTATACATCTGTGGATATTCCTTTTGCTCAAGCATAGTGAATAAAGTACAGGTATTGAAATCTGGATCCCAGTCACTACTCTAGGTTTACAGAATTATAAATCGCAGAAGATCTGGAAATTCATCTTGAATAAGCATGTGCACAGTCCTGCAGACATTTCACCCTGCATAGCTGGCTGGTTATTATTTGGGTCAAAGTTCAAAGGTTACTTGCTCAGAGAGAAATTCTATGTTCACCCTATGTTGTGATTTTACAGTACCTCCTAAACATATGAATCCTCTCTCCCACATAAGCTCACACACATCTACACATCTCTCTGTTCAATTACTTTGTTTTATTTTCTTATGAGCATTTATCACTTTGATTTTGTCCTATCTGTTCTTTACCAGGAAATAGTTTCTTAAGAGCAGAGAGCTTGTGGTTTTGTTGACCACTTCATCACTAGAAACTTGGGTAGTGTCTGGGACACAAACTTAAACTTGTTATTAAAATGATGCATTTTGTTCTCCTCATTAAAAATACCAATATCAGCAAATTTTTATTGACTAAGTTTCCCTTGTGTCTTGTTTTAAGTGCACATTTTCTGAATTTATTTCTAACAGTAAAATTAGGAAGTTTGTCCTGTCAACTCCCTGAGGAAAATAAGTCATACTGAGGTTGAGTTACTTGCATAAGAATACACGCCTAGTGGTTAAGAGCTACAAGCAAACTCACAGAGACCAAACCCAATATAGCTCTTACCCGTGACTGCAAAATGTCCTGCACGATTTGATCTACTCCTTGGTTGGTTTTCTCAACAGATATTTATGTGATTTAATTACTAATTTTATAGACAAGATGTAAATTCAACTAATACTTATTGAACACACTCACAGATGGTATGACAAACATCATTAGTCTCCCTTTACAAGGAGAAAAAGGAAAATTCAAATAAGTGACATTGGTGCTGCTGGCAAGTGGTTAATCTATAATACAAACCCAGCCTGTAGATTCCAGGTCTGCTATTCATTCTGTCTTATATTAAAGACAAATAGCATCATCAGCCATAGGTTTGCTTTCCATTATTTTCAAATGATATATTAAGAGAAAGAGCTCAGTTCAGTTGCTCAGTCGTGTCTGACTCTTTGTGACCCCATGGACTGCAGCACACCAGGCTTCCCTGTCCATCACCAACTCCCACACCTTGATTACACTCATGTCCATCAAGTCAGTGATGGCATCCAACCATCTCATCCTCTGTTTCCTCTGCTGCCTTCAGTCTTTCCCAGCATCAGGGTCATTTCCAATGAGTCAGTTCTTCGCATCAGGTAGCCAAAGTATTGGAGTTTCAGCTTCAGTATTAGTCCTTCCAATGAATATTTAAGACTGATTTCCTTTAGAATTGACTGGTTGGATCTCCTTGCAGTCCAAGGGACTCTCTAGATTCTTCTCCAACATCACAGTTCAGTAGCATCAGTTCTTCAGTGCTTAGCTTTCTTTAAGGTCTAAGTCTCACATCCATACATGACTACTGGAAAACCATAGCTTTGACTAGATGGACCTTTGTTAGCAAAGTAATGTCTCTGCTTTTAAATATGCTGTCTAGGTTAGTCATAGCTTTTTCTTCCAGGGAGCAAGCATCTTTTAATTTCATGTCTACAGTCACCATCTGCAGTGATTTTGAAGCCCAAAGAACTAAAGTCTGTCACTTTGTTAAAGTTTCCATATCCATTTGCCATAAGAGATGGCACCAGATGCCATGATAATTTTTTGAATGTTGAATTTTAAGTCAACTTTTTCACTCTCCTCTTTCATTCTGATCAAGAAGCTCTTTAGTTCTTCTTCAATTTCTGCCATCAGGGTAGTATCATTTCCATTTGTGAGTTATTGATATTTCTCCCAACAGTCTTGATTCCAGCTTGTGCTTCATCCAGCCTGGCATTTCTCATGGTGTACTCTGCATATAAGTTAAATAAGGAGGGAGACAATATACATCCTTGATGTACTCTTTTCCCAATTTGGAACCAGTCCATTATTCTATACCTGCTTCTAACTGTCACTTCTTGACCTGCATACAGATTTCTCAGGAGGCAGATAAGGTGTTATTTAATGATAAGGAAGAGTTATTGCATGATAAATATTATGACTTCTAAAAAGTGCTCTCTTGGGGCCGATAATAATTGAATATTGATTCTTGATGGATGTTTAGTCCAATCTCTGTGCATGAGTTGATTTTTTTTTTTCAGAGATCTAACTTACACAAAGAGGTACCCTGGGTGATTTTCTTATAAAAAACACAAAAACAATAAAACAAACCACAGCAATCTAGAGATTCCAAACTGAGCAAATAGAAATGTTTCTGTATTTCTCCAGGAACTGGGGGAAAAGTAGAGAAAAATCCATGTTCAGCTACAATACCAATTGATATTCCTCTAAGGTTGACAAGAATTTTTAGATTGTCAAGTAAATATTCTGATTCTAAAAAGGGAGACAGGCCCATAAAATTAAAAATATGTTATATTCCTTAGGCTGTTTTAGAAGTGATAGAACTATTCATAGCTTCTAATACAATCAAAGGAAGTCATGAAATTTATTGTATCAATTCAACCATAACATGCCAGAAGATCATTACTACTCTGCCATCAGCAACTATAGAAATTGTGAGAAGATAAATTTCTGTGACTACATCAGAGTTAGCACATCAGTAATTTGTTTTTCAGAGAAGTGTGTTAATATAAACCCAAATGGTAAATTTCTGGTGACTGTGTAATGAATGCTAAAGATCTTTCATTAATTCCACTCTTTTTAACCACATATTTGACCATTTATCAGTTGAGTGATGTTGGGCAACTTTCTTATTCTCCGTGAATATTGACTTCCCCATCTGGAACACTGAAGTAATGGTGATACCTGTGCTCAAGGTAATTTATGCATTCACTCATTAAACAGGTCTTTATTGAGCCCTCATACTGTTCATGGGTTTCTTAAGACAAGAATACTGAAGTGGTTTGCCATTCCCTTATCCAGTGGGCCACGTTTTGTCAGAACTCTTCACCATGATCCGTTAATCTTGGGTGACCCTGCACAGCATGGCTCATAGTTTCCTTGAGTTAGACAAGGCTGTGGTCCATGTTGTCAGTTTGATTAGTTTTCTGTGATGGTGATTTTCATTCTGTCTGCCCTCTGACAATAAGAGGCTTATGGAAGCTTCCTGTTGGAAGAGACTCACTGTGGGGGAAACTGGGTCTTGTTCTGATGGGTACCATGCTCAGTAAATCTTCAATCCAATTTTCTGTTGATGGGAGGGGCTGTGTTCCCTCCCTGTTGTTTCACCTGAGACCAAACTATGGTGGAGGTAATGAAAGTACTTCAAAAAATAAGACCAGGCACTGACTGTGTAGCAAAAACAAGACTGGGAGCTGACTGTGTCTCAGATCATGAAATCCTTATTGCAAGATTCAGATTAAATTAAAGAAAGTAGGGAAAACCACTAAACCATTCAGGTATGACCTAAATCAAATCCCTCATGATTAAACAGTAGAAATGACAAATAGATTCAAAGGACTAGATCTGATAGAGTGCCTGAAGAATTATGGGCAGAGGTTGGTGGCATTGTACAGGAAGCAATGATTAAGACCATCCCCAAGAAAAAGAGAAGCAAGAAGGCAAAATGGTTGTCTGAGGAGGACTTACAAATAACTGAGAAAAGAAGAGAAGCTAAAAGCAAAGGAGAAAAGTAAAGATATACCCATTTGAATGCAGAGTTCCAAAGAATAGCAAGGAGAGATAAGAAAGTCTTCCTCAGTGATCAGTGCAAAAAATAGAGGAAAACAATAGAATGAGAAAGACTAGAGATCTCTTTGAGAAAATTAGAGATACCAAGGGAACAACATTTCATGCAAAGATGGGCACAATAAAGAACAGAAATGGTATGGACCTAACAGAAGCAGAAGATATTAAGAAGATGTGGCAGGAATACACAGAAGAACTGTACAAAAAAAGATCTTCAAGACCCAGATAACCACAATGGTGTGATCACTCACCTAGAGCCAGACATTCTGGAATGTGAAGTCCAGTGAGCCTTAGGAAGCATCACTATGAACAAAGCTAGTGGAGATGATGGAATTATAGTTGAGTTATTTCAAATCCTAAAAGATGATGCTGTGAAGATGCTGCACTCAGTATGCCAGCAAATTTGGAAAGCTCAGCAGTGGCAACAGGAAAGGAAAAGGCCAATTTTCATCCCAATCCCAAAGAAATGAAAGTCACTCAGTCATGTCTGACTCTTTGTGACACCATGGACTATACAGTCCATGGAATTCTCTAAGCCAGAATACTGAAGTGGGTAGCCTTTCCCTTCTCCAGGAGATCTTCCCAACCCAGGGACTGAACCCAGGTCTCCTGTATTGCAGGGGTGGTTTCTTTACCAGATGAGCCACAAGGGAAGCCCAATCCCAAAGAAAGGCAATGCCAAAGAATGTTCAAACTACCACACAATTGTACTCATCTCCTGGTGGCTCAGACGGTAAAGCGTCTGTCTACAATGTGAGAGACCTAAGTTCGATCCCTGGGTTGTGAAGATTCCCTGGAGAAGGAAATGGCAACCCACTCCACTACTCTTGCCTTGAAAATCCCATGGACGGAGGAGCTTGGTGAAGGTTACTATCCATGGAGTTGCAAAGAGTCGGGCATGACTGAGTGACTTCACTTTCTTTTCTTTCACTTTTCACACACTAGCAAATTAATGCTCAAAATTCTCCAAGCTGGGCTTCAACAGTACACGGACCGTGAACTTCCAGATGTTCTTTCTCCTGGATCCTGGTGTGTGCAAGGTTTTGTTTGTGCCCTCCAAGATTCTGTTTCCCCAATCCTCTGTAATCAAATCCCACTGACCTCCAAAGTCAAATTCCCTGGGGGTTCTCAGTCCCTTTGTCAGATCCCCAGGTAGGGAAATCTGTTATGGGTCCTAGAATTTTCCTAACAGTGCGAGAATTTCTTGGGTATAATATTCCTGCAGTTTGTAGGTATTCTGTTTGGTGGCTCTGTGGTGAGGTTAATGGCGACCTCCTCCAAGAAGGCTTATGCCACAGGCTGTGTGATCCAGGTAGCTGCCCCCAGAGCCCTTGCCCCTGCGGCAGGCCACTGCTGACCTGTACCTCTGCAGAAGATTCAGACACAGGTCTGGCTCAGTCTCTGTGGGGTCTCAGGGTCTTGGTGTACACAAGGTTTTGTTTGAGCCCTCCAAGCATCTCTGGCAGGTATGGTGTTTGATTCTAAATGCAATTTCACCCCTCCTACTATCTTGCTGGGGCTTCTCCTTTGCCCTTGGATGTGGGATATCTTCTTTTGGTGGAATCCAACATTCTCCTGTCAATGGTTGTTCAGCAGCGAGTTGTAATTTTGGAGTTCTCACAGGAGAAGATGAGTGCACGTCCTTCTACTCTGCCATCTTAAGGTACTCAGTAGTAAATTAACTAAGTTGCCTGTCTTGAAATAGTTTAACAAGGGAAGACATATAATAAGCTATTAATAAATAAATTTATGTAGTGGTAAGGGTTCTGGAAAAACACACAGCAAAGTAAGAGTGATACACAGTTGTAAGAGAAGTGAAAGGATGATTAGGCAGCAGGGATATATAAGTTAACTAAGAAAGCTTCCCTTATAATAGTTGAGCAGAGATCTGAAAGAATCAAAGGGGGGTGGGAAACTGCATATGGAGTGGTTTGCATGATACTAGCTGTGGGAAGTTTCAGACTGTTGCTGCATGCTCATTTAATTTAATCTAATTATTAATATTTATTTTATGTATACATTTATCTTGTGATAAGAACAATTAACATGGAATCTACCCTCTTAAACTTTTGGATATACAATCCAGTATTGCTAACCGTAAACACTATATTGTATAGCAGATCTGTGTAACTTATCTCACACAACTGAAACTTGATACTGATTGAATCCCATTTTCGGTCTTTAGAAAAGTGAGCCCACTGAGAAGAGGGGAGACTTGTGTCTTGTTCATTGCTGCATGCCCTGCACTCACAATGCCTGGGTGGATTTTGAGGACAACAGAGCTGAGGCTTTTTCAACAAAGTTTTGTCTCAACGACACTGAGACAGCAGAAGTAGGGAGAGAAGGGTCAGAGGATGCAGGGGAAAGATGCTGAGAGAATCAAGCAGCTCTGAGCTGGTAGTCCCCTCTGCCCGCCTCCCCAGCAGAATGTCAGCAGAGATACAGACCCAGAAGTTTTGGGGGCACGAGCTTCACTCTAGTTTCAGAAAAGATATGACGCTTCAGTAAGTTTCCTTCAAAGCAGCTGTGTAACCTACCAAAAAGCAACACAGGTTAGGCCTCGAGACCAGGAGATAAGCCCAGACTCCCACATTAACCTGGCTGAGAACATTGGAGGGAAATGTGCAGTAAAGGATTTAAAANTTCACTCTAGTTTCAGAAAAGATATGACGCTTCAGTAAGTTTCCTTCAAAGCAGCTGTGTAACCTACCAAAAAGCAACACAGGTTAGGCCTCGAGACCAGGAGATAAGCCCAGACTCCCACATTAACCTGGCTGAGAACATTGGAGGGAAATGTGCAGTAAAGGATTTAAAATGTATAAGCTTTATTCCTGTTCAACTCAGGCATCCCATACTGACTTGTGTAAAGCCAAGGCATATTCCGTAGACCCAAAAGAATCTGCCTTCCTTTTATCCATCCAGTTACTATTTACTGGCAAATGTATGGGTCCAGCCTCTTGACTTGCAGAATACAGAGTTTTTTGGGTCTTCAGTTCCTTGCTCCAAACTCTGTGCATAGACATGAGATCTTAAACTTTATGTTTAAAATTGGTGTCTGTCACAAGGTCTGTGCTGTTTCATTTGGTCATGTGCTGTGCTAAGTTGCTTTATTGTGTTTGACCCTTTGTGACCATGAGTCCTTCAGGCTCCTCTGTCCATGGGATTCTACCGGCAAGAATACTGGAGAGGGTTGCTATGCCCTCCTCCAGAGAATCATCCTGACCCAGGGATCAAACCTGCATCTTTTATGTCACGTGGATTGGCAGACAGGTTTCTTGCCACCAGCGCCACCTAGGAAGTCCTTATTTGTTGGTATAGAATAGAAATGATTGTCTCTAAATAACTTGAGGATAACTAGCATCTTGTGTTCCCATAGACTGTTTGACAAAACTGAATGATTTATATAGCAGTCTCTTAAAGTTGGGGGCTTCCCTTGTGTTCTTTCCCCCAGGTAAAGAACCCACTTGCCAACAGATGTAGGTTTTGTCCCTGGATTGAGAAGATCCCCTATAAAAGGAAATGACAACCCACTCCAGTATTCTTGCCTGGAAAATCCCATGGACAGAGGAACCTGGTGGGTTACAGTCTATGGGGTTACCAGGAGTCAGATAGGACTGAGTGAGTAAACCACAACAACTCTTAAGTGAATTTGCTTCTAATTAATATAATGTACATTCCCCGCCAGGATCTTAGCTAATGTAAAAGACTTTTGTAGACTATGCATTAGAAACCTCACCACACTTTACCATGTACTGTTTAATTGCAGATCTTGGAAACACTTATTCAAAGATGCCAGACATTTAACTCAATTTCTGGTTTAGTTTTGCTAAATTGCAAACATCTTTGAAAAACTGATAAANTTATGGTTTCATATGAATTTAAATGGATTTGGGCATCTAGTTACAGGAATGAAGTTTAGACACATTTCCTGGCAAATGCAAATGATCCTTTTTGAGATTAAAAAAAATCAGTACATTTACTTTTCTTAAAGCTTTTTATGATGAAAATTTCACATGTAAACAAGAGAGAGGCTACAGTGTAATAAACCCCATGTACCCTTTACCCAGATTCCATGAGTATCAACAGTTTGCAACCTTGTTTCAGCTGTTATTTGATGGGGGAAGCACTTTTTTAAAATAAATGATAGACATAATGCTTATTTTCTACAAATTCTCACATGAGCATCTCCAACTGAAAAGAACATTTTTATATGTAAGCCTCATGTAATTATCACACTTAGCACAACTAATACTATTTAGAAAGTTAATACTCATATTTACATATTCACATTTCTTCATTTGTATCAAAAATTTTTTAAATACTGTGTCAATCTAGCTGGTTTACAATGGTATGTTTCAGATGTACAGCAAGGTGAATCACATCCATATGTATGGATATTCATTATGCATGTCCATGTGTCCACTCTTTCTGAGACTCTTTTCCCTTATAGGCCTTAAAGGGTATTGAGTAGAGTTCCCTGTGCTATATAGCAAGTTGTTATTAGTTACCTATTTTATACATAGTAGTAGGTATATCTCCATCCAACCCAGTCTTCCAGTTCATTCCTCTCCTCCATTATCCCCTGGTAACCATAAGTTTGTTTTCTACATCTGTGACTCTCCTTCTGTTTTGTAGGTAAGTCCTTTATATTGCGTTTGGCCTTTGTGCTTTTCAGGTCTATTTTAATATAAAATACTTGCTCCATTTCCCCTTTTATTCAGGCCTCGAGTTTGAGAATCTCACCATGTGTTTTGCATGATATCTTGCTCCCTGGGCTTGGCTGAGGTCTTCCTCATGGTGTCTCTACTCACATATCCTCTGTTCATTCTGCCCCTGTAGAGCTTGATTACTAATCAATTTGCAAGTCCTGGGTAACCAACCAGGCAGCAGTTCCTGGGAGGCAGATGAAATTCAGTGTGTTCCCCAGAACTGCCATTCAGGAAATTGTTCTCTGTGGTTTGCTTTGGGGTAGACGATGGGACACCTTACTCTCTGCAAAGGGGCAGCCTTAATTAATGGTAGATGCTAGCAGTCTTATACTAAGAGGTAGGTAACTCCATTTAACTGAGTTTATGTGCCTAATGGGATCATAAGTTCGTAGCCAGGGCTGAATTGTTTGAGGCCCTAGAGGAAAAATAGAGTGCTGATACCCCCAATATGCATTCTCTCATCTTCTCTACAGCTTGTATTTTCAATATAAATCAGTGTTAGGCATTTGGAGAATATAATTTGAAAGGACAGTAGAATATTAGCCTTCTCAAGGCAACCACAAGACTCAGTCTTATACCTCATAGATACACAGGATCAGATTGAAAAAAAAAACGTATATAAAGTATGTAGCTTACTTCATACTTGGTCCCAGTAAGTGCTGAATAAATGCTAACATTTACTTTTAAAATACATTTATAATTAGCCACTTTCTTTGAGGATGCCAGTGTTCCACTTATTTGATAGTAAAACCATCTTTAGGTTCAATAACTGCACCCTGATTCCCAGCGCACTGCCTCAGACACAGAGATCAGCAGGGAACCAAAGTGCTGCTCTCAACGCTGACCCTGACCATGAAGATTTCCAGGCTCTGAAATCATTAGGAAGATTCCCCTTCACATTAGCATCACACCTCCTTATTTCTGCTTCTTCCTGTCCATATTTCCTTGATCGGATTGGATTGTACAGCCCTAGAATATTATGCTGCTGTGCTGTGCTCAGTCATATCTGACCCTTTGCAACCGTATGGATTGTAGCCCACCAGGCTCCTCTGTATGAGCCCTCAAAATTACGTGGACTTGCACCCTAGGAGGTGATTTTTGTGTCTAATTCCATATAGTATTCATGAATCGGGTGTGCTTTGGTGAGTCTTTAGAATTTCTTTAAGTGAAAATGATGGTCATAATCTTCATTTATATAAAAAAAATCTTTAGAGTATATAAAGTGCATTGGTATACTCTATATATCATTTAATCCTTAAGCAATGTAGTTTTAAATAATTTTATGCGCAATTGTTGATGTCCTTTAATGGACCGGACCCTGGTGGTCCAGAGTCGACCAATAAGAAAGTAAAGGAGAGAGAAAGAGGCTGATATTCCTTGGTTTACACAGAAAGCCAATAAAGCCCCTGCTCAGGGCTTGCTCTGTTCCCGAAGGCCTCAGGCGCCCTCTCGATGGGGTGAAGGCGCAGAGTACCTTCTCAAGAGGGTCTTAGAAGCCCAGGCAGGAAAGTGAACTCAGAGAGCCTCTGCGCTCCAGGGAATCGGCCTGAAAAAGAAAGGGAGAGACAGACAGACAGACAGACAGACAGACAGACACGGGGACCAGAGCTCTGATGGAGCAAAGGTGTTTTAATTAACGTGGTGTGTGTATAAATACTTTCTTACAAATTTGTTATTCTTAGCAAAGATAAAGATTAAAATTCCAGACTTACAAAACATAGGCAATCCATATTAAAGAGAGAGATTTGTAAACAATCACTTTTACCATAAGGTTCCCAAGGAGGAAGAGGATACTTATCACTGTATAGAAAAGCTAATGAAGGAAATGCCTGGATTCTTCAGCCCCCTGGAGAGGCTTGCCTCTCCTCTTAATTCCTGAGTATTCAGTCGTTAATAAGAAGCAGAGAATTCCTGACAGATCCAAAACAACACACAGGAATCTTCCTGTTAAATGCTTCCCGACACACAATAAACATGCTGCATGGAGAATTTAGACAACTTGTTGAACATTATTGAGTAGGAAATAAAAGTCTGTTTCTAATTCTGTTTGTTTGTTAAAAATATTTTAGATACTTCCTTTTCTGGTTTTATGGTTACATAGAGTATCAAGGTAGAAGGTAGAGTTCTGCCAAAGAAACTTGACTAAGTATGAAATATGATGTGATGGCGGGTGTACTCAAAGAGGGGCGAAAGAGAACAGGAAATTCATCAAGGACCCAGGGTTTAGGAAGGATCTGTGGTTCAAGCAGTTGTGCCCTGCTATTTTACTCAAAGTCCATAAGGATGAGAGGCCCAGGCCCTCCATGTGATGGTAGCATAGCATGGCGGAGGTCAGTGATGGGAGATGTAGGTACAGAAGTAAACAAACAGAAGCCAAGTGATGAAGGCCCCCACTGGTGAACAGTGCAATGATGTATCCAAGAATGAATGGCGATACAGAGAAATTTGGGAGTGGTCAAGTACTTTTTCTTCATAATTATCACTTGCATGTCTCAAGGTGGTGTCTAGTGAGGAGAGGTTAATAAAGGTCAGAGCAGTGAGGAATTGGCACTTGCCTCATTGGTCCTCCATTTGAACCCCTAAAACAATAGGAGAACAATCACAGCTGTCAAGGTCAAAGTGAGCTTTCACTGAAAATAGCTCATGATCCAATCTTGACAAAAGACTCATTGAGCATATGGATTTTGGAGAAATTATTTGCTTTCTGATTGTTTTGGTAGGAACACCAGTGATTTCCCATTGGGAAAAGAGCCCTAAGGAAGTGAATCTTGCTTTCTGCTCTGATAGGGAAGAAAACAGGAACACCAGGAGCTTGGATCATATCTTCCATTTAGTTTTAAAAAACCTTTTTAGATCACGTCAGTTCTGAGAGATTATATTTGAAGTCATTTGCCTCACTGATATTTTTATTGCATAAAGTGATTCACAATCAAGAGTTATAAATTTAATTTTCTGAATAGCAGTTCTAAGCTGTTAAGGAATTGAGTCATTTATTAACTCTTGAATTTTTTAGAAGCAGTATTGAACTGTTTATTACTGAACTAACTGCAATCAGTTTTCTTGCCTTTGATACCATTCATCTGATGCTCTTCTCAAATTCATAGAGTGCTATAAAGACTCAAGAGCTGCATGTGAGCAGCAGGATTCTTTGTTGCTAACTTTGTGCTTTTTATTCATCACCAATGCTAAAACCGTTTTACCATGGTCAGGGTCATCTATTTATTTTCTTATCCAAGTTCAGATGACTGAAAATACAACAGATGATTATTTGTGACAGCACAACAACTCTAAAAATAACTCGATCCCCAGTTACTCCTCTTTTGAAACATCCCCAATAATTCACCTGTTTCTGTGATAAATGATTCATACCTGGCTCCAAAGTCAGTCTTCAGGAGATAACCACACCCTTAAGGTAAAAAGATTCTAAAAGAGAAAAAGGACTGGAAGACAAACTAAGCATGTACTTCTATAAATTTCTTTCATATATTCAGTTGTCATATTTCCTAAATACATATCTAGTACAGAATTGACATTTACACTGAGCCATTGCCAATAACATTAAAAAATAAAAATTTCTGTCCACTGGACATCTTATCAAATGCTTATTTCATAATCATCTCATTTAACCTTGTCAACAGAACGGTGTGATTGATATTATGATTGTGTCTTTTGAAGATGGTTAAGTAGATATTCAGAGAGGCTAACTGGATTGCCCAGTGGAAAGCTGCAAAATGGAATTGGTACCTGTTCACTCCAGCTCTTGTATGTGCTCTTTCCGTCACACCAGTCTGCTTCCAGTATTTAAAGAGATAGCTTTTGTGAGATGTGGCATTATTCTCTCTGTATACCACTATAAATCACTTACTTTTCTAGAACGTCAATAGCAAATTACTACAAATGAAGTGGCTTAAAACAACAGAAACTGATTATCCTTCTGTTTTTCAGGCTTGAAGTCCAAGGTCAAGGTGTTGGCAGGGTGAAGTTTCCTCTGAGAACTCTAGGGGAGTAATTTGACTCTTCGAGCTGCTCCTGGTATTNACCACTATAAATCACTTACTTTTCTAGAACGTCAATAGCAAATTACTACAAATGAAGTGGCTTAAAACAACAGAAACTGATTATCCTTCTGTTTTTCAGGCTTGAAGTCCAAGGTCAAGGTGTTGGCAGGGTGAAGTTTCCTCTGAGAACTCTAGGGGAGTAATTTGACTCTTCGAGCTGCTCCTGGTATTCCTTGCTTCGTGGCAGAATCACTCCAATCTCTGCCTCTGTCTTCACATGTCTTCCTACCTTTGTGTCCATGTGTCCTTTTCTGTCTCTTAGAAAGGAGCTTTCATTGAATTTAGGGCCTGCTCTAATCTAGTATGATCTCACTTTGGACCTTACCTTAATTATATCTGCAAAGACTATTTCCAGATATGGTTATGATCTCAGGTTTCAGGGGTATGTAAATTTTTGAAAGGAAACTGTTCAGCCTATTTTGTTTCTTATTTCTAATCTAGTAAGAAAATTAAAATATTGGTTAACATTAATATTAAATTAACAAACTTGGTTGAGGTCCTGATATTTCAGATGGTCAACTGATTGCCCAAAGATTAAAATTTGAGACTTTTCATGACTGTATGTGCTTTGATTCTCTGTATTTCACCAAAGAGTAAAATATACTATTTCACTAGCTCTGATGGTACAGTATTCTATACCCTGTACTTAATAGAGTTCCCAGGTTCCTGTATCTGGGAACTTGTCAGCACTTGCTGTGTGTGTCCCTCACGATCATAGAGAAAGACAGCAGATATTGTCTTCTGTTATTGACATGCCNTTTTTTTTTTCTTGTTTGATTTTTCACAATGTCTTATTTTTTAGCTTACAGCGTGTATATTTAATATTTTCCCACAATTATTCACATTTTCCTTTGTTTTTCTTCCTAGTACTTCAAAGCTTAGAAAGGCTGTCTCCCTTAAGAAATTTGGCACACTGTCCGTTCTATTTTTTGTTAGTTTTTCTGTGGCTTGATGTTGACCTGTATAACTATTCTCCATGTTTGAGAACTCAGACTCACAAAAGTGGGTGAATTTCAAATTTACAGAGCAAAGCTTTCTGTAAGATTTCTATGCCTGCGTAATACCCACTTGTCTTTATTTGAAATGACCCATTTAAGATAACAGTTATTTTCAGTGGCTTTTGCTTCATTTTGAAAACTTGCATTGTCAAATGGAACAATAACCTCTTTTTCGAAATCTTCAAATTTATTAAGATCAACAGTTATAAAGACAAAGAATCTCAAGGAAGACAACAGCTGCAGCTCTCTGAACTCTGTTCAATGTCTTCGAAATTCTGCTGAAATCTTCTTTCAGGTGAAGGACATATTGTCTTCTAAGATGAAACAATCCCTTCTGTTTTCCATGTTTTCACTTATGATTCTTATGCTAAGAAAAAAAATTAAACTACTATTTTATGGATCATTTTATCTAATGTTTCTGTTTTTTTCTTCTTAAAATCTTTATAGAGCTTATTTAGAAATGTTTATTTCTTTTAGTTTTGTACTTGGGGCCATTGAAAAGTTGACCTCTTAAATACATTGTCATTTCTTTGTTGGTGGTATTCGTTTCAAAATATATACAGTTGTATTGATTTGTGAGATAAAACTATCTGACCATTGTAGGATTTCTCCTGAGTTGACCCATCTTTATATCAATGCTAAATAGTAAAAGATGTCATTTATATTGCTTTAAATAAGGATTTGGATGACTCTCTCTGAAGAAGTAAAGCATATACTCCCTTTACATTTTTTATTTTTTTAATTGAAGTATGGTTGACTTACAGTGTTGTGTTAGTTCCAAGTGTANTTGTGAGATAAAACTATCTGACCATTGTAGGATTTCTCCTGAGTTGACCCATCTTTATATCAATGCTAAATAGTAAAAGATGTCATTTATATTGCTTTAAATAAGGATTTGGATGACTCTCTCTGAAGAAGTAAAGCATATACTCCCTTTACATTTTTTATTTTTTTAATTGAAGTATGGTTGACTTACAGTGTTGTGTTAGTTCCAAGTGTACAGCAAAGTGACTCATATTTTCATATATATTCTTATACGTATGTGTCTATGTATGAATGTATTATTTTTCAGAATCTTTTCCATTATAGATTATTACGTTAGATTTATCATCAACTTTAATGTGCATAGTTCTGTAAATGTTGGTTTTAAGAGTCAAAACCCCCTCAAACAAAAGTCAGACCCTAACCTCACAGTGTTTGAGTTTATAGTAGCGTTTCATTAACAGCTTCCTCCTCCCACTCCAGTACTGTTGCCTGGAAAATCCCATGGACGGAGGAGCCTGGCAGGCTGCAGTCTCGCTATCAGTCGGGCACAGCTGAGCGACTTCACTTTCACTTTTCATTTTCCTGCATTGGGGAAGGAAATGGCAATCCACTCCAGTGTTCTTTCCTGGAGAATCCCAGGGACGGAGGAGCCTGGTGGGCTTCTCTGTCTATGGGGTTGCACAGAGTCAGACACGACTGAAGTGACTTAGCAGCAGCAGCAGCTGGTCTAAAGACACCTTGAGAGTTGGAACGAGGTCTGAATGTACTCCTTTGTGTCTCCCTCAATGCTTTCAATGCTTTTGTGCTGATTTTTATGCATACAGTTCACTTGGCAAATCTACTGGTATTGGCGTCTGCCCCTAATTCTTATATGAGTTAAAGAATTCCATATTAGGATTTCCATCTTTTCAGTGTTGGACTTGGGGATGATGATTCATATTTAGAAATCTCACAAGAGACTGAGGAAGATGAGGTAAAATATCAACTTCTTACGATACAGAGAAATAAAATTGTCATATCACAGGTTTCCATCAACCTGTCTCCTTTACTCACAGTAGACAATCCATGTAAGGAACCAAATCAGAATCAAGAAGATGGCTTGACAAACATGGAATCACTCTGAGTGAAATTAACTGCTTTTCATGCTCAGCCTGACTTAATTGTTTGGAATATCCATGTGCAACAGAAGACTGTCCCCGTCAGTGTTCCTTTGTCTTGTCACCTTTCCTGTGCAGTACTTGGTTGAACAATGAAAGCACATTGAAACTGTCATTTTTGAACAACTCTGCAAAGCCATCTATCTTTTCCTTAGTACATTTTCTATTAGACACAATAACACTGTTTCAGTATTAAACTTGAGTTTCTTATTTATGGCAAAGAAGCTTTGGTTTTCTCTGTGGTGCTTTTAAATTAGGAGTTGATTTTACATTTTAACAACCGAGTTTTGAAAGTGCTTTATTCTAACCACAAATCTGCACCTGTTTTTGTTTCATTGTATTCACTAAATTGTCTATTTTAAATTAATACAATTAGGGTAACAATACAAATAATACAATAGGGAGACAATCTGGATTGAGTCAGATTTTCCAGAATTTTATAGCAAGCTAGTGGTGAGACTTAAAATCTAAGGGATGCTGGATTCCACTGAGGCCCACTGCTTTCAAATACCACTTAGAATCATCCAGTCTATCCCAGTGATGAAGGATTTCTCAGTATATGAGATAGCAGGACATGGCTTACATTTCTGGAATATTCAGCATGCCCCTAGGTAGTAATTTCCTGTTGAAAATATTCAATTTTTAATTGTTTCCATCATTGAGTATTCAACAGACCTACATCCCTCTCTAGCTCATGTATGTTTTCACATGGTAACTTATTTCGTGGAGACAAAGAATATTGCCCACCATGGCTGGAGGCCTACTTACTATAGCTGCCTTCCCAGTGAGTGAGAGCACTTCCTGTGTAAAAACAAGATAATAAAATTGGAGTTGAGAATGTTACAAGTCAGCATTGGATAATGATGCCACTTGTGACTGAAGAGGAAAAGTTCAAATTTTACATAACCTCCTTCTCTTTCTGCCTGTGTAACTCGGGGTGCCCCTTGNCCTACTTACTATAGCTGCCTTCCCAGTGAGTGAGAGCACTTCCTGTGTAAAAACAAGATAATAAAATTGGAGTTGAGAATGTTACAAGTCAGCATTGGATAATGATGCCACTTGTGACTGAAGAGGAAAAGTTCAAATTTTACATAACCTCCTTCTCTTTCTGCCTGTGTAACTCGGGGTGCCCCTTGGAAAGTTGAGCTCATGTAGGTGATGTAGTCTCAGAAAGTGGGGACTTGCAGTACTAGACAGTGGACACGTTTTCGCCTTTGTCTTGCTCTTTGCAATTGCCTAGCCCCTACAAACCTGCTTAATCATGCCTGTCCAGGCCAGACATCCCCCTCCCCATTTTGACTACTGTTCCCGCACGCACGCGAAACCCCTTAGTTTAAACTAGCCTATTAACAGCTAGTGTTGCCTGCTACAGTCTGTCTATAAAAACTCTGTAATCCCTTTGTGGGGGCTCAGAGCTTGGAGTGTTAACTCCTCTGGGTCTGCTAGCATAATAAACCTGAGTTCTCCAACTTTCTGAGTGTGGTGCTTGGTTTCGCGAGTACTGGTTTCTGCAACATGATCATTATATCCTTTCATGTNTGGGGGCTCAGAGCTTGGAGTGTTAACTCCTCTGGGTCTGCTAGCATAATAAACCTGAGTTCTCCAACTTTCTGAGTGTGGTGCTTGGTTTCGCGAGTACTGGTTTCTGCAACATGATCATTATATCCTTTCATGTTCATACCTTTTGATCTAACATACTGATGCTTGTGTGTGCTTGCTCAGTTGTGTCTGGCTCTTTGTGACCCCATGGAATGTGCCTACCAGGCTCCTTTGTCCATGGAGTGGGTTGCCATTTCCTTCTCTAGGGGACCTTCTGACCCAGGGGTCAAACTTGTGTCTTCTGTGTCTCCTGCATTGCAGGCAGATTCTTTACCTGCTGAGCCATCAGGAAAACCTATATCGATGCCCACATGGGCTTATTTATTTTCCTATACTCTCTGTGTCATTGATACTCAGATTTTCTCTCTTTCTTCCTCTTTTTGGTAACAGAATTTTCAATCAGTGTTTCAGTACTTCTGAGTAAAATATTTATTTTCAGTTTAGTCACTCAGTTGTGTCCAACTCTGTGACCCCAAAGACTGCAGCACGCCAGGCTTCCCTGTCCATCACCAACTCCCAGAGCCTACTCAAACTCACATCCATCACGTCAGTGATGCCATCCAACTATCTCATCCTCTGTCATCCCCTTCTCCTCCCACCTTCAGTCTTTCNAGACTGCGAGACTTCACTTTGACTTTTCACTTTCATGCATTGGAGAAGGAAATGGCAACCCGCTCCAGTGTTCTTGCCTGGAGAATGCCAGGGATGGGGGAGCCTGGTGGGCTACCGTCTATGGGGTCGCACAGAGTCGGACATGACTGAAGCAACTTAGCAGCAGTAGCAGAACGTGTAAAATAGTAGTGAGAAGCTGCTGTATAACACAGGTAGGTCAGCTTGGTGCTCTGTAATGACCTAGAGGGGTGAGATAAGATTTTGGGGAAGGAGCCCCAAGAAGGAGGAGATGTATGTATACATATAGCTGATTTGCTTCCTTGTATAGCAGAAACTAACAAAACATTGTAAAGCAACTGTACCCCAATTGAAAAACAACTATAAAAAAATCCTATGTTTTTTATCTGTCAGCAAATGTACATACAGTATAATTACAGCTCCATAAAAGCTGGGTCCTTCTGTAATTATTCACTACTGGACCTTTGGTACTTGCCAGTTCCCAACATATGTGATTATAATTACTTTTTCGTGGAAGGAAAAAAAGGAAGAAATGGATAGAAAACAGAGTGAAGGAAGATGGTGGGGAAGGAAGAAAAATGGAAGGTCTGTGAAAATAGTTTCGCTTCAGGTAGCTCAAGCATCACTACTATAGAATGTAAGGAATTGGTAAACTTGCTTAGTGTTTAAACGTAAATAACTATTGGAAAAGCATCACTGTATGTATGTATGTTTGTGTGTATATGCATATATATGTATGTGTGTGTTCAGTCACTCAGTCATGTCCTACTCTTTGCGACACGTGGAGTGTAGCCCACCAGGCCCCTCTATCCATGGAACTTTTCAGGCAAGAATACTGCAGTGGGTTGCCATTTTCCTCCTCCAGAGGATCTTCCCGACTCGGGGATCAAACCGGCATCTCTTGCGTCTCCTGCATTATCAGGCAGATTCTTTACCAGTAGTTGCCTGGGAAAGCCCATATATATGCGTCTATGTATGTATATATAATGTATATTGGATGGCATTATGCGTATATAACCTTGAGTATTTGAAAATTTGCTTACCTGTGGTTACTCACGTATATGTAGTGTCATCCATATTTTTGAAACACTCCCTGGCCAATCTCCTATGTGAAGATTAAAACCATTTGCTTTAATGATTGAGTGAATATGAAAGCAAATTAAATAAAAAAATCCCTGTTTTCTTGTAGATACCATTTTGGTTTTGCTATGAATCTGCTATTGGATACTTTGAGCATTTTGTTTATTCATTTTTTTCTCCTTTATCATAATGCTAGTTAGATTTTAGTGAAAGAAACTGAAAACTGGCTTTGAAGTAAAGGATTTACTTCAAAGGAGCCATTCAAGACAAAAAGGAAAATATTTTTTGGACACAACTGAATTTTGACAAGGTCAAAATTTTGACCCTTGACAAGGCTTTCACAGGTCATGATGATATCAGTAATGAAGAAAACAATATTTTCTTTTATAATATAGAGACTCATTTGAAACAATCCTAAGCTGTCATATATGTTTTTGGCAAGCACATTTTTCCATATAAATTTTCCTGATACTTTTTTTGAAAAACATGTTGCAACTAGTCTGTAAATAATTTATTCTAAGTTATTTTGAGAAAAAGATAGATGAAGCAGTCTGAGAGTTGCAAGCTTGAAGAATCATCTTTCTGGCAACATTGATTTAATTTTCAAACTTCGAAGTTAACTTTTAGAGTTTATATTTTACCTTCAAAGGCAATTATGTAAAACTTTTATTATGATAATTATTCAACATACATTTTAGAGCATTTAAAAGTTTTGTGGAGTCAAGAGCAGGTGAAAAAAATACATTGTAAGCCCAAGAGAAAAGTAGTATATTAAGAACACCATTTGTTGAGTCACGCTAACATGGATTCAAGCCCTTGCTCTGCCACTTACTAAATAGTGTTCCTTTCTTTGACAAGTTACTTAGCCTCTTTTATTTCTTAATTCTATTCATTCCCTGGTAGCTCAGCTGATAAAGAACCCACCTGCAATTCAGGAGACCACAGTTCAATTCCTAGGTTTGGAAAATCCTCTGGAGAAGGGATAGCTCCCCACTCTAGTATTCTTGGGCTTCCCTTGAAGCTCAGCTTGTAAAGAACCCACCTGAAATGCAAGAGACCTGGGTTTGATCCCTTGGTTGGGAAGATCCCCTGGAGAAGGAAACGGCTACTCACTGCAGTATTCTGGCCTGGAGAATTCCATGGACTATACAGTCCATGGGGTTGCAAAGAGTCGGACACTACTGAGAACTATCACTTTCATTCAGTCCCTAAAATACTAAGAGAATGTATACTTTACATGTATTGGATCTTAACGAGATTGTGATGAAAAGATCATTATCAAAGAGTAATCATCACAAATTGGTGATAAAATTGATCCTATTATGATAAACACAATATATAAACTTTAGAGTGAAGTGCCACAATTCTTGATCATGAACATGAATTTTAGTATAATGTTCTGTAACAATGATTCATCGTCTTCAGGTCTTCAGGCTATACATTAATAGTTCTTGGAAGATTATGAAAACAGACTGTTGAATATTATAGGAGAACTCTTTCCTCCGTTTATAAAACAGGCTTAAGCATTCAGCTTTTTATGATAAGCAAATTAATTATTATTATTTAATGTTCTGCTGCACTGGGTCTTTCTTGCTTTGTGTAGACTTTCCCTCATTGTATGAGCGGGGACTAGTCTTCATTGTGGTGCATAGGCTTCTCATTGTGGTCGCTTCTCATATTGTGGAGCACAGGTGCTAGGCACATAGGCTTCGGTACTTGTGGCACATGGGCTTAGTTGTTCTAGGGCATGTGAAATCCTCCCAGATCAGGGATAGAATCCGTGCTCCCTGCATCGGCAGGTGGATTCTTATCTACTGTGTCACCAGAGAAGTCCAAGAAAATTAAATTTTGTAACTCTCTGTGTGTATTTTTACCTTTCCTTCCCTTTCTGAGCAATGTGTACTAGTGCTCTGTGTGTCTAAAATACCTGGGTCAATAATCTCGACTCCCTAATTGTTTCTTATTGAAATGTGTAGCTGTGATTTCACTGTGAATTTAATCAAAGCTGAATCAGGGTTGTTTGTACCACTTAATAATGTTACTCACTAATTCCAAGATCTCAAAATATTTATATTCCTCAAACGCTTTGATTCTTCCTTTCATAATGGCTGCTGCTGCTAAGTTGCTCAGTTGTGTCCGACTTTTTGCGACCCCATGCACTGCAGCCTGCCAAGCTCTTCTGTCCATGGGATTTCCCAAGCAAGAATATTAGAGTGGGTTGCCATTTCCTTCCCCAGGAGATCTTCCTGACCCAAGGATTGAACCTGAGTCTCTTGCATTAGCAGGCAGATTCTTTACCACTGAGCCACCTAGGAAGCCCGTATTTAGTGGCAGACCATCACATATGTCTGCATATCCAGACCTGTTGACTGCAAAATACTGTCCCATTTCAACAGCCTATGTGATACATGCTGCTACAAATTGAGGAGAAAGAGAGGAGGACAAGGAGTCACCAGACCAAAGAGCTGATCTTGATAGTTAGAAAAGCATCATGCCATGTGACCCCAGGGACTGTAGCCTGCTAGGCTCCTCTGTCCGTGGAATTGTCCAGGCAAGAATACTGGAGTGGGTTACCATATCCTTCTCCAGAGGATCTTCCTGACCCAGGGATCAAAGCTGGGTCATCTGCATTGCAGGCAGATTCCTTACCGTCTGAGCCACTAGGAAGGTAGGAAGGGGGCATAATCAATAAAGATTATGAGTAAGGATTCTTATTCATAACTTATTCAATCATTAACTGAATAAGGATTCCATTATGAATATGCTCTAGAGGTCTTCTTTATTACACCATGCATATACTGTGTCAATACTGAATTATACACTTCAAAATCTTATGAGGGGAGAGCTCATGTTAAGTGTTCTTATCACATTAAAATTTATAAAAAATTATAACAAAGAAATAATAGAGCATTTTTTAATCAGATAGAGTAACTACAAAAATGAAAAATTTTTTAAATGGGTAGAGGTGGAGGGAAAAAAAATGAGCGAGAACACAGTCAAAGCTTACATTAATTTGACCAGAGCTGCCATGAAAAGCAGGATGTGAATGAGGATAAAATGCATTCTTAATTGTTAAACATCAGTGTAGCACAAATCTAGGGCAATGCTGTTAATTCCATTCAGTGATGCTTTTCAGCCATTAAGAGATTTTGTTTGAAGGACTCTCTTTAGAAGACTGAGAGTTGTTTTGTTTTTGTAAATTATTAAATCTGTAGTTTTCTTTTTATTTCTAATGTGTAGCTATATATAGAATTCTACTCTAATCTCTTGCCTAATTACCTGGAGTGGATGGTCAAGTAGTTCCATTTCATTTAGAAAGCTTCCATTCCTTTGCCTCTCATGTTTCATCTAAAGTGATCCTTTTAATAGTATAAGGTTTGCTTTTAAAATTCTGTAAACAGGTTATAGAAAGAGAAATAAAAAGACAGATTTAAAAAGCATATTTTCTCTCTTTTTTTTAATGTTTCTTTAAGTACATTTTATTAGCATACATGTGCCTTCTAACATTAATAAATTTGTTTAACTTTTAATCTTTTCACCTTTCATTACCTTTGGTACTTAGATTTTATAGGATTTTTTTCCTTTATTTTCTCTTACTTTTTGCTTGTATTTACCTAAAAATACTATATGAGAAACTTTATTTATGTCACTTGTATTACTTAAAGCAACAGAAATGAGACCCTGAGCTGAAAGGCAACACTGACCAAAATGAACATCAAAATAAAACCTGTGTTTTAAAGGAAGAAGAAGAACCCTTGTCTTGGCATAGATATATCTGAGTATATTCTGGTGTTGGTTTCTATGGCCTTAATTCAGTGTTGGCTATGTGGCTTTAATTAAATCATGTTACTTTTCTGGTCGCTCCTGGTCACTTCAAGATTCTAAAATTGACTTTAAATTGTTTCCCCTTTTCATTGGGTGCCCACTTCAAGAAATATTTTAGGGAACCAAAAACTGTAAAGACTGGTTGAGAGGTAAGATCAATATATGGAAACAGGGCTTGTAAAAATAAATTGAAAAATATTAGCAAATAAATGATATACATTTTAGTGCATGTTAAGATAACCTTATTATATAAGGTGACACTCAGGATTGGTAAGTGGCAGTTCCTCAGAGTAAGAAGGCCTTGGGACTCTATTCAGACTCAATCAATCAGTTGCAGGTCACCAAATATCTGTGGGCCTTGATTTTCATCCCTCGCATGAGGAGATTGGAGTAAATGATCAAACTTGTTTTTCTGCTTTTGGCAGAAGTCCAAGATACAATCTTAATTAAATCAGCATCAAGAAAACCAAAAGGAAAGTTCCGCCCTAGTTGAACATGTTTAGGAAATCAAAGATTAACTCCTCGGATATATTTCTTTCAGTTTTTTAATGAGCACTGTGTCAAGTCCTGGGAATTCAGAAATAGATACCAGAAAGCAAGGTCCAAATAGAGAAATATACAGAACCCAGGGATTGAACCCAAGTATACTACCTTGCAANAATGAATATTCAGGGTTGATTTTCTTTAGGATTGCCTTGTTTGATATCCTTGTTGTCCAAGGGACTCTGAAGAGTCTTCTCCAGCATCACAGTTTGAAAACATCAATTCTTTGGCACTCAGCCTTGTTTATGGTCCAACTCTGACATCTGTACATGACTACAGGAACAAACATAGCTTTGAGTATACAGATGTTTGTCGAAAAGTAATGTCTCTGCTTTTAAATATGCTGTCTAGGTTGGTCATAACTTTTCTTCCAAAGGAGCAAATGCCTTTTAATTTCATGGCTGCAGTCACCATCCACAGTGATTTTGAAGCCCAAGAAAATAAAGCTTGTCATTGTTTCCATTGTTTCCCCATCCATTTGCCATGAAGTGATGGGACCAGATGTCATGATCTTTGTTTTTTGAATGTTGAGTTTTAAGACAGCTTTTTCACTCTTCTCTTTCAGTTTCATCATCTCTTTAATTCCTCTTGCTTTCTGCCATAAGAGTGATGTCATCTGCATATCTGAGGTTATTTATATTTCTCCTCACAGTCTTGATTCAAGCTTTTGTTTCATCCAGCCAAGCATTTCACATGATGTACTCTGCTTGTAAGTTAAATAAGCCAGGCTTAAGTTAAATACAGCCTTGACATACCCCTTTCCCAATTTAGAACCAGTCCACTGTCCCATGTCTGGTTTTAATTGTTGGTTCTTGATCCGCATACAGGTTTCATGGAAGGTGGGTCAAGTGGTCTGGAATTCCCGTCTCTTGAAGAATTTTCTACAGTTTGTTGTGATCTACATAGTCAAAGTCTTTAGTGTAGTCAGTGAAGCAGAAGTAGATGTGTTTTTTTCTGGAATTCTCTAGCTTTTTCTGTGATATAATGGATTTTGGCAATTTGATCTCTGGTTCCTTTGCCTTTTAAATCCATCTTGTACATCTGGAAGTTCCCAATTCACATTCTGTTGAAGCCTATTTTGAAGGATTTCAAGCATTACTTTGCTAGCATGTGAAATAAGTCTAATTGTGTGGTAGTTTAAGCGCTTTGGCATTGCCCTTCTTTGTGATTGGAGTGAAAACTGACCTTTTCCAGCCCTGTGGCCATTGCTGAGTTTTCCAAATTTGCTGGCCTATTGAGTGCAGCACTTTAACAGCATCATCTTTTAGGTTTTAAAATAGCTGAACTGGAATTCCATCACTTCTACTAGCTTTGTTCTCAGCGATGCTTCCTAAGGCCCACTTGACTTCACATTCCAGGATGTCTGACTCTAGGTGAGTTGTCAGGAGCCAGCGTGAAGAATCCCACCCATGACAAGGTCATGCAGCAGAGACCCGATGGGCAAGGGTGATTCGGGTCTCAGGGTTTCTCCCTGGTATTTCTTGAGCATATACCCCCAAAATAAAAATCTGCCTGACTTATTATTTCCACTCTTCTGACACTCTCTGGAAAAAGTCAACTCAGGGCTTTAGTCTTCTGCATTTGAAAGGGATATTTCAGTTAAACCCCCACTGATAATGCTCTAACTTGCCTAACAGGTTCCCCTGAACCTTTTACAGCTTGTGAATTGCTTACAGCCCCCAACCGTGAGAGGCACAAAGCTTAAAGCATCTTAAAGTTACAGAGCCTTTTCTAAAGAGCTAAAAATCATATTGGTGACAGGATTTCACTGTTGACTCAATGACTGCTGCCAGACCTCCTTATTCTTTATCTTTTAGGCACCTGGGAGGATGTTAATCAATGTAAACAGGATATGGAAAAAGATATATAGTAGTTTTGATGTTAGCAACACTAGACTTTTGAGTTAATTACTTCTTTTTTGTTATAAATCACTGTACTCCTTTTACTTGTTATAAATTGCTGTGTCCTTGCTATGTAAGAATGTAACTTTATTTAGTGCTTTCTGATGTAAATTACCTAAGACTTGTGTATACTAGGTATGCAGAGAGAAAAGCCTGGTTTTGATAAGAGTTTGGGATGCTAACGCTGCATAATTTTGTATTACCCCTTGATCTCTATGTACAATCAAAAAGGTATAAAAGGCCTTCTGATCAGTAGGAGGCGGTGCCAGTTGCTGGACTGGTTTCCCCCATGTCTCCTCTTTACTCTAATTTCTGGCTGAATTCCAATCTGGGGCGTGGAGGCTCGCCATGTCTGCTTACTTGTCCTGGCTTCTAAGACCAAGTGAGGGGGAGCCCAAGGCGGGGCACCCCCCGATATTCAAGAGGACACTTGTGGCCTAACGTAGATGGTGCAAGCTCCTTGTCTGGAACTTTATTGGCTTTCCACGTAAACCAAGTTATTCAGCCTCTTTTATCCACTTAATTTTTCCACTATACTATTATTTCCTAATCTTATATATCTAAATAAATAATTCTTTCCAAGACGCCATGCCGTCCCCGCTTCGAATTTCCCTGGATCCACCGGGGCTGGACCCTGGCAGTGAGTAATCACACCATCATGGTTATCCGGGTCATTAAGATCTTTTTGGATAGTTCTTCTGTGTATTATTGCCACCTCTTCTTAATATCTTCTGCTTCTGTTAGGTCCATATCATTTCTGTCCTTTATTGTGCTCATCTTTGCATAAAATATTCTCTTGGTATCTCTAGTTTTCTTAAAGCGATCACTAGTCTTTCCCAGTCTGTTGTTTTCCTCTATTTCTTTGCTTTCCTTTATTTCTTTCACTTAAAAAGCCTTTCTTATCTGCCCTCAATATTCTCGAACTCTGCATTCAGATGCAGATATTGTTGTTGTTTAGTTGCTAAGTCCTGTCAGACTTTTTGTGACCCCATGGACCTCAGCATGCCTGAGGCTTCCCTGTCCTTCATTATCTCCCAGAGTTTGCTCAAACCCATGTGAAATTGAGTCAGTGGTGCTATCCAACCATCTCATTCTCTTTCACTTTCAGTGATATATTGCTATTAATAATGAAATAAATAGGAAGTTATAGAGTTTTGAGTATTTATTACCTCTGCTTTAACTCTAATTGTAACTTTGCCTAAATTAGTTTTTAATAATAGCTGTATTCAGTGAGTGGATTTCAAAAATTCTGAAAAGTTTGCAGTTGGCTGTCATAAGTGCTCACAGCCTGGCTACAGCACATTCCTGCAGCTTTTTCCTCTGCACTCCCATGATGTTCCTTACTTGGTCCATTATTGCTTGTGTCAACTTTATTTTAATTATTCACTTACCTTTCTGTCTTCTACACTGGACAGTGGTCTCCTCAAGGCAAAGTGTCTTGTCCCACTGTGGAAGGCTTTAGTGCTTGACATGGTACTTGGAACACAGAATAAAGTCAGTAAATACTAGTTGAGATAATGAATACGTGAAAACATGTTTTTCGTGAAGTAAGCAAATCAGTGGTTGCTTTCTTTCACTGACCCTTATTTGCAGGGGCCAAGTCATTTCATTTTATTAAGAAAGAGCCACTCCACACATTGCTCTTATGTTAAGCGCTCCCTGCCTGCAAATCCTCAACTGTTGAAAAGAAATATCTTCGAGCCTGGATTTGCTCCTTGGGTGAGTGCCAGTTTCTTTCGAAAATATCTCAAGGTGAATGTGTGTTCAAGACCTGGACTGTAGCTTTAGAGAATTCTGTTGTTCTTTTTGGAGTTTTATTATTAATTTTCCAATGTAAATAATCTATATATAATCATTTCAATTTTATTTTGGTCTCCCAAAGGAGATGTTATTCAAAACAGCAGTTCTGTATTATGCTCTGTTCATATCCTTTTAACCTGGCACATTATTGTTTATATCAGAGTGACCACAACTATTTAAGATTTGACTGTTTCTATACCAGGTAAAATAAATCTATATCACTTTCTGAAGCCCCTTATTTATCTTCTATAGTTTCCATGTAATGAGTTAGTTATCTCTTTATTATAGGAATGCCATTGCATTCTACTTTGAGTTTAGTAGGTGAAAATCTCATTGCATTCTGATTTTGTCTGTACCTTGACTCACTCAGTATCTTGACACTGACTTAAAGTCGTCTTCCCAGTGTACATTCAGCTGAACTAGCCCTGCAAGCGCAGCAGACCATTGCAGCTTAGCAAGAGTGCACAGCATGACAAGTTGCAGATACTTGCTATAGCTAGATTATTAGACTCCTTATCTAAATTGTTTACATGTCAAGTTTCTTTGATAGCCCAGAATAATTTGGATAAATGAACCTCCCAGTCAGTAATTGCATTTCCCTAACAGTATTTTAGTGAATGTACATAAAAGGTAATAATTGCTTCCACCAGCTCTCTGTCCTGCAGCATGTCACAGCCCCGGGTTCTGATGGTGTCTGACACTTATTGTTTAAGTCATATATTTCTAAAAGCAGAGGCCTCTGCAAGGTCTTCTCCCAAATGCTACTGTCTCAAGCTTCAAGGAGTCCAAAACCAGATTATGTCTGCAACTTTCCGTGGATGTCATACACATTTATGGGAAAGTCCAGATGTTTGGCCTCAGGAATGATCAAATGGACAGTATGAAATAGAATCTCTAGACCATGTGGAGTGGGGAGGGGAGGGAGCTTTCAACCTTGCCCTTCCTCTCAAGACATGGCCACACCTGCCGAGAGGCTGTCCTGCCCTTTCCAGGATGAGAGCCCTGTTCTCCTGAGTGCTTGCTGAAATACATGGGTATTCATGAGCAGGTGTTGTCTGAGGCAGACGGGGACAGGAAGGGAAGACAGTATGCTGTAGTTCTTTATCAAAAGAATACAAAGAAAAATCATTGTCTTACAGGTTTGTAAAAATTTATAAAAATTGACCATATTATTCCCCATCAGCAGGCATTGGTTTCAGATTCCTGCCATGTAAAATTCAGCTGTATTATAAATTAAAACCTGTAGTTATGTCTCCAAAGATGCCCCAACAGAATGCTTCCATGTGCCAGTGTATGTATGTGTGTGGCAGGGATTGGGATGGGGGGTGGAGGGAGTGTTTATATTAATAGGTTTGTGAAATTCTGTATATCATTTAACCCTTTTAAAAAGTTGGTAACACATATTAATATACTTTAGAGTCTCTGAGAAATCCTCCAGGAAAAATTGTGTGTTTATTCAATCTATTACTTCCCAAACAGGATCTACTCAGGGAACAAAAATTACCCAGTAATTCACACTAAGGAATTTGATTATTCATGATAGCAAGATTGGAGTAAAAATCAGGCTGGCTTCTAAAAAGTAAGGAAAGCTCCAAAGACTGTGTGCATTGCAGATATAAGGAACTGCTGTGGCCCTGGGGATAAAAGTATTCACAATAAGCCTCCTCCTCCTCCTCAAGGCTGAGATCCAGATTGCACTGGGGGGTTGTGGAGCTGTTGAAAGTTAACCATTTTCTATGAAAACATACTATCTTTAATATCGATATAGTTTTTTTTCCTATTTTTGGTTAAATGAAATCACATAGAAATAGAATAGAAATAGAAGAGCAGTGTGTTGGAATAGAGTATTTTGGGATAGAATTTTAAAACTTTTTAAGTTCATTTCTCCTGTTGACTATCCTATGATAGGAATCCTGGTAATACTAAGTCAGAGCAGACAGCTGTAGATGGACCATGACTTTTCAACACTGATGTCCTTCTTCCCTTGATGCCACCTTAAGAGGTGAATATATTGAGGCAACAATGTTGCAGGGAACAAAGGGAGTAGGGGAAGCTACTTGTTTTTCCGGATGAACTCTGGGAGGCGCCATTGAATGGCAGGATATTGCCAAGCTCTGAATTTAGTTGAGGATCTGGGCTAACTCTTGCCTGCTATGAAATAGGTACATTGACTTTGGGCAAGATTAAATATTTTACAGCTACTGCGAGGGATAAATTTTAAATAGCAGACCTTCAGAGTATCCAGAAAGAACACAATAGGTAATAATCAATATTGTTTCTCTTCCTTCTTCTCTGGAAATGAATTTAGTAATTAAGGGAAGACAAAACAGTTACTTAGTATGTTTTGAACTATGCTTAAAAGTTTGAAGCTATTATTTGAAAAAGTGTCATAGTATTTTCCCTGTTGTACACCATTTCATCCTAGAATGTGGCACTGGAAAGGTCTTCAAGTGTAATTTAGTATCATTAATAAACGGAGTTCAGTTGAAGTAGATTATTTATCTTTCCCTCATATACTATATGCATTTTGCATATGCCACAAAATGGAAAATTAAGAAGTAAATGACAAGCTTATGTTGTAACAAAGAACTAAGACAGGTTTATAAAACCAAGGTTATTCAATTAAATTATGTGTGTATATATATATATATTTACACATATGAGTGTGAGTATGTAACATAAGTATATATATATATATATATATATAATTGGAATTATTGGAATACAATTGACCCTGAACAACATGGGTTTGAACTGTATTTGTCCACTTATATGTGATTTTGTTTTTAATAGTAAATACTACAGTACTGTAGAGTCCAAGATTGTTTGGATCTTCAGATGTGGAACTGGATACAAGGGAACTGCAGATACGGAGGGCTGACTATAAATTATATGTGGACTTTTGATTGCATGGAGCCTCACACCACTAACCCCTACTTTGTTCAAGGGTCAACTCTCTATATAAGAAATAAAAAATACTGGTTAACTCTTGATTCTCGAGTTTCTCATTAAGTGCTGGGGTCTGTCCTGCCTCTAAAGTGTGCCAGTACAGGGCTGTCTTATCTTTCTGGTTTTTGTGTTAATGTTTTGACAAAATAAAATGATAACATTGTGATCGTATTGCATCACATAATAAAGTTGATCATGATTTATGCCCTGGATATCAGAAGACTTTGCAAAGCATTGCTAGTTAGAGACTTGTTCCCATAAAGACCTGATAGTTGTTTATATCTTTGAATATTAACTATAAGTAAATGTATACATTTTTTAACATTTAGGATGTCATGGATGAAGGACCGGTATGGTGACCAAAAATGTTATGTTTCAAGAATAACATAGAGATGAGAATGAACATGGTATTTGTGGCACATTATTTTTGCCCTAAATCTTTTGAACTTTCTAGCCTACGTGAAATGCAATGTGGTTAAAAATAAACTATTCTTCATATCTATGTTTTACATCCAACTCTTTTCCCTCCCCTTCCTCTGCTTCTTCCCTCATCCTCCATGATGCTGAAAGTGTATTTTTATGTCTAAACATACAGACAGAGATCTGCTACTTCTCTTATAAATAGTAGCTCTGTGTGTGTGGTATGTACCTTCTCTTAACATGTGCAGGAGGCTAGCTTATACTAGAAAGATTTATAACAAATAATATTACCTCACAGTAGGACAGGCTGTCTAAGCAATAACGGGGGGTTCAATCACGAGTTTGTCTGACATCAGGATATATTTCTAAACTGAGTAGGAAAAAGGCCCAGATGACATATGTGATTCCTTCCACTTACAAGGTTGTGATTCTGAACAGATGCTAATTTCAAAGCAAATTAGAATCAAAACACAATTTCAGTGAGCAGGTAACTAGACAAATTTCTCCAGCTGTTCTATAATTCTCCTTGCCCATAGGGTTGGTTATCCTAATATTTTAATTTTTTATTTCTTCCTTCATGCAAAAACTTATTTTCTTTGAGGCGTCTTAATATTTCCAAGACTCACAGCCTTCCCTGCAAAGACTGTAGGCATTACTAGTCAGTATCCTGTCTCGTCACTGGTGTGTTAGGGCTCCGCCTGAACCAGTCTAAAAATTCTACTTCTTGTTTACTCACTAAGTCTTGTTTGACTCTTGTAACCCTTGGACTGTAGGCAGCCAGGGTCCTCTGTCCATGAAAGAGATTTTCCAGGCAAGAATACTGCAGTGGGTTGCCATTTCCTTCTCCAGGGCAGAGTCTTCCCAGCCTAGGGATTGAACCCGGATCCTCCTGCATTGCAGATGGATTCTTTACGATTTGAGCCACCTGGGAGGCACCTGAGCACTCAGGGCATGGCAGCTGTGTGCCAGCAATGTGCTGCAATGGCCATAAAGATAAACGCAAGACAGAATTCTTTCCTTTAAGAAGTTCACTGTCAGAGAAAAAGATTTTAAGTGGGCAGATGAGAATACTAAGTGGCAAATGCCAATGAAGAGTTAAAAGATCAATGTGGTTAAGAGCTAGGACTTAGATTTGAATCCACTTCCTCAATTTAATAACTGAGTGATCTTCAGTAAGGTATCTCATTTCATTTTGAAATAATCTTATGTCCATATTATAAGACAAGATATTTTTGGCATTTTCTTCCAGTAAAGATGGAGTAACAGGGACCATATTTACCTCTCAACTGAAACAAATGATGAACAAGCCAGACCATAAAATAACTGCTTTCAAAACAGGGCATCAGACTATAGAGGGAAGTGATCCTGGGAGATGGGAAGTACACTAGCAATGTCTGACTCATGCTGGGTTTTCTGAAACAATTTTATCAGCAAACCTTACATTGTGTCTAATTTATGATTTATTAAGCTTTAATACATTAAATACTTTTCAAACAGCATTTAACTCTTAGAATGTACCATTATTATGCATAGATGTTTATGTATTAGCAGTGTATTGTCTTCAAATGTAAGAAGAACATTTTAGTGTGTGAAATACATGTTTTGCAGAATGGTAGCCTACACAAAAGCCACATCCTGAACATTTATTTTATTTCATAATGAAATAAAATACATGTATTTTATAAATAAAACTGCTACTGCTGCTAAGTCGCTCCAGTCATGTCCGACTCTGTGCAACCCCGTAGACGGCAGCCCACCAGGCTCCCTCATCCCTGGGATTCTCCAGGCAAGAACACTGGAGTGGGTTGCCATTTCCTTCTCCAATGCATGAAAGTGAAAAGTGAAAATGAAGTTGTTCAGTCGTGTCCGACTCTTTGCAACCACATGGACTGCAGCCTAGGGCTCCACCACCCATGGGATTTTCCAGGCAAGAGTACTGGAGTGGGGTGCCATTGCCTTCTGTGATAAAACTACTGCCATTTAAATATTTTCTTGGTTAAGATCCAAGTTTGAAAAGCCTTCTGATATCTCTTATCCTTCCAGGAAATTTTTGGTGGAATGAGCCTTAAAAATCTCTCCAATATTTATCTTTATTTGCAGCAGTATTAATGTTTATTTAATCCATTTATTAGTTTGTTTTTAATTAATAAGCTGTACTGTGACTTCATAGAACACAACCAAAATCTTTTGTCTGCTTTGATGTGAGTGGGCATGTTGAAATCTAATCACAGAAGTCTTGAACTTTGCCTTCAAGAAATTCTAGTGGAATAATTATAAGCTTCTAACAAATTATATTCCCTAGATTAACACTGGGATGTGAAGATTTACCACATTATCTCTTCTAAGTGGTCATTGTTGTATTTCTTGTTCCTTTCTAATTTAGGCTAAGCATGGCAGATTAAATGCTAAAGTGTTTCTAATAATGAAATTAAAAGATTGTGTATCTAGTAAGATGCCTTGGTCAAAAGTATGTGACTAAACAAAAGGCAGTCAGGACCCTAATAATTCTTTTCCAGATATAGATTTTCAAATGTTTATTTAAAAAGTATTTATTGAGGGCCTTGTAAAGAAGGCTGAGTGCTGAAGAATTGATGCTTTTGAACTGTGGTATCGGAGAAGACTCTTGAGAGTCCCTTGGACTGCAAGGAGATCCAACCAGTCCATTCTGAAGGAGATCGGCCCTGGGATTTCTTTGGAAGGAATGATGCTGAATCTGAAGCTCCAGTACTTTGGCCACCTCATGAGAAGAGTTGACTCATTGGAAAAGACTCTGATGGTGGGAGGGATTGGGGGCAGGAGGAGAAGGGGATGACAGAGGATGAGATGGCTGGATGGCATCACTGACTCGATGGGCATGAGTCTGAGTGAACTCCGGGAGTTGGTGATGGACAAGGAGGCCTGGCGTGCTGCAATTCATGGGGTCGCAGAGTCGGACATGACTGAGTGACTGAACTGAACTGAACTAAACTGATATGGATTAGGCACCTTACCAGGTGCTCAGCATATAGATGTAAGAATAGAGATAAGAGTTTGTCCACTCAGATTCTAGAGGGGAGAGGCAAATAAAGAAAGAAATGTAAGAACCAAGCATGCGTGTGTGTGTGTGTGCGCGTGGTGTCATATTGTAGTAAGCCAGGAATAAAATAAGGCACAAAGGGGATAGAGAGTGTGCAGTGTGAGGAATTTTATTTTTAATAGGATGGTCTTGGAAAGCCTCATCAAAAAGTTGACTTTTAAGTAGAGATTTAAGACAATGAGATCTAGACATGTCCTTAAGAAGGAGTTCCAGGCAGAGGAAACATCAGGGGCAGAACTGTTGAGGCAAGACATGTTCATTGTGGGGGTTTTTTGTTGTTGTTGTTGATTTTTTTGTTTTAAGGAGCTTCAGCTCTGTGTGAAACCAGAATTAGCAGGGGGCCAGTAAGTGAGATGAAGTTAAAGAGGAACTGGAGGCAAATGGTGAGGGTGGCCTAAAGATTCACCTTTACTCTCAATGGGATAGCTAGTCATTGGAGAGACTGGAACAGAGGTGTGGCATGATACGGATTTTGTTTTAAAAGGATCACTGTGACCAGTTAAGAATAGACTGTAGGTATTAGGGTAGATGCAGAGAAATCAGTTAAGAAGCTATTACAGTAAAGAAGCCAAAAATCATGGCAATTTGGACCAAGTGGTAGGAAAGTCTTTAACTTGTAAACACAGAATCCACATTATTTACTGAAGGATTAGACGTACAGTGAGAGGGAAAAGGTTTGATTTTATTTTTAGCTGAGCACATGGGAAAGTGATATTGTCATTCACAGAGATGGGAAAGACTGCAAGGTGTGAACACCTCTGCAGCAAGAGATTTGGAGTTTGATTTTGATGACTTTTGAGGTGCCCATTACACATATAATTTGCTGTGCTAATATATAAGTCTACAGTACAGGGAAGAGACTTAGCCTTGAGATGTGTGTTTGGAAGTTGTCAGCATTGCCTGGGATGAGCTTACCTAGAACATGAGTGCACACAGAGGAGAGACATTCTGAGACTGACTGAGAGACCACAGTGTAGGAGACTAAGAAGGTGTGGCTATTTTGAGTAGGAGCAAAACCAGGAATGAAGTACCATAGACACCAAGTAAAGAAGTATGAGGGTAACACTTTGGCTCTTTACTGATGATGTTCAGGATGTGGCTTTTGTATAGGCTACAGAAGATATTAAGAAGAGGTGGCAAGAATACACAGAAGAACTGTACAAAAAAGATCTTCAGGACCAAGNTGGCAATATGGAGCACCAAACACAATATTTAGATCCTTCTTCCCTAGGCAGATTAAAAATATGGCTTGACAAAATTTGGTTTTACTTCTAAATGAAGCAGTGGGCTTTCCCCAACACTGCAAAGTGGACTTGGAATTTAATAGCAGTATTCTCACATATGATGAACAAAATCCATAATGATATATTGTGTCTGGCCCTGTGAGTGCCATCAAATGAGCAATGGTGAACAGGATAATATCTTGGCGTACAAGCTTTGGGGGAACAGTGTAGTGTGAGAAGTGATTTATTTGTGGAAGTAGAAGGAACAAGGGATGTTCATATTAGGGACATTCGATCTAACCTTAGTCTAAGCAAGAACTTCCTCCAATTCAAACACTGGCATTAAGTACCAACATTTCTCAGGACCATTTAAATGCATATATTCCTGCTTTCTTAATTCTTGTCTTATGATGATTTTCCTTACTTTTGCTCTAGGCTGTCTACAGTTTGGCAAAAACGTTGCTCAACCTCTTTTGCCACATGAAAGGNGTCTAAGCAAGAACTTCCTCCAATTCAAACACTGGCATTAAGTACCAACATTTCTCAGGACCATTTAAATGCATATATTCCTGCTTTCTTAATTCTTGTCTTATGATGATTTTCCTTACTTTTGCTCTAGGCTGTCTACAGTTTGGCAAAAACGTTGCTCAACCTCTTTTGCCACATGAAAGGCGTCTTTATGCCTAGACATTTCCACATTCAGTGTTTCATATGCTGCTGCTGCTACTTTTTTTTTTTTTTAGCTCTCTAAAATGCAGTTTATTAGTAATCATGAGACATGCTTCTCTGAGACAATGTAAAGGCTGTTGAATCTGGCTATTGAGGGAACAACTGCTTCATTGCCTGCCCCAGGAGCAAGTCATTTCAGTAGCACCATATTATTTATCCAAGAAGAGTCTGAAAGGAGAGGTAAACATCTCCAGGCTAATGGTATAATGATGTCCTAACTTCTTTGGATCTAAGCATCAAAATTAATGAAGTTATGAGACAATAACACCATTATGCATAGACTTCCTATAGTTAGCAGATTTTATGCAGATGCACTTGATAGGAATCAAACTCTATCCATTTGTATATTTTTAACCTACACATAGCGTTTGTTTACTCTAGATTAAGAAAACACATATTGCCAAAGCAGAAGGAATTCTTTTAATGATTTCTAGAAATGTTCAAACTGGAATTTATTTTCTTGCACTTAAAGTAGGAGCTCCTTTTTAGTACAGCAGATCTCTAATTAATTAATTAGTAAAGTTATTTTGTATAATTTATTATGTGCTTGCTACGTGCCAGGTGCTTTGCTTGGAAATCCACAATTTAGGAAAAACACATTTTTTTTTTCAGAATTTAGCAGTGATTATTGTACAGTTTTAAGGTGGAAAAAGATCCTTATGTAGAAGGAAACTATTGCAAAAAAAAAAAAAGATTTTTGGTGTTCTCTGCTTTTACTTTTAGAGAAGATGTGATGAAATATCAAAATTATAAGGTTGTTTGTTTAGGCTATACATATAATCTGTTTACTTCTGATAAAGCAGAGATTGCTGGACTTTGTTCCAAAGTAACCCTCCGCATTTGTCAAAAAGTGGAAGGCTTATGTCTAAACTCTGCCAGAGTGAGCATGTCAGAGATAGTGATTCTATCTTTGAATGTCTCTTTCTCCTCAAGTGGTCTACTGGCCATAGATAATTTCATTTTGCCAGCTTTGTAGATGATTGTGTCTTTTTTTTTTTTTTTAATATTGAGCATTTTATGGATAACTTCTAAGTGTGAGTCTGAAAAATACAATTTTCCAGCCATACTCCAAGACACCAGTTCCAGATTTTTAATCACACATTGTGTGAATGTTGTGACAGTCAATCTAAGGAAAAATAAAAAGCTGGAATTTTTCTCTAGAGATGGTTTTGAAATATTTACTGAGAAGTCTGGTTTTTGGATCTATGTTTTGATGGAGAGTTATTGACTTACAAGTAACCTGCAATTCCTTAACAATAATATTAGGCATCAGAGCATCCTGAAGGCAGAAGTGTCAAACAAATAATCACTAAGATTTAATACGTTTGGAGGCTGAACGAGGTTGAGTGAATACAGAGTTGGAGTGTTTTGATGGCTCACAGGAACTTTTCTGAAGCTAAAATGTTTATAAAACAGGTCCAAAAAGGAAGGAATGAGGACTGAGAAGAGGGAGCTCAGCAGATAATGTAGAGAAAAAAAGATCAGGCCAGAAATACAAAGTCCTTTCTCTGGCTTTTGGTTATGATGTGGTTGGCCTCCTACCCAAATGCTGAGAGGTAAAGCAAGCTTTACCACTTGCTCCTTGGAGTCCTCAAATGGGGCTGATGTGGCGTTCTATTCCTCTATGAGCAGCAGGTATTTAAGGCTACTTTGAAGTCTTCATTAGCCGTTCACTCCAGAAAAAAAAGACTGGGCAACGTTATGTGTGAGGTGCCATTTTTACTAAGGGGACACAAGCCTGCATGCTAAATCTAATAATGTAATAGCAATCCTTAGGCCAACAGAGAAAAATATCTTTTTTTCCCTAGAACTCTAAAAGTTTGAAGATAACTGGAGACATAAAATGGGCCTCACAGAGTTTACATAGGGGAGGCACTGTCAAATGATGTTTTCTCACAGCTCTATGCAGAAATGCAACACTTCCTTGTATAGTCACGGTTCAGCTGAAGTTTTAGCTGCTGTTTTTACGTAATGAGAATTCATGTATGATGAATGCCAAACATGCACTACTTATCTCACATGCATTATTCACAACTCTTTTCACAGCACTTTAGGGTTATATGTAGGTGTTCTTGAGACTGAGAAAGGCCAAGAAAATGTTCTTTGGGTAAATAGTATTAATAAGGTGGAAAGCTGGAATTCAAACTCTGGCTTTCATGATTATAAAACCCTTGTTTCCTATTTCTACATTGCATTGGTTCTCAGGAATCACTTATTACCTGGGCTCTGGGATAGTTGGTTCAGGTATGTCTGATCAAAGAGAAGAGATGCATGGCTTCCGAATCCTCAGAACCATTGGCCATCATTTATATACATTCTGTCCCAGGTCAGGACCTCCTTTGAGTCTTTTCTCCAGTCCATGAGGCATTCCCCTATCCTGATGATCTTCCCTACAAGCTGTATCATTATTCTGGCCCTTCCAGCATTGTTCACTGTTCAGTGGCTTAGTCATGTCCAAGTCTTTGCGACCCCATGGACTGCAGCATGTCAGGCTTCCCTGTCCTTCACTCTCTCCTGGAGTTTGCTCAGACTCAGGTCCATTGAGTTGATGATGCCATCCAACCATCTCATCCTCTGTCACCCTCTTCTCCTCCTGCCATCAGTCTTTCCCAGTATCAGGGTGTTTTCCAGTGAGTTGGCTCTTTGCATCAGGTGCCACAGTATTGCAGCTTCAGCTTCAGCGTCACTTCTTCTAATGAATATTCTGGGTTGATTTCCTTTAGGATTGACTGCTTGCTTGCTCTCCTTGCTGTTCAAGGGATTCTCGAGAGTCTTCAACAGCACCACAGTTTGTAAGCATCAATACTTTGGCTCTCAGACTTCTTTATGGTCCAGCTCTGACAGCTGTACATGACTACTGGAAAAACCATAGCTTTGATGATACAGACCTTTGTGGGAAAAGTGATGTCTCTGCTTTTTAATACTTGCCTAGGTTTGTCATAGCTTTTCTCCCAAGGATCACGTGTCTTTTAAGTTCATGGCTTCAGTCACTGTTTGCAGTAATTTTAGAGTACAAGAAAATAAAGTCTGTCACTGTTTCCATTTTTTTTTTTCCCCATTTGTTTGTCATGAAGTGATGGGACTGGATACCATGATCTTAGTTTTTTGAATGTTGAATTTTGAGCCAGCTTTTTCACTGTCCTCTATCACCTTTATCAAGAGGCTCTTTAGTTCCTCTTTGCTTTCTGCCATAAAGGTGGTGTCATCTACATATCTGAGGTTATTGATATTTCTCCCAGAAATCTTGATTCCAGCTTGTGCTTCATCCAGTCTGGCATTTCACATGGTGTACTCTGCATATAGGTTAAATAAGCAGGGTGACAATATGCAGCCTTGAAGTACTCCTTTCCCAATTTTGAAGCAGTCTAGTACAGGGCCTGAATATGAAATTGAATCAGTGATATCCTTGGCTCCTTTCCTATGGATCATAATACAATCATAGCAGATCAAGTCCTTAACACTATCACAGAGAAGAGGCCTTGAAAATGTAAACTCAAGGGAAACAGTATGTTTTTCATAGTGTAGACTCAGTATCAAAAGGGCAACAACCCAGTAATTTCTCTGGGGAATCTGTTACATTGAAGTTGAGGAAGAGTCAGGAGGGAAGTCCTGCACTTACCTTGGAGTGTAGATTGTATGAGTAGCCAGTAGTTTATATGTGCAAATTCTATGACTATGTTTGTGAATTTCCATATGTTGTGAATTTATATGCGTTGTGAATTTGGTTTTTTTCCTTTTAACCTTGTTTCCTCCATTTCCCAACATGCTACTTCTCCATAAGTACACCAAGTTAAAGACTTACACCTAATATCACCTGCCGTGGAGTTTAAAAACTTGTCAAAAGAGAAATTACTGTACAGAAAAGGAGAAGCAGCAGTGGCTATTCGCATAATGTTCTCCTGCAGCTCTTGTTTACTCATTTGGGTCCCACAGACTCTGCCTGAGAAATTTGGGAAATGGATGAATTTTAACAGCACAGAAATTTTTTTTTTTTAGTTTTAGTAAATTTCTTCTAGTTTAGTAAGTGGGGTCTGAATCAGCATGTTTGAAGAACTTCTACCATCTGTGTGAACTTATGACCCCAGGAAAATAAACGAGATCGGGAACTAAGGCAGCAAATGCCCCATTTGATCTTTCTATATTTGCTTTATGAAATGTATATAAAGATATAGGTAGTACATAGGTAGGTGAGTAGATGCATATTCATACATATGTAGACCTATAGATGGGTTTCCCAGGTGGCAGTAGTGGTGAAGAACTCACCTGTCAATACAGGAGATGTAAGAGATGCAGGTTCAATCCCCAGGTCAGGAAGATCCCCTGGAGGAGGGCATGGCAACCCACTCCAGGATTCTTGCCTGAAAAATCCCATGGACCGAGGAGCCTGGTGGAATGCAATCCATAGGGTCCCAGAGAGTTGGACGTGATGGAAGCAACTTAGCAGACACATAGACATATGGATGTAATGATCCTTCTGGAACTTACTCTGTCTAAAGATGCCCCTTTTCTTACATGTTGCTAGCACTGAAATCCTTTGGCCTCCTCTCTTTGACATTAGACATACTGCAGGTGTATTTATAGTTATGATAATTGAAATAATGCTTAATCATGAAGTGGCACAGAAATGTTACCATGGGATGTGAAAATAGTAAAATGTGATATATGCAGTAAAATGGCCACAGTAGCATGTTTTCATGAGACTTCACAGAGATCTAACAGCCTACAGGGGGTGGGGGTGGGGGTGAGGTGCACGGGGGTGGTTTCAAGACAGTCAGACAGCCACCATCCTCTCTCAAATCAGGGAAACGCAGGGCAGCAGCCAACAATGCAGTNGGTTTGACTCCTAGAGCAGAAAGATCCCTGGAGAAGGGAATGGCAACTCACTCCAGTATTCTTGCCTGGAGAATTCCAGGAACACAGGAACCTGGTCGGCTACAATCCATGGGGTTGCAAAAAGTCAGACACAACTGAATGACTTTCACTTTGACTTAAGGATAGCAGTTGTGTTGTGAAACTTAGTATATATCTTTGGCATGTTTTGTTTATTAAGTTCTTGCTTCTGAGGGCTGTCATCTTGAAAATGACTAATGCAATTTGTATCACTGTTGATGCCGCAAGAGATTAGAATCTGAAAAGTGCAAATTCTGACATGTAAAATTAAGATGCACTAACCCAGGCAACAACAAACTGCAAAATTCTTAAAGAGATGGGAATACCAGACCACCTGACAGGCCTCCTGAGAAATCTGTATGCTGGTCAAGAAGCAACTGTTAGAATTGGACATGGAACAACAGACTGGTTCCTAGTTGGGAAAGGAGTATGTCAAGGCTGTATATTATCACCCTGCTTGTTTAACTTCTATGCAGAGTACATCATGCAAAATGCTGGGCTGGATGAAGCACAAGCTGGAATCAAGATTACTGGGAGAAATATCAATAACCCCAGATATGCAGATGACACCACCCTTATGGCATAAAGTGAAGAAGAACTAGAGCCTCCTGATGAAAGTGAAAGTGGAGAGTGAAAAAGGTGGCTTAAGAGTCAACATTCAGAAAACTAAGGTCATGGCACCTGGTCCCAACATTTCATGGCAAATAGATGGGGAAACAGTGGAAACAGTGAAAGGCTTTATTGTTTTGGGCTCCAAAAACACTACAGATGGTGATTGCAGCCATGAAATTAAAAGACACTTGCTCCTTGGAAGAAAAGTTATGACCAACCTAGATAGCATATTAAAAAGCAAAGACATTACTTTGCCAACAAAGGTCCGTCTAGTCGAGGCTATGGTTTTTCCAGTAGTCATGTATGAACATGAAAGTTGAATCATAAAGAAAACTGAGCGCTGAAGAATTGATGCTTTTTAACTGTGGTGTTGGAGAAGACTCTTGAGAGTCCCTTGGATTGCAAGGAGATCAAACCAGTGCATCCTAAAGGAAATCAGTCCTGAATATTCATTGTGAGGACTGATGCTGAAGCTGAAACTCCAATACTTTGGCTACCTGATGTGAAGGGCTGACGCATTAGAAAAGACCCTGATGCTGGGAAAGATTGAAGGCAGGAGGAGAAGGGGAAGACAGAGGATGAGATGGTTGGATGGCATCACCGATATGAGGGATATGAGTTTGGGCAAGCTCTGGGAATTGGTGATGATCAGGGAGGCCTGGTATGCTTCAGTCTATGGGGTTGCAAAGAGTCAGAAACGACTAAATGAAAGAACTGAACTGAACCCAGGCAAAACTGAAATTTGAGGATTCAGGAAGGGTTCATTGCAAATAGGTTTGCTTATTAATATAATAGCTTAGTTTTATTTATACCTTGGTTGGAAAGTTTTTGGAGTGATTCCACACACTTCCTTCATCATTTAATATTCTTGTGTTCCTGCAATCATAAGAACATCCATGTTCAAAGACAGAATTTTTTAAATACTTAGCAAAAGAGAAGTGAAATCTTTTTATGGAAGTTTAGATGCGCTTCCTTTGAAGGAAGCTCTCCTAGTTTGTATGAACTGTTTTCTTGTGTTTCAGAACTTCTTCGAGTTACTTGGGTTGAAAATGTAAATCAATTTTTTCCTGTAGAAACATCCATTTTATGTGATTCAACCTAATAGATATAAATACAGATTTGATAATAAATATTTAGGTAAGGTGGTATTTTAAATAGGTGTATTTTTCAGATAACCAGAGCTTCCTTCTAATGTTATAACTTCTCTATTAACCAGATGAACTGTCTCTAAGCACAGTACCTACTTTCCTCTCTTCCCAAGTAGACTATCCCTACTTTTTTATCAGAGGCCCCAAATTATTACTATAGATATTCTAATCATAATCTAGTGTGATGTGTGATGATATAATATTTTCAAAAGCTTTGAAGTCTGAAGGTATGTATCTGAGAAGGTGTTCTTGGATTTTTACAGTTTTTATCTTTTTGCCCCACTAGTAAACTTCTCTTACATCTGTGTGTTCCAAGTGTCTCTGTCATGCCACAACATGCAAAGATTCAGGACAAGAGAGACAAAAAGATGCCAGAACTAGGAGAAGACTTAAACTGATCCCAAGTAATGCTGATGATACACTACAATACAAAGAAGCGATTCGTTAATCATATATTCAGAGTACAAAACAAACTTGAAATGGAAGCTATATTAAAGAAAGAATTATAAGCAGAAAAAGAGGGCTGATGTATGTGAACACTGATCAAGAGTCTTGAACTCAGAAAACAAAGGAAATAAGGTATCAGGTTAATAAGTTAATATGTGCAGACTCTCATCAGTTCAACCCAGTCAAGAAAAATAAGCAAGGTAGCAGGAGTGAAATGAGGGACTGTTGCCTCTCTGACTCCATCTTAGGCTTCTGATAGAGTGCAGGTGGCCAAAAACTTGCAATGTGGGTTTTCCATCGGGGAGAGTCCCATTGGTTCTGATATAGTTAAACTCTTGCAAAGATAAAGACTCAGCTTTTCTAGAGGGTCATACAATGCTTAGTGTGTTTAACTTACTGCTTATCACCTATTAGATTCTAGGGAGCTATTTAGTTAATATATAGTAAGTTATGCAATTAATTTTGTCAAAATCAAATGTAAAATCTGAGTCACTTGGGCTCTAAACAAGAAACCACAGAGATCTCATTAATCAAGTAATAGCCATAAACCAGTGGTCCTTCCTCAGTAGGGGTATTGCTTCCCCAGAAGACATTAGGTAATGTCTGGGGACATTTGAGGTTGTTACAATTCAGGGAGGACTTCTGACGTTTTGTAGGTAGAGGCGGCCAGAGATTCAGCTAAATATCATACAATGTACAGTAAAGTCCCTAACACAAATTATCTGACCCAAATTACTATCAAGATTGAGAAGCACTGGCTTAGGAAACTGAGTATTAGGAAAGAACGTGGAATCTGCAAGCACCCTTTGAAGCCTGTAAAACTAAATGATTTTAGAAGTACAGGGTGACATAAACTAAGTAACTCCAATCTGGTACTTTCTCCTTTGGAAGGACAGTAGGAAAACTGACCCAGCACAAAATCTTGTCTCATGCCTTTATCTGGGTTTGTAGAGAAGTGATTTCTTAGAAGATTTTCTAAACTAACTTATTCTGAGCTCTTAATAGTCAGTTACCTGAGAAGGGAGGAATAGCTGTTAGTAACTGAGAGACAGCAATATTTAGTCATAGCTGTTTAGACCTATCAACAAGCCATTTTAGGAGGCAGGGATGAATCAGGACCAACATTGGAGGCAAGGAAATCTGGATGTCAATCAGCCTGGGAGGTGGAGGATGTGTTCCCAGCTGATTTACTTGTTGAGGTATGTCTGTCAGATCATCTTATGATGAAGTTCCCTAAAGTCACCTAATAATGGATCCTTCTTACAGAGTTTCAGGGAACCAAATGTCTCTGCCTTTTATCATAAGCTTGACACTATTCCATGTTGCCCCCATATATGAACTGAATTATTTTGGCTAATATAGTTGGGGGTCTCTTAGACCACTGTCTTAACATCAAATCTGACCAAGAATGATTTGACTTATTCTTAGCCTTAGCTGTTTGCCATAAGATTGAGGTCATTATAGAAGAGGCTTTCGCTCGGCAGTGTTAAATTTTACATCCTAATTCCCTTCAGTTAGATGGATCCCTCTACTTTAATGCTAATCTTAAAGAAACTAGAACTATATCAAAGTAACCTGATTTTATAGTTCCTTCCTTAAAAAATGTTGGAATGAATGAATGAATAATGTAAAAGTTAAGTGAAATATTTTGCAATAATGGCATCAAAGCACAAAGAAAATATTCAAAAATACTTATTATGAAAACTGTGAATCTTTTCAAGAGGAAAGCAAATAAATTTTAACACAATAACTTTTTCTCAGTTAGTACTTTTTATTTTATTTTACTTTACAATACCATATTGGTTTTGCCATACATCAACATGAATCTGCCTCGGGTGTACATGTATTCCCAATCCTGAACCCCCATCCCACTTCCCTCTTTTTTGACTGATGCAGTTCACCCCTGACGCTGGTAGTCCTATACAATTTCTAGAGCGGATGTAATTCATGCACTTCTTGGGCCTGATATAAGGTAAGCCATATGACCCAATTCACATTTGTTAAACTGAATTGAAAATAACTTATAGCAGAAATGGCAATGATACACCATCTAAAGTTCTATCAATTCAAAAGAGCAATAATGGAGTAGAAGGGATTTTCTTTTTTCTAGTTCACCAAGGAGAATGTGGTCCTCTCATCCATTCTGCAACAAATAAATAGTTTGGCAATAGCTAAAGAAGAAGCACACTCTACACTGATGTATGGTATATAAGTAGCTTGATACTATAGTATTGTATAGTCATTTGATACTATATAATACTTTAAAAGCGCAGATTATTTTAAAATTGCTGTATTAGTCATAGGTGATTTTAAAATGTCATTCATAGGTAACTTTAAAAGCTGTAGATCAAATACTTCTTTAGCTCAGAGAAAATGTGCTGAGTGGGTAAAGGAGTTGAGGGGTTTGGGAGCATTGTTTCTCAGAAACCTACATATTAAATATTAACATGCCAGAGACTACCAAATCATAGTCTCTCTTCCCTTTCTTTCTCTCTCCCTCTCTCTCTCCTTCCCTTCCCCTGTTTTTTCCTCCCCTCCTCCTCTTTTTATCCTTTCCCCCCTCTCTCTCCACCCCTCTATATGAATCTGGCCTCTCTGTCCCATTTCCCTTACTTCCCTTTCCTCTTTCTTTCCTTCGCTGTCCATGCCCCAGATGGCCAGTGATGAAGAAGGGCTTGTTCTATGACCTCACAAAGAACAGGGGAGGCATGGGAGGGGTGGAGATCAATGCCAGGGGAGACTGTATCCAGAAAGGGCGAGAAAGGATCATTTCCGGCCTCTGTGAGTAAGAAACTGCCACTAGGAACCATTGACGATACAGTCGTTTCAACTACAGTTCATCTTAAGAGGAACTTTATAATTTTCAGATGTTATCAAAGGGGACAGTCACCCTCTGCCCAGAAGATGACTAAACATAGTACTCGATTGTATTTTATAGTTTGATATATTCCTCAGTTGTCAAGAGGGAAAAAAATCTGATGACATAAATTGTTTACCTCAGTATAACTAGTGTGAATCACATCTCATTTCTAAACTGTTCAAAACTTTTCAGCATTGAATGGAAGTGCTAAACTCTTTTGTCAAAAATGTGTACATACTCATACCGTTTTATAATCTTTTGAAGTCCTTCCATGGGTCTGTCTATGCTCTTGAACTGTGAAGTACAATTGTTTCAGCAAGTTTTTCCCCATCACTGTAGTCAATGTTTACATGATAGAATGCATATATATTCCTATATTGCTTATAAACTGATATTAACTCCTATTATTATCCAATGATCTTCATAGCAGTATGTGAGACTGTTCTCCTAAGGTACTCAGAGGAACTTTAGATGCTTCCTCCAACTCTACTGATATTTGCTTTGAAAGATTTCCTGCTCGATTTTGGATCTAAAAATAAAAGTACCAGCAGCAACTTCCACTGATGTGATATCTGCTATATACCAGGTACTTTCCAATGTGTTCAATATACATTAAGTCATTCAATTCTCATAAGAATTTTATTGGGTAGGCTTATCCTATGGGTGTCATCAATTTCCTTACACATGATTAAAATGAGGCATAGATATTCTAAAGTGACATGCCAAAATCATGGATAATATGTTCAAAGAGCTGGCATAGGNGGTACTTTCCAATGTGTTCAATATACATTAAGTCATTCAATTCTCATAAGAATTTTATTGGGTAGGCTTATCCTATGGGTGTCATCAATTTCCTTACACATGATTAAAATGAGGCATAGATATTCTAAAGTGACATGCCAAAATCATGGATAATATGTTCAAAGAGCTGGCATAGGAATCTCAGATGGTCCAAGTCCCTGGTTCTTGCTCTTTACAAGGTGTCCAGCGATAGAGCAAGTACACACGTGACCTTCTCTTCTGTGTGAAGAATGCTGAGAAATAAAGATGAGAATGAAGGCTAAGTTGACTAATAGCTGCTACGGCCAGATTTTTTTTCAAGCTCCTAAACGGAAAAATTGCCCTTAAATCCCACACAATAGCAGCCATCCATGGCACTGTATGAAACGTAGAAATGAATCTGTGTTTTGGCAGCACAGATTCATTTCTGTGTAGATCCTAGGCTAATCTCAGAAGAAGGGTATGGAGAGAATTTTTTGGGGGAGAAAGCTATATAAGAAAGGTCTCAGGAATCACATTGTAAAGGATAAAATCCGTCTGTACTCATAGATGATGAGTGGCTTTTCAAAATGTGCCCAAATGCTTGTGGGATAAACGGTATTTTATTAAAGGCAAAATTATAAGATATTGAAAACATACTTCTCAGACTAATTAAAGATTGGGGAGAAAAGGTTTTTTCCCATAAGCCTACTTCACTGACACACAAGCAGTTACTCTATAGGACTAATAGTAGACCTACCTCAGTTGAAATTAAATGCTGTTCAGTTTGCCAAGCTCTATCTTATAAAATTCCTTAAGTGTAATATAGTATATAGGTCCCTCTATGAAACTATAGTATTCATTAAAAGTATTTCAGAGTAGTAAAGATTATATTATTCAATAATTTTTGTTATTTTTCTAAGCAATTTTATTAACTTTTGCTTTGAGTACTTTTCACACATAGGGTTTATCTGTTGCATTTCAGCGCTCCCATTGTAGAAAATTGTGGTACTTTTGCTCTAAGTCATAAGAGTGATGCATGTGGCTTTATCAGGCTCCATGGCAGACAGAGAGCTGGACTCTGATCTTCTATGATGCTTCAGCGCATGGATTTGGGGGTCAGGCAAATGGTGAAATATATAAAGGATATGATACTTAGGCTTCCCTGGTGGCTCAGAGGGTAAAGAATCTGCCTGAGATATGGAAGACCTGGGTTCAATCCCTGGGTTGGGAAAGTCCCCTGGAGAAGGGAACAGATACCCACTCCAGTACTCTGACCTGGAGAATTCCATGGACTGTACAGTCCATGGGGTTGCAGAGTCAGACATGACTGAGCGACTTTCACTTTCTTTCATGGTACTTAATATCATAGCACATTTAGGAGAGCTGGTGAATCTCAGCCTCCATCCTTTTTGCAGAGATTAGAAAACCTACCTTAGGAGCTTCTTGTGAAGATTCGATAACTGGACACAATTTTCACAGTGATAGCCTGCCCATGAAAAGTGGTCAGTAGATGTCACTGGCATTTTGCAAGCATAGAACCTGTAAGAGAGGTTCATATTACAGATTGATTATTTTCCCCTTTTGTCTATATGTTCAATTCAGTTCAGTTGCTCAGTCATGTCCAACTCTTTGCAACTCCATGAATCACAGCACACCAGGCCTCCCTGTCCATCACCAACTCCCAGAGTTCACTCAGACTCACGTCCATCGAGTCAGTGATGCCATCCAGCCATCTCATCCTCTGTCGTNGAACTGGGAGCTCATATACACTCGTGGCTGATTCATGTCAATGTATGACAAAACGAATACAGTATTGTAAAGCAAAACAAACTAAAAAATAAAATAAATAAAAAAAAAAGAATGTACCTATAGAGTTATTTATTGTAGTATTGTTTGCGATAGCATGGCAGGACACCTGAAAAGCCCTGAATAGCTGTCAGTAGGAGTATGGTAAATAGACTGAATTACATTCATATTATGAAACATTATATGGCTATTAAAATACTTATCTTTTAGATCTCTTTGTGTAGTCATTAATTTGTTTGAATTAAAAAAGAATACAGAGATTATTTAATCCAGTGCCATCATTTTACACAACAGGGCATTGACACCTGAAGCGACTCACTCAACTCTGGGCTTTGAGAAATCCAGAATGCCTGCTAACCTTCAGTCCAGTGCTTGTCTCACAACCTCCCAGTCTTGCTGCATGAGCTATGGAGTTAAACATGGAGCTGTGGATGGATCTGAATATGAGTTTGCAGCATGCATTAAAAAGGCTTTTAGTGTGACTACTGCAGTGAAAATTGAATAGTACAGTTACTGTCCTGGAGAGTTTGTTACATGAAAACTGCATTAGGTGGTTTTCGGTTACAGCACACGGTTAGTGTCACCCATTGTCACGCATTTGTTCCCTGACTGATTTTCCTGCAGAAGGTCAGAGTCCTGTGTTACTCTGCTCGACACCACTGTGGCAGGATCCTGAATATTTAATTGCGCTGCTCTGATGAGAGGGGGTCTGGCAGCAAGTTCCAGGGGAGTCTGTGCAGTGTGATTCTCTTCTGACTGCTGTTTGGAAATGAATCTGTGGAGCACACTCAAGGACGTTCAAGAGGCACAGCAGATTCTGAGGCATTCCTTTCCTTCAGCTAGTCAAAATTGAACTTAGAACCGAAGTCCTAAAGAAGTCTTTTTTAGAAAATGTTATTTTATTGTGGTAAAAGTCACATAATATCATTCATCTCCTGAATTTTTCATTGTCCTAAACTGACATTCCATCCCCATTAAACACTAATTTACTCCCCGCTCTCCAGCCCTCTGCCCCTGGCCCCTGCCATTTACCAGTGTATTTTCTGAGTTTATGAATTCCCACTCCAGTACCCTTGCCTGGAGAATCCTATGGATGGAGGAGCCTGGTAGGCTACAGAGTTGGACACGACTGAGCGACTTCATTTTTACTTTTCACTTTCAGGCACTGGAGAAGGAAATGGCAACCCACTCCAGTATTCTTGCCTGGAGAATCCCAGGGACAGAGGAGCCTGTTGGGCTGCGGTCTATGGGGTTGCACAGAGTCGGATACAACAGATGCGACTTAGCAGCAGCAGGTATCTTATATAAGTGGAATCAAACAGTTTTTGGCTTCCCTGGTGGCTCAGATGGTAAAGCATCTGTCTGCAATGCAGGAGACCCGGGTTCGATCTCTGGGTTGGGAAAATCCCCTAGAGAAGGAAATGGCAGCACACTCTAGTATTCTTACCTGGAAAATCCCATGAACGGCTGAGCCTGGTAGGCTACTGCCCATGGGGTCGTAGAGGCAGACACGACTTAGCGACTTCACTTTCACTAATGTATATTGGAATACATTTTTAAGGTTAACTTAATATATATCCTACAAACAGATTGAACCTTGTTTTTTCCCCTGTCCTATACAGTAGATTTGCATTAGTTATTTTTTTGATACATAGAAGCATGTATATGTAAATCCCAAGCTCCTAATGCGTCCCCCATCCCCCCCAACCCCCGCACCATTTCCCCATTTGGTGTTCATGTTTGTCTGTCTGTGTCTCTTTTTCTGCTTTACAAGTAGGTTCATCTGTACCATTTTTTAAATTTTGAGTATAATATTTTGCTTTATGTGAATGAAAGCAGGAGTATATAATTTTGGAAGAATAGCATTGGTTGTGCTTTGTTGTTGTTAGATTGCTTTTCCGTAATGGTGTGCCAGTGTGTGCTGTCCTGTCAACTTCACCTAAAAGTTTAATGTTGTGGCAGCTCTAGTGGTTATCATAGCATGATGGAGGTAATTATTAGCTTCAGGAAGAGAATATGTGATTTTTTTTTTTTTTTTGGCATTTGGCCTGTAGTATTAGTGTAGTTATAAAATCATCAATGGAAACTTTAGCAGAAATTGTGCAAAAGAGAATCATAAACATGTATTAAGGAATAAATACGTTTCAATGACTGTCTAATGCCATTACATATAATATTTCTAGCTGTTTAAATAAGTGAGATGGAGAAGGAAATGGCAACCCACTCCAGTATTCTTGCCTGGAGAATCCCATGGACAGAGAAGCCTGGTGCTGCAGTCCATGGGGTAGCAAAAGTCGGACACGACTGAGCGACTTTACTCACTCACTCACTCACTCAAATAAGTGAGAAATCCTTTTTTGTTGAACAAATCAAGAAAATTTCAGATTTACTGTCCCTTACTTCTCATAAGCTTTAGACGAGTTCTGTGTTTTCTTGTTTTTATTCTAAGTTCTTCGATTTTTTAAAGTTTACATCTCTTTTAAAAAGAAACTTTTATGATAAATAGTGTAAGGCAATTCAGTCTTGAGTGAAAAATAGGACAAAGCCATTTATAACTGAGATGCTGTGACAACAGCCTTGTAGGCCACTTCTGTGTCCTTTAGGAGTTCTATCTGTAGCCAGCTTTAACTGTCACTTCTACATGGTTGACTTCTGCATGTAACCGACAACTCTGACCTTTCTTCTGACAGCTGAGCTCACATTTATAACTGCCCAGTATGTACCTTAACATCATTTAAGAGTTAACTACTGATCTCTGCCTGAAAATTATAGAAACTCAATAATTTCTTCTTTTTCTTTTCTGAATCAGCTCATCATCTGTATGTATTAGTTGAGAGTTAGGACGAGGCCAATACATTTATTGCTCCTTTCAATTATTTAAAAATTATACACTGCCCTTTAGCTTATTACCTGAGACTCAAAATTATCTTTTCTGATATTTCACCTCACAGGAGAATGAAGCAGAAAGTCCTATGCTTCTTCCTTATGAAACAAAAACAAATATTAACTAGATTCAGCTTACTCATATTCACCAAATTAAAGAAAAACACATAGTAATTGGAAAAGAAAGACTAATATTCAAAAAATATAATAGTAGGCAGGAGGGAAGAGAACTAGCATGCTTTATCCTAATCCAAATCATCTTTGCGGTCTAATTGTTTTTCATTACATTGGCCATTCTAATAAAATGTTGTATATAGCCATTGTCACCATGCCTATGTGTGTCCGTTAGATTTAGGACAGCTTCTGGTTAATGACTTTTGGTGAAGCCAAAATGAGCAACCTAATTGTGTTAACCCACTCTGTTGATTGTCTCTGATAGAAGAGAAAATGACGCTTCCTTCACTCACGTGTAATTTGTTTTGAAATGAAAAGCAGGTGATGGATTACCAAGATGATATCCTAGCCTCTTAACAATTGCCGGTGGCTTTAGGCTGCCTGGTGGATTATTGAAACATTCATAGATTCATAATTTTATCATCTTCAAATTGTAATTAACTCTTCTTTGACTTAATTCTAGGATAGAAGTCAGCTTAAGTTGTTTTGGTTATCAAAATTCTGTTTTTGAGGACTCAGGAGATACTAAGTTTGTAAGATTTCCTGCCTGAATCTGAGGACTCTATGACTATGTTGAAGGTGGGGGCCAAGAATTCTTTGAAACAGGGATTCCAGCTAGTTCTGATGAAAATAGGCCAAAGACGTACTTTGAGAAAAACCATAGAGGAGTGTGGATAAAATTGAAGTAAACAAGTTCCAGGGATCTCAAATAAATAAAAGCATTTATAAATTAGCACTTTAAAATTGATATATACTTGTAGAGTATTGTTTTATACTCCCAACATATATATTTTCAGGCCAGAGATTACACAGCTGCTTAATAGTAAAATGAGTTTGAGTAAAAGTAAATAACTTGATATTTAATTCAAGTGCTAAATTAGAACCCAGTTCGTTACTCTATGGGCTTCCCTAGTGGGAAAGAATCTTCCTGCAATGCGGAGACCCAGGTTCAACCCCTGGGTTGGGAAGATCCCCTGGAGGAGGAAATTGCTACCCACTCCATTATTCTTGCCTAGAAAAATCCCATGGACACAGCAGCCTGATGACTATGGTCTATATGGTTGCAAAGAATTGGGCATGACTGAGCAACTAAAACTTTCACTTTGCTTACTCTGTATGGCCCATTAGAAACTCTGTGTGGTGTGTGTGTGTGTATGTGCACACACACATGCGTGGTGGTAGTGGTGGTGGAATCTATCATAAAGAAAAGAAGACAATATGAATTTTTCCAGCTCGTACTTTTCAGTCTAATTTTGCGAAATAATGGGCCTTAAGAGTCTTCATGTTGTCCTTTTTATCATCTGGGAGTAAATCTGTGGCTGAGAAACCTCAGTCTACCAGCCTTCCAAGTTCTACATGCTGACCCAGAAACCTGTTCCTGTGCCCACCCCCTCAGCCATGTCTCTGCTGATGAGGACTCTTTAATGTGCATTTCTTTTCTTTGAAGTGTGACACATGCCTCTGACTTGGACTTTCAGGGCTCTCCAACAGCAAAACACATTTATTCCCAGCTCCCAGGACAATAATAATAATCAGGCCTTCAGACAGGGCTCTGGGTGGATGGAGCTCCAGTAAGGGAGTCCTCACTCAGCTCTGGCTGGCACATATTTACAATGAACTGTTTCCCTAAAGTATGTCGTAAACAATTTTATACTTACCTCTCAAGTCTCATGTATGAAAAATTATGGCTCTCCCTCTTAAAAACAAGACAAAAAATAGCTGGAAATTCAGCTGTCTTGATTTTTAAGACAAACTATAATTTGTCTTAAATGCATACTTTTATGGATTTATTTGCATGTAAATATTTGTAGTGTATCACCTCCTTTATATTCCAGTGTGATGCAGAATTCTTATATCTGTCGGTAGTTTTGGCCTCATGGTATGGTGGTAAATTATGTATGTGTGTAAGTGTGCTCTGTCGTGTCCGACTCTTTGCTGCCCTATGGACTGTAACCCGCCAGGCTCTTCTGACCATGAAATTTTCTGAGCAGGAATACTGGAGTGGGTTGCCATTCCCCTCTCCAGTGGATCTTCCCAACCTAGGGACTGAACCCACATCTCTTATGTTTCCTGCATTGGCAGGCAGATTCTTTACCACTAACGCTACCTGGGAAGCCCAAATTATGGATAATTTAGTGTATTATTATATTATCTAGGTATTACCTAGAATACTAATTCAGTGGTTTTTTTTTTTTTTNTTCCCAACCTAGGGACTGAACCCACATCTCTTATGTTTCCTGCATTGGCAGGCAGATTCTTTACCACTAACGCTACCTGGGAAGCCCAAATTATGGATAATTTAGTGTATTATTATATTATCTAGGTATTACCTAGAATACTAATTCAGTGGTTTTTTTTTTTTTTCATTGGTTTAGCCCTGGGTACATGAAATGGGTATATTTCTGGCCAGCATGTTTGATTTTGGTATGCTTTGTATTCTCAAAGCTGTTTCCAAAGTTGATGCAAAAGTTATAGTGTGTTGATACACTCCATATTCATTGAAGTAGGCGAATAGCGATGTTCCTGGAATAATAATGGCCCTGGCATTGGCACAGTCCTCNTTGATTTTGGTATGCTTTGTATTCTCAAAGCTGTTTCCAAAGTTGATGCAAAAGTTATAGTGTGTTGATACACTCTATATTCATTGAAGTAGGCGAATAGCGATGTTCCTGGAATAATAATGGCCCTGGCATTGGCACAGTCCTCTCTCATGGACAACTAGCTAGTCTGATATTTTATCAAGACCCACTTTCAAAACCTGTGACTTTGCCGCAAGGCTCTGCTCTGTTTCTCTCTGCAGCCCCATGGTGAGCTATTTTTAAGCTGCACATGTTTAATTCGTAACTTGTGACAATTTGAAAAGCATAACAATGTCTATTCCCACTGAGAAACACCGACTACACCAAGATGTATTGAGGGGAGCAGCATTTGGGCAAAAACTTCACTGGGGCAAAAGTCTTCTTGGGAATCATTGGGTTCTCTCTTCCTTGAAGGAAAGCCAACATTTTTCCCGTAACCAATCAATCATGTTTATTTTTCAATTTTAAGGATCAGTGAGGGTCACCCAAGTGTATTTAAGACGTGCTTTACCTGAACTTGGGCTTCTCAAGAAGAGCTGGCCAGAAAAATAAGTAAAATTCCAACATGTAGCTAGGAGAGATGCATCTTGAGATGAGCCTGCATTTTCACAGTCCCCTGTAACATAACAGGACCAGTGGTTGGTTGTGGAGTCATCTGTCATCTTAAGATGTTTTGGTTTTATTACATGATATACCACTTGCCTTTCAATTAAATTTAACTGTATCTAAACTGCAAGAAGCATTAGTATCCTCTGTTCCACATGCTATAAATGTTAACTAGTTCGTCTAAAAAATCCTTGAGCCCTTGTGAGCTGTTGTAAAGTTTGCTCACATTTCTCTGTAAATAAAGTGGCTTTTACTCAAGCGCTTCTGAAACATTAAGGACATCTGTTGTTTTTGAACGTGCAACCTTGGTTATTGATATTGTGGGAGGTAATGCTTATATTAACCCAAATTAGCTGATAATTAAGAACACTTTTCTTTTCTCCTTTCTAATGCTCTGTGACATTTTGTATTTATTTTCCTAATTATGTTTCATGTGTTCCTGAGGATAGCATCAAGCAACAATATTTTCCTTACATACTCCAACAGTAAATTGACACAGGCAGTGGATTCACCAACAAAACTGGTGATTTATAGTTGCTTTTCCTAGAGGAAAAATTGGTCAGATGGTGCTCTGTGCTTTAACATCAGAAATGAGACATAAAGGCTGATTTCAAGAAAGTTCCCTAACAGAGTGACTTGCAGAGTATATTAACTGACTGTCCAGAGGTTGCAGAAAGCTACATATACTGAGAAGGCACCCATATGTGTACTCTAGGTATTCACATGGCTCCCTTTTGCACTTCCTTCAAATCTTTGCTCAAATATCACGTCAGTGAGGACTCAATGATCACCCCATTTTACTTGCACCACCATTCCCTCCCTCCATTCAGTATATTAAATTCTCCTTGCCCAATTTTACTGTCTCCCCCAACCATTATAGTATGTGTGTGTGTGTGTGTGGGTGTGTTAGTTGCTGAGTTGTGTCCACCTCTTTGTGATCCCATGGAGTGTAGTCTGCCAGGCTCTTCTGTCTGTGGAATTCTCCTAGCAAGAATACTGGAGTGGGTTGCCAGTTCCTTCTCCAGGGGATCTTCANTGTGTTAGTTGCTGAGTTGTGTCCACCTCTTTGTGATCCCATGGAGTGTAGTCTGCCAGGCTCTTCTGTCTGTGGAATTCTCCTAGCAAGAATACTGGAGTGGGTTGCCAGTTCCTTCTCCAGGGGATCTTCATGACCAAGGGATCGAACCCCAGCCTCCTGCACTGCAGGCAGATTCTTTACCATTTGAGCCACCAGGGAAGCCCCCTTTATAATGTAAGCTCCATGAATCACTGGCTTTGTTTGGTTGTTATATTCAGAACCTATAGTAGATGTTAAAAACGTATTTAAATTTTTAAATTTAATGTTTAGGTGAACTATTTAATTTGAGATAATTGTAAATTCGTAACAATTAGTTGTAAGAAATGATACAAAGACATACATGGCAAAGTAATTTCTCCCCATGGTAACATCTTGTAAAACTATAGCAGAATATCATAACTAGGATATTGACATTGACAATATCCGTAAACATGTTCCCATCAGCATGTATCATTTGCACATTCACTTCCCTCTGACCCCTATCCTTTTCTTACTCTTTGATATCCACTTTTCAGAAAACTAAGATCATGGCATCTGGTCCCATCACTTCATGGGAAATAGATGGGAAAACAGTGGAAACAGTGTCAGACTTTATTTTTTTGGGCTCCAAAATCACTGCAGATGGTGATTGCAGCCATGAAATTAAAAGATGCTTATTCCTTGGGAGGAAAGTTATGACCAACCTAGATAGCATATTCAAAAGCAGAGACTACTTTGCCAACAAAGGTCCGTCTAGTCAAGGCTATGGTTTTTCCAGTGGTCATGTATGGATGTGAGAGTTGGACTTTGAAGAAAGCTGAATGCCAAAGAATTGATGCTTTTGAACTGTGGTGTTGGGGAAGACTCTTGAGAGTCCCTTGAACTGTAAGGAGATCCAACCAGTCCATTCTAAAGGAGATCAGTCCTGGGTGTTCTTTGGAAGGACTGATGCTAAAGCTGAAACTCCAATACTTTGGACACCTCATGCGAAGAGTTGACGCATTGGAAAAGACTCTGATGCTGGGAGGGATTGAGGGCAGGAGAAGAAATGGACGACGGAGGATGAGATGGCTGGATGGCATCACTGACTCAATGGATATGAGTTTGAGTGGACTCCGGGAGTTGGTGATGGACAGGGAGGCCTAGTGTGCTGCGATTCATGGGGTTGCAAAGAGTTGGACATGACTGAGCGACTGAACTGAACTGAATTTGTCATCCATTTTTATAATTTGTCATTTCAAGAATGTTGCATACATGTAATCATGCAGCATGTAGCCTTTTTAGATTGGCATTTTTTTCTGTTTTTGGTCAGCATAATCTTCTTGAGATTCATCCAGGTTGTGGATACCAATAGTTCATTCATTTTTTCCTTGCTAGTATGTGTGTTCCACTGTTTGTTTATAGATTGTTTACAGTTTGGGGCTGGCAAAAATAGTAATTTATGTAAAGATTTTTGTCAAAACATATATTTTCAGTGCTTTGGGATAAATGCTCAGGATTGCAATTGCTGAGTTAAATGTCTGATATATGGTTAGATGTTTTTTTTAAAAAAAGCTACCACACTGTTTTTCAGAATGGCTATACCATTTTGCATTCCCACCAGCTGTGTGTGAATGGTCCAGTATCTCTGCATCCTCACCAGCCTTTGGTCTTGACAATAGTTTTTCACAGCCATTACACATTGGATTTGTAATAATGCCTCACTGTAGTTTTCTTTTGCATTTCAGTAATGACTAGTGATATCAAGTATCTCTGATTGTGCTTTGTTGCCATTTATATATCTTATTTTGATGAATTTTGTCAGAAATGTGGTTTGCAAATAGCTTCTCCCACTCTGGAGCTTGTGTTTTCATCCTGAAAATGAAATCTGAAATGAGTGAGAGTTTCTAAATTTGATGATATCTAGCTTAGAAACTTCTCTTAATTATTATCTGTAAGATAATTATTTTAGTGTCAAGCCTAAAAAAGATCTTTACATAGTCCCAAATTGTAGATATTTTCTACTTTTCCTTAAACTTTTACAGTTTTAAATTTAATTCTGTGATCCATTGTGAGCTAATATTTGTATAAGATGTGAGATCTTGGTGAAGTTTTCGGCTGTAGATGTCCAGTTGCCCCAGCACCACCTGTTGACAAGTTCTCTATCCTACATTGATTTTCTCTTGGCATCTTTGTCAAAAATCAGTGGATTTGTGGATAATTGTGAAGATTTATTTCTAGGTTTTCTGTTCTGTCCCATAGGATTATGTGCCCATCTCTCTACATATACTACAGTCTTATTAGTGAAGCTGCATAACTTTTGAAATCAGGTGGAATTATTTCAAGACTTAATCTTCTTTTAAAAATTATTTTAGCTATTCTAGTTCCTTTTTCTCTCCATATAATCCACATGATCTTTTCTGTATTAAAAATAGTCTTATTCATATTTTATTGGAAATGTGTTGAACCTGTGTATCAATTTGGGAAGAATTGGCATCTTTATTTTGTTGAGTGCTGTCATACATGAACACACTGTCTCTCTGTTTATTTAAATAATTTATTTCCTTCAGCAAAGGTTTTGTTATTTGGGGCATATACATTTGCTACATGTTTTATTAGATTTAAACCTCAACATTCATTTTTTGAGCCATTGTTAGTGGTACCATGTCTTAATTTTCAGCATCCATTTTTATTGCTAGTATAGATGACTTCTCAGTAGTAGAATTAATTTTTAGCTAGCATCCTTGCTAAACTCACTATTCATTCTAGGAGTTTTTTAAAAATATTTTTTCCTGTATTTTCTATGTAGACAATCGTGCCATTCTCCAATAGGTAGTTTTATTTCATTCAGTCCCTCATCATTAAGTATAATGTGACTAGTAGGTTTTTGTAGACATATGTGCTTTGTCAAGTTAAGAAAGTTGCCCTCTATTCCTATTTCATTGAGTTTTTTTTATTATGAATGTGTGTTAAATTTGTTACATATTATTTCTAAATCAATAGATATGACTGATTTTTTTTTTCTTTAACCTGTTAATGCAGTAAATTATTTTGATTATTTTTTCCTTGTTAACTCTTTCAGTTTCATAGCCTTAGACTGATCCCTACTTGGTTGTGGAAGATAATTCTTTTTATATATTGCTAAATATTTTCTTAATGTTTATTAAGGATTTTTGAGTCTATATTAATGAGAGATATTTGTCTCTAGTTTTCTTTTTTGGTATTGCCTTTATTAGGCTAATACCGAGTTCATAAAATAAATTAGCAACTGTTGCCTCCTTTCTATTTTCTTGAAGATATTTTGGAGAATTGATGTTAACTAGTCTTCACCTTTTTGGTAGAATTCTCCAAGGAAACCATGTGGGCTGAAGATTTCTTTTGGGGGGACTTTTTAAGTTGTAAATTCAATTTACTCCACAATTTAGGGCTGTTAAAACTATTTCCTGTTGGGTAGCTTTATTTTTAAAGACTGTCCATTTCACCTACATTGGCAAATTTATGTTTATAGAGTTATATGTAGTATTTTCCTATTATCCTTTGATATCTGAAGGCTCTGTAGTGAAATTCTTCTTTTAAATAGATATGTTTAAGTGAATGAGTTAATTGAAAAATATATCTCAAATTTTGTATACATACTACTCACTTTCTATTTTGTTAATCTGGTTTGAACAGTCTCCATAGCATTCATTCATATGTGATATTTTCTTATTTACTCTTTGTTAATTTGTTGTTTTCTGATCTGATGTGTAAACTCTGCATGCAGACGCTTTGCCTTTCTTCATTACTGCTGTGTCTCCAGCACCTAGAAATTTAAAACCGCGTATGAAAGTGAAAGTGAGGTTGTTCAGTCATGTCCGACTCTGCGACCCCATAGACTGTAGCCTACCAGGCTCCTCTGTCCATGGGATTTTCCAGGCAAGAGTACTGGAGTGGGGTGCCATTTCCTTCTCCAGGGGATCTTCCCAACCTAGGGCTCGAACCCAGGTCTCCCACATTGTAGACAGATGCTTTACTGTCTGAGCCACCAGGGAAGTCCGTAACCATGTATAGATTATAACAAGTGCTCAATACATAACTTTTGTATAAGTGAATGAAAGTGCTGTGCTTAACGCCATCTACATTATATCATTTAAATATATATATATATATTTGACTTATTTGTCTGTCTGTGCCAGGTCTTAGTTGCAGGACTTGGAATCTTGGATCTTCATTGCGCATGCGGGATCTTTAGTTGTGGCATATGAACTCCCAGTTACAGCACATGGGATCTTGTTCCCTGACCAGGGATGGAACCTGGGCCCCCTATGTTAGGGGTGTGGAGTCTTAGCCACTGGGCCACCAGGAAAGTCCCTACCACATCTAACTTTCCAACAAATGAACAAGGTGTCCGTCTTTCAAACTTTGGGATACTAACACTCATGGCAAATGCTTGGGAGAAAGAACTTTAAATAAAGCATATTGCTAACTTTTGTGTATAAACCTATCCTTTTCTTAAACAATCTCAGATACTTTCAATTAAAGTTCTGAAAATTCTTGGAAATCATGCTTCATTATCTCATTCAGATGATTCTATCACTGAGTCTGATGGGACTGTGGGAGAGCTATAGAAGAGAGTGCTGCTGCTGCTAAGTCACTTCAGTCGTATCCAAGTCTGTGCAGCCCCATAGATGGCAGCCCACCAGGCTCCGCTGTCCCTGGGATTCTCCAGGCAAGAACACTGGAGTGGGTTGCCATTTCCTTCTGCAATGCGTAAAAGCAAAAAGTGAAAGTGAAGTTGCTCATTTGCAACCCCGCGGACTGCATGCAGCCCACCAGGCTCCTCTGTCCATGGGATTTTCCAGGCAAGAGCACTGGAGTGGGGTGCCATTGTCTTCTCTGATAGGAAAGTGAGTTACTACTAAATCTGGTTATGTCTATGGTTCCAGGACTACTTTCTTTATTGTAGAAGGATGTCATTTCATGTATAGTATTGGGAAATATTAGTTCCAAGTAGAATTATGACAATTGTCAGAAAAAAATGGCCTGTGTATTTAAAATATAGAGGATACACGTTCACATATAGTAAATACCAAGGAGATTATATATATATACATATACATATGGAGAAGGCAATGGCACCCCACTCCAGTACTCTTGCCTGGAGAATCCCATGGATGGAGGAGCCTGGTGGGCTGCAGTCCATGGGGTCACGAAGACTCGGACACGACTGAGCAACTTCACTTTCACTTTTCACTTTCATGCTTTGGAGAAGGAAATGGCAACCCACTTCAGTGTTCTGACCTGGAGAATCTCAGGGACGGGGGAGCCTGGTGGGCTGCTGTCTATGGGGTCACACAGAGTCAGACATGACTGAAGTGACTTAGCAGCAGCAGTATATATATACACATACATATATATACACACACACATACATACACACAATAAGCAAAAACAAATAAATAAGCAAACACCATAAGAAAATAGAGGGTAGAACAAAACCCAGAAACTACTCAAGGCAATCAGGAATGAGAAGCAACAACAAAATATCCCCCAAATTTCACATTCAAAGAAGACAAGCCTGTAGTTTTCTAGCTTTCATAGCAACTTCCTACCTTTGTAACACTGTCTTTAATTTAAAAGTACTTTGTGAGAATTCTGAGCTGTCACAACTGTTCTCACTATTAAGTACAATTGGTAAGGAGCTAGCAAGTTGCATTTTGCCTTTTAGAAATGTGAGGAAACTGAGGCAGTCTTTTAGGATAATACAGTAAATTAGTGTTGGAGCTCTGTTTCATGGATACAAGCATAAGGGCTTAAGAGCTGTGATTTCCAGTCTACTGTATTTTAAAATAAACGGTGACTTTTCCCCCTAATTTTCAAATCCCTGAGCCTGGACAGTGCAGAAAACACAGCCAAATTTAGGTAACAGCTTATTTTTCAACCCTGTGCCCATGAAGTGGAATATGTCTATTGGTAACAAAGGAACTTTGCCTCTGTTTGGTAAATCTTCCACTCTGCTTGTTTAGAATCAGGGTCAGCTTCTCAGATGAGCCTTTTCACCATTTAGGCTTTCTGAATCTGGTTAACACTGTATCGGGGAATTGTCTGGTGTCTGACCTTGAAGAGCATGCTTTCCTAGTTGCTTTTCTGCAGGGAGTGGGGATCATTTTGCACAGTCTTGGACTTGAGGTCCCTCTCAAGCAGGCTCAGTTGCATTAGCAAGCTGCCTTTGCTGATATCCGAAGGGTTTCAGCCCCAGTGACCTGTCATCTGTCCCCTCACCTGCTTCATGCTGATTCATTGATGAGCTGGCATCACAGGCCCCGCCTCCCTCTGAATGGTCTGTGAGGTTGCGATTGCTGCTGGAGAGGGGACGCTGAGCTGAGCCACAGTGGGTTACTACAAGTGTGAACCGGCAGCCTATCTGTTGCCACAGAAGAACTTGGTGACCAAACCGAGAAGCAGCCCTTTCTTACCACCCTGTTACTGTGCTATCTGTATCCGGCTTCTCTAGCTTTTTAAAGGAATTTCTGATTCAGGCACTAACAGCTAATTCCACAGGAGTTGTAAGGCAGCCTGTGACATAAACTGAGACAGAAGTTTTCCCTCAGAGACTGTCTTTTTTTTTTTTGGCAAAGACTTCTGGCTCTTCTCAGAGGAATACCTTGTTGCTTAAGATGAGTGGCTGTAGAAAACGATGTAAACGTGAAATATTGAAATTTGCCCAGTACCTTCTCAGACTATTAACAGGTTCTCTTCATACAGGTAATGACTTTTTTTTTTTTTTAATAGAGGCTGATAGAGCATGGTACTGAAGTTGAAATGAAAGAGGAAAGGCTCACTATTTCTGTGTTGTGTTTATTTTTAATGTTGTCAATAAAATACAATCGTGAGTGTTTGCTGAGATTCACGTTTCTAAAAATGTGTGCAGTGCAGCTCTAATTTGGGGATAGAACTGGAATCTGTGGATATATCTTTTATGTCTTTTTGGCAGTGTCGCTGTTAAATGTGCTTCAGTCTAAGGAAGCAGTGTCTGCAGAATAGGAAGATTTTTTTTTTTTTAAAGCATGATTATGTGAGGGGGTTTTTCCCTCTCTCCTGCTTGCTGCAGTTTGCTGAAAAATCACAAAACTGGTCTTCCTGCAGGTATTTAGAAATTCTCTAGAACTCTTTGGTCATTATAATCCATAGATCATTTCTAGCATTTGATTGTAGAGCTTAGCAGTGAAAGAGTTAAGGACATTTCTTTTGGATTTCTGAATTCCTTGCAAAATGTGAAAACAGCTGAAGAGTATAATGTCCATGAGAGCTTTGATATTTGTTTCATTGCAGTGGATTTTAATGTTTAACAACTTGCACGATTGAAATAGAAACTCTATTTAAATCTAAGTGTTGATAGAAAATATTTTTAAGATGTTCCAAAATTATTAGCCTAAACCAGCAGTTTTGCTGCCCATGAAATTCTCAGGCAATGCTGTCATTAAGATAGTGACAGGTGGAACCAAAACTATTTTGGCTTTGATAATAGATATTTTTAATGGACCGTCAAACTTATGAGGAGCAAAGCGGGGTTGATATAATACCTCTCTTTGATTCTGGCCATGAAGAACTATTGTTAGCTTTATTTTTTCAACTTATATTTATCCTCTTAAATCTAAATCATGAGAAAGGAGAGTTAGTAAAAATACCTATAGACCATGGTGCAAGGTTGAAAGATGAACTTGAGCAACATTTTCTTTAGAAAGTACTCCTATGGTGAATAGCAGAACTGCATATATAATTATATTGACAATCTGATCAGGAAAAACAGTTTTAAGGGGATAACTGTGAAAATCAAATGATTTCTGAGAGCATTATTAAATGTTCATAAATATTTTTAACAGATTGTTATCAGATACTAATCTTTAAGCAGTGAAAATTGTGTTGGCTTTTGATGCTTTTCAGAAGAGTCATTGAGAGTCTGTACCTGTGTTTGGTGAACCAGGAGCTCTGTTGTATTTTTTTACCCAGTTTTTACACGTCTATTCTTAGTCAGAATATGACTTTGCTGTATCATGTCTATTGTGATCAATGGTATCAATGTATTTGCTGTAAACATTCAGTTACCGATGGTGTGCCATTTATGATACCGTGTCTTATTGAAAAGTGCTCAAAAGAAGGGGGTCTTTCATCTTGCTATAAAATTAGAGAAATATTTTATAAAAGAAAGCTTTCCATAGTATGTACTTTGATAAGGTAATTTTAAGGTTCTACCTGTTTCTTAATGGATTTGGGTGCAATGCTCTGCCTTTTCTTGCTCAGTTTGAGTAGTTTTATGAAACTCTGATTTCAAAGAATTTTATGAAGATGGTAGATGGTTGTGATGTCATAAACTGTAAGCATTGAATCCAAAATCTAGTGGTTGGCTAATGACTGCGTGGTAATTTATAATATGAAATTTATGGAAAGCAAGTATAGCAGAAATATTTTAAGCCTATTTAATGCATATTTAGAAATCAATATAGGTAGAATTTCTTCTCTTCTTTCTGAACCACAAGAGAAAAGTATAAGAACTTTGAGAAATAGATTATTATAAAGTAGTTAGATTTATGACCTGGGAAATGGGATTACACCAACTTTTTTCTTGTAAAAATTCTTTTCAGCACAGTATCTAATACTAAATGTAAAAATCTAGCTAGAATCTTTACAACTGCTCAAGATGCAATTTGGAAAAGCCAATTTATGCATTTACTAGATGCTGTGATAATATACACTGTTCATATTGCAGAATCTAATGTAAAATTCATTAGAGCACTTCCAAGTCCCTTAGCTAGTAATTAATGAAGAAGTAGGAGGCAGAGTTGAACTAGTTTAAACATTTTGCTTTAAGGTTGGATATGCAAGCAGTTGCTAATTGTATCCTGAACAATCAGCATATGTCTTGTAGTTATCAAAAATTTAAAAAGATACGAATACGCCTTGGATGCTTTTTCTTTTTTTCATTTTACAACAAGGCCTTTATCTTCACCTCTTAAATTGAAGATGTGATCTAATGAAATAGTGATTTTGGTTTACATTTGGAAACAGGTTACTTCTATAATACGTAACCTGTATTGTTGCAGTTGCCTTTCATTTGATATCAAAATGCCCATGCCTTTATACAAACAGAAAATTTGAAGAGCAAGGAAATTTTCACGGACACAAACTCTACTTTGATGTATCTTATTAGTGTTATCACAAGTTAGAGGAAAGCCATTTCCTTTTCTGGGAGATTTTCCTACAACTTTGGTAGTGCCTAGGATGGCTTACAAATAAATAATACAAAAGCAGTGAATCATTTTAAAAATATTCTTTGTTAAAGAGTGCAGTTAGATAATAAAAATTTGTCTAGATAAAATAAGGTGCTTTCACTTTACCAGAAACTTTTTACATATTTTTATCATGATGAATCATTTGCCAAAGACTGGATTTTATAAACACATGTATTGGCCTTATAATGAAAAATATAAGAATTTTAAATGATTCTTTTGTATATAATAAATCTCAGAAATCCATATGAAAATATTAAAAGTTAGTGGCTACCGTGTTCAGTGTAGTAAGGTGTGATACAGGATCAGTTATCCTAGTTTGTTTTCAATTTAAGACCTCCATCTTCTTGTACAGTATTATATTCTAATCTAGAAGTCTCACAATAACCAATATGTTTCTGTGCATCTAAAGAAGTGGAGATGATTTATGAGAATTTTAGTCTATTAGTATGAGACTTAACTCTATTGATGGGCAATTTGTATTCTATAGGAATCAAAAAAACTCCCTGTCATATAAATGCTGAACCATTAAAAGCGTAAATAATGTTACAGATATTGAATTTTAAACTGTTTCTTCTATATGTGTGAAATTTAATATTGGAATGTTTTATGGTTCTTTTGGGGAGGTTGTTTGGGCACATCAATTCTCTGCACATAGTTTTCTTGAAAATTCAAAACCTGAACACATTATTCCATTAGCAGGAATTCCCAAAACATACGTGAGAGGTGGCTCTTGCCTGGAGTTCTCTTTCAGGCTTCAAGATGACAGGCTACAAGTGTGAAGTTCAACTCTCCACCTGAGGGTAACAAAGGCAGTTCAAACCAAAGCATTCTGTTAAACTTTCAATTGCTGTTTAAGTAGTGGATTATAATACTTCAGATATAATAAAGTTGTATTACTAAAAACATGACATAAGCATTCATCATTTCTTCAAGCAGAGGACTTTAAAGAGAGAGAGAAACAGTTTGTTTTACACACATGCATTGAGTTGCTTCCAGTCTTATCATTGTTGAAGGGACTGTGGATCAAGCTATTCACAAGGCTAGTGATTTAAAGATTTAGATTTTTGCTGTTTTTCTGTTACATTTTTAAAGTGTGAAGAGAAAATAAAGGGCGATATTTAGCCAAATAATACACTTAAGACAAACCCGTTTCTAGCTATTATACACACTTCCTTCTTTTCCCCCATGGTTACAAATCACAGAATCATGTTTTCAGTCCCCTCTGACCTCATTTTTTTTAATCCCTGTTTTCATCTGATGCATATCATGCAAAGGATGCATTCCTGAAAATGTCACATAATTAAAAATTCATAAAACTCAAATTTCTTCCTGGCAAGGTGACAAGAGTTTTTGTTTCACGGTTCACGTGGCCCTGACATGTGACAGTTGAATAAACAGTTCATATTCACTTGGCCTGCCTGCTTTGAAATTATGCTACTCTTGCTTACGTTTATATTTTTTAATTCATTCAAACTTTGCTGATAAAGGGAGATCATAATTTATATAGCACTGTGTAAAATTTGCATTATTGAAATGTACATATAATGCCACCAATTTTTGTTCAGTTTTCTTGAACTTCTTCTATTGAAACCTGCACTCAAATGAGAAGAAAGCAAAGAATGATGTTTTTCTTGACTGTCAAAGAATGTATGTAATTGTGTTGCTTTTCCTAGTTAGGGTTTACATTTTAAACCTTTTATCAGAAGAAATATTTTGGCCTCTGTTAATAAATTTGATTTTATAGGATATTTTGAAGGCTGCAGCTTATTGCCTAATCTCAAATTCTGCCATTCCTGCCAGATCATAGGGTCCCTATGTTCAATGGGTAAACCACCCATATATGCAAAATATTGGTTGCCCTTTTCATTTCTTAAGACAATCTACATATTAATGATAACTTTGTATTTTGGGTTCTTTACCACTTAATTAGTGTGTTAGGTAAGACTTGTAGGGCTTGAAGACTTCCAAAAAGGAGATTGTTTTGATCATTGTGAGAACTTCAAAGTAGTCAATGATCTGATTTTATAGTCATAGTCATGTTAAACTCTTAAAATGCATTTCTTGACTCACAGACAAAATTAATCATCTGGTCTAAAGGGAAGAGCTCACATTCATAGAAGGAGCTGTATTTGCCCCTATTGGTTAAGGTAATCAGAGATTTCTGAGCCACAGCTTTGAAAGTTACCCATCAGTGCCTCATTTAAATATGCAAAGAAATATTGAAATTTCACACACAGGCTGTTAAGGATATTATACATTGATTATGATATGTATCAGTTATGTTCCTGGCAGGAAAGAGATCTCAAAAAAATAATTTAATGAAGTGGCCATGTGTGTGGGCAGAGTAAGGAAATCAACAAGGGGAGGTGGGTTACTGGAGAAACAATGAATGGCTGAAGGGCCAGGGGATGAAAAATGTTTCTCAAGCTGGGGTGACTCATAAAATTCCTGTCAAGCTAACACATCTTTCACTATAGTTTATTATTTACTTTGACCATATAGCTTCTGTCCAAAATTTCTCTGTGCCTCTTAAACGTTAGAAGTAACGTAAACCTACACCTTTAAACAAATGGACTATGGTTTTTGAGGAGATGTCACCATGATCAGCCATGTTAAGTGACACATGAAGCCAATGCAGTGTTTCTCTTAGAGGTAGATGGTATTACACCCCCAGGGTGGTATGGTTATGGTTGGGGCTTGCTGAGCACAATAATGGATTTCCTTTCATAAAGTATATTTTCATTCCAGGCTTCTTATTCCAGCATGGGGATACATTGTGGGTTTGCAGGGAAGGGATTCAGCTATGAGGAACTGTCCTTTATTGTGTAAGAAGGCAAAGTCCAACTGTCCATGATGGAAATCAACATTGATATTTTTTTTCAGTGTATGCCAAAAAATTTGACAGAGTAGTTTTTTTCATTCTTTGCAAACAGTTGCTCTGTGCCTGCTAGTCTCCATTTCTTCTACCTGATAAAGATACTTTAATACCACAAAAATGTCTCAAGATGTTCTTTATGTGGGGCGAGTGTTCACTTTACTTTTTTAGATTAAGTTTTATTGGAGTATAGTCGATGAACCATATTGTGTTGGCTTCAGATGTATAGGAAAGTGAATCAATTATACACATGTCCATTCTTCTTTAGTTTCTTTTTGCATATAGATTATTAGAGAATATTGATAAGAGTTCCCTGTATGGTAGGTTCTTATTAGTTATCCATTTTAGATGTATTAGTGTATATGTGTTTAAAAAGTGAATTCATAGGACTCTGAAGCAGCTCAATATATATTAATAGGTGAGGAGGGCTGACTAATTACTATTTTCAGGGAGTGTGAATCAAGAGAACTGAATGAGGGACCAAGGTAGGAGGAGAAGAGCTATGCCAAGTTTTGCTTAGAAGTGTTGACTCGTGGAAGACATTCCATCATTTTACATCCTTTTTCATGTATCTCATGTCTGGCTCACTCTCTGGCTCTGTTTCATTTCCTCTAATGTTGTTTCATCATAGTCTTAATGACTATATTACATTAAAACAAAAAATAATAATTCTTAGAATGTGTTTCCAGGAGAGCTCTTCTCTGGTCAACCTCCAGCTGTGCTTCTGGAGAGCAGGGGCATGCCTAGGGGAAGAGTTAGGAACCTTGTGTTGGACTTGCAGCTCTCTCCTTTTTGCTACAATTGTGAAGGTCATCCAGCTGCACTGAGCAGGGTCAACTCCCTGTAAAACTGAGATATTCCTACATATATTTCTCTTGCTGGCAAACATTCAATAAATGGGGAACTTTTCTCATCACTGGGCTGATATGGATAGGATGTTCTGTTTTCAAAATAAATTTTCCCTAAAGGTAATTGGATGCCTAATCATTATTATGCTGTCTGGTGTTTAGGAATAAATATAAAATAACCAATAAAATGACTACATTTTAAAATATTGCCTTTTATTATGTTAGTTTTCAATAACTATATTTGCCATTTATTTTTTCAACTAAAATGTAGTAATAGGAGCTTGTGTTTTTGTAAGCTGTTTCTTTGTGATTCTTGCCTGCCCCACATTACTCTGCTAGTGCAGCAGATAAATGCAGGACAGATAACTCCACAAACCCCCATGTGCTCAAATTTCCAAAAGAGGAGGGTAGCTTCTTGTCTCCTGAGGTTTTAGCCAAGGAGAGGTGAGGACAATCAGCAACCTAGATGAGGCATTAAGCCTATAAAATATGTTCTGCTGAAAAAATTAGACGGAGAGAAGCCAATGAGAGGAGAACCAAACAAGGAAGGTGAGATAGCATCTGGGAAGGAGAGAAACTGGGGGATTATTTTCAGAAGGAAGTTTTGCTGAAAAGCTAAAGTGCCCACAGTACCAGATTGCTGCAAAACTACCAGCAAAATCCATCAGAAGGTTATGTTCCTTGTGCAGGCACTTGGTCCTGTGGCTTACTGAGCAACTCGGTAGTGAATCCGTTAAGCACCTGTTCACATCCTATTTCTTGCCACTCTCTTAGATGTCTTCACTCTCTGATACGCACTGATTTCATTCCCTTTGAGCTCTCATGGTATACACGTTGTCTATCCTCCATTTTTCGGCATTTAATTACTCGTCAACCTTGTAGTATTTTATAGATTCTGGTGTGGGAGTTGTATTTCAAGTAGACCTAAGTGACATAAAGATATTTAATTATCTAGCATTTACCCTTACACAGTGTTTATTGCATATCTGTTCAAAAATATAGATTTGTGGCAGGATATTATAAATAAGTATCAGTTTCTTTCTCCATATAATGTAATGTGTTCCTTTCTGACTCACATTATTGGACTGAAATGATACCACTTGAGCATCCCATGGGAAACCTAGCCAAATCCAGGATGTGTGGGGCTAAGATAGAAAACTAGATTTGATAGAATCCAAACTGTATCTCTCTTTCACTATATAGTTCTTTCTCCTCAAGCTCAGACACATTCTGAAGACCTGTGTGATAACTTTCTCAGCTCAAACATTATCTTATTAAGTCATTTCCTGATCATCCAATCCAAAATAACCCCTCTTATAATGACTTTCTTTTATATCACCTTTTTGAAATTTCTTTCACAGACAAGATGACCAAAACTGGAGCACTTTGGAGGGTAAAAGGAGGCAACCTTAATAAGCCACAGCAGGAATATGAGCACAAACCAAGGCGGTTCCCAACAAACCGAATATATGGTCATCATCTCCGCAGAAATGACCCTGATCTTAAATATTTATTTATAATTGTCTAAATATATGGGATGTGAATTTCTTTTAAAGGCTGCTGTTTATTTTGTTCTTTTTTGCAATCTAGCGTGTAGATCATACCTGGCACATGCTAAATATTTAATCAGGAGTCATGGGTGTTTGAGTAAATTGCATACCAGGACTTTTTAGGGAACAAAGCTACAACATCTTAGACCTCTGTTTCCTTATGTGTGTTCCCCAAAGTTGGTAGGCTTGTAGTAGTTTGCCTGTACCGCTTCTGATCTCAGCCATGTCAGCTACTCATTCTAATCTCTGCTGTAGTTTTTCTGCTTTCTTATCTCTGCCCTGTACTTCTTCCCATTATAGAAACTGCTGTAGATAATCCAGAGCCCTGCAAGTATGAATTCTCTCTAATTGTACACAAAAAAGGTAGAACTACATGTTTTCAGATAGGGGTAGGTAATGTATAGTTCCCTATTTGTTTCAAAATCATATATCTTACAAGTGATTTATGTATAAAGCTCTATGTATTTGTATTTTCTGTCTACAATGAACATAGTATATATGTAATGATTGTACTTTAATGTTTTTAAAATAATAATATAGACGTTTCTAGATTTTTTCAATCTGAAACTGTGAAAAACCTCCTAGAACAAAAAAAAAGATACCACCTTGAATGTGCTGTAACTAGATAGATATAGATATAAAATCAGGATTTCAGTTGATCTGTTTTGTATCTACAGTTTTATTCTCCAGTTTGCATATATGTTTGAAAAAGTTTTAAGTTCTCCTAGCTTAGTATTGCTAGGCTTCCCTGGTGGCTCAGGGCAGTAAAGAACCCACCTGTGATCTGCAATGCAAGAGATGTTAGTTCGATCCCTGGGTCAGAAAGATCTCCTGGAGAAGGAAATGGCAACCCACTCTAGTATTCTTACCTGGGAAATCCCATGAACAGAGGAGCCTGGTAGGCTATAGTCCAAGAAGTTGCAAGAGTTGCATATGACTGTGTGACTAAACGACCACCTGCAGCTCCATACTGCCACCTCTACAACAGAAAGATTTCCATTTTGCCCAGTTACCATGTTAGGATAAGAGATTTAAAACACACCACATCAGTTGTGCTTCTATTCTGTAATACATCCTTGCAATACATAGAGCCTATTTTATTTCAAGGTACGCATAGAAGACTTTCCTAACCATTTTTTAATTCTCTGAGCCAAACAAAAGTCAAAAGCCTTCAAAGAGCTATAAAGCCAGTTCTATAACGGGCTTTAAAGATCAGTCTTATGCTGTGTCTCGTAAAGATTCCTTAAGGGAAACCATATAGCCTACTGCTGGGCAAATACCCAAATACATGCAAATGTGTCATCCATTGATGCCCTCCTAGCCCATCTCCAAGTAAAGCCTTAGTCTGTGATCTTGAACGGTTAAGGAGCTTGTTCAGATTCAATACAGTGAAAAGTGCGCAACACAATGACAGTAATAGAAACATTATGTAGATTATGCTACTTATATAAATAGTTGTGTTGGAGTATGCTCTTGGATCATCGATGTGTAAAATCTCAGTGGATCATAAAAATCTTTAGGTCTGACTTCTTTATTTTCAGAAGAGAATATTAAGGTCAGAGTTACTCAAGTGATTTTTATCAAGATTGTGGGAGCTGGCTGGTCCTGTTACTAGTCCATTACATTACTATTCCAGAAGACATTGTTCTTTTAGCCTTACATTGTGATAAGCGCCTATGGTGATGTCTTGCTCTGATAGAAATGCTTGGTCTTGGCAGCCAAAAAGACCTGAACTTAAATCTTAGCACCATGTTATTTAAGTAGGTGACCTTGAGCAAGTTGACATTGACACTTCCCATGACACTTGCTTCCTCGTCAGAAGAATTGGGTGATCCCAATTCAGGCTGCTAACAGGTACTTCTTAAAGTCAGCATTTTCTAGGACAGTACTCAGTCAGTTGTCTTAAACCCTGTTTTGGATACTAATGTGTGCGTGCTAAGTCGCTTCAGTCATGTCTGACTCTTGAGACCCTATGAACTGTAGCCAGCCAAGCTCCTCCACCCACAGAATTATCCAGTCAAGAATACTAGAGTGGGTTGCCACTCCAGGGGATCTTCCCAACCCAAGGATCACACCCACCTCTCTTATGTCTCCTGCATTGGCAGGGAGGTTCTTTACCGCTAGCACCTCCTGGGAAACCCTTTCCTTGTTGTTCAGTTACTCAGTCATATCCAACTCTTTGTGACCCCATGGACTGTAGCATACTAGGTTTCCCTGTCTTCACTATCTCCCAGAGTTTGCTCAGACTCATGTCCATTGAATTGATGATGCCATCCAACTATCTCATCCTCTTTTGCCCCCTTCTTCTCCTGCCCTCAATCTTTCCCAGCATCAGGACTTTTCCAGTGAGTTGATTTTTTGCATCAGGTAGCCAGAGTATTGGAGCTTCAGCTTCAGCATCAAGACCACCCCTGTGAATACTGATATATCAGAGCAAAGTATAGCAACATCATTCGGTTGTACTCAATTCCTCAGAAAAGGCCAAAGTGTGTTCCATTTATATCAATTAAAGTTTTTTGAAAAGCAAATAAAATATATAACTCAAAGACATTCTTCAAAAATAATAAAATGTAAAAGCTGTATACTTGCTTAGTTATGCTTTAGTGTTCTTTTATAAAAAATCCTCTTCTGTCTAAAAAGAGGCCACAGCATTTGTGTATTGCTTTAGTATGTGTAATAGAGATATTTTTGCTGAAAATTCATGAGCCTAAAGTCCTTAAATTTTTAAAAATTAGTAAGTAAAGACTTTTTTTAAAACCAAAATTAATAATTGTATGTATCTATCTTGCCTATTTCTTGGATATAAGTATTATAGAGTTTTAAAACAACAATGAAAAGTAGGACTTGTCTACTTCGGAAGTCAGTATTAAGAACTTGCTGATTTTTAAAATTCTTGATGAAATGTTATAAGGTGATGGGAGGTATGCATAGGTATGAAAATTCTATCTTTAAGAGAGTCATATTTATTTCATATAACCCATTCATTTATCTTTTAAGACTCCAGTCATTACAAAGAAAATAAGATTCATCTGAAGAGGTATGCTAATATGAATTTGAGTTTTTAAAATTTGAGTCATTATATAAACTTCGGAAGTGTACAGCCACTACTTTTTTAGAATTCAGAAGAAGAAAAGTAGTCATTGGAAATGTGAAGTCAGTTCGTTCAAGCATCTAAGAATTTAGGTAATGATATGCCTTCCTTTGCCTTCATTTCATTTAACATGATACTGAAATTTTTATTTCAAAGTAAACATTTTATTTTCCTTTTTTGCTTGTAAAACTGCATATTTCCGATCTTGACCTTAATAGACTGTATACCTGTGTTTAAAATCTAGCTTCACCACTCATTAGCAGGGTGACCTTGGGCAAATTACTTCACCTCTCTTAAACTCAGTGACATCATCTATAAAAGGGGATGACAATGCCACCTTCCTACAGGTTTGCTAATTTTGCAAATAACTTGAAGACAAGATGGAGCCTGGCACAGTGTTATTGTTCAGTAGCAGATGTTTTTGTAATAATGATGCATGCAGTAAGTTCACTAAACATTTATTATGCTTCAACTTCATGTACAGACTCAGTGGGTATGGTGAGGAATTTGAAGATGCGTGAGATACCAGCTCACATCAGAAAGAAGCTTGTAGAGAAGTTAAAACATATATAACAATCTTATTACAGACTTCAATTGTGAAATAGCAGGAGAGAGAGGTATAGACTGTGTATTAGAATTCAAAGAGGGAGTCCATTTTTTTTGCTGATGTCTAGAGAGACACTCTTAGCAGTAGTGGCTTTTGAACTGGGTTTTAGTAGCTATGCATTTGGAGATGCTGAATTGGCAATTTGGCCTTTCCAAGAAGAAGAAGACTGAAAAAGAGGAAGGAGATGTATCAAGATAATGTGTTGTTAGATATCATATATCCAGAAGATATATGTGAAATGCCTACCCTTTTGGTAGGCACTATTCTGGGAATTTGGAATACATCAGTAAATGAAAGATCATCGCCCTCATGTAGCAGGGAGATGGTAATAACCATGCTAAGTTGTTTAATTAAATAGTATGTTAGTGAGAGATAAGTATTCTGGGTAAAAACAGATCAAGGTAGGGTAGGTTTGGGAGGGCTGTGGAAGTTATTGTGTGTGTTAGTTTGCTACACCTTCCATAACAAAATATCATAGATTTGGTGGCTTATACTAGAGAAATATATTTTCTCACATGTGTGGAGCCTGGGGTCTAAGATCAAAGTTTTTCAGGTTTGGTTTCTTCTGGAGACTCTTTCCAGGGCTTGCAGATGGCCACTTTCTCACTGTGTCCTCACATGGCCTTTGTCCTCTGAGGATAAGCCTCTGATATCTTCCTGTGTGTCCAGATTTCGTCTCCTAAAGATACTAATCAAATTGGATTAGGTTTCATTCGAATGGCCTCATTTAACTGAATCACCTCTCTAAAGGCATTATCTACAAATACAGCCACATTCTGAAGTTCTAGGCATTAGAGTTTCAGTATATCAATTTTAGGAAAACACAGTCAATGGACAGTAGGTGGTTAAAATTTAAACTGATTGGTTGGGATAGACTCTTGGAGAGAATGATGTTAGATCACAATCTCAAAGCATACAAGAGCTCCACGGAAACATATGAGGAAAAACAGATACCAGGCAGAGAGATCAGCCTGTGCAAAAACCATGGGGCAGGCTTGTGTTGTGTATGTTCAAGAATAAAAAGCAGGGTAGTTAACTGGAGCAGAGCAACACCAGAGGGTAGCTCGAGTAATTGGAGATAAAGGCAGTGAAGGAAAACCAGAATATAAGAGGTTTTATAGGCCATTGTGAAGACCTGGACCTTTGCTCTGAGTGGAACTGGGAGCCATGACAGAATTGAGTGGAAGTTAAAGTTAATCATGCTAACAACTGGTTGCTTTTTTGAGATATATAATAGAATAGGAGTTGGTAAACTCTAGTCCACAGACCAATCTAGCTCATTGCCTGTTTTTGTATGATCCATTAACTAAGAAGTGTTTCTGCATTAAGTCATTGAAAAGAAAACATCATAAGAATAGCATTTCATGACTCAGGAAAACTATGTGAAATTCAAATTTAGTATCCAAGAATAAAGATTTAGTGGAATTTTGCTCATTCATTAAACACCGCCTATGGCTGTTGTTCACATTATAATGGTAGAGTTGAGTGGTTGTAAGGGAAACTTCCAGGGCTTCCCAAGTGGCTCAGTGGTAAGGACTCTACCTGCCAATGCAGAAGATGTGATTCGAACCTTGAGTCACAAAGATCTCCTGTAGAAGGAAATGGCAACCTACTCCAGTATTCTTGCCTGGAGAATCCCATGGAGAGAGGAGTCTGATGGACTATAGTCCATGGTGTTGTAAAGAGTGGGACAGGATTGAGTGGCTGAGCACACACACACACACACACACACACACACACAAGGGAAAGTGCTAACCTGCAAAGCCTCCAGTATTTATTCTCTGACCCATCCATAGTAGTCTGTGACCCCTGCTAGGGAGAGTCAAGAACAGAAATAGGTGGAATGTGGTCAAGGATATAAACAGAGTGATTGCTCCAATCAGGAATCAGCACTGTAAGCCAAAGTGGGAGTTGGACAGCATTGTTACTGAAGCAAAGTGTTGGGGAGAAATCATTGGATATGCACTGGGGAGAAGTTGTAAGGTTTGAACATATTACAGTGAAACAGGGTATCCTGCAGGCCTTTGAATAGAGATGTACCACCACGTAGCAATGTTTTAAGAAGGCTACTTGACAGCAGATGGCTACAGATGACTGTGATGGTACAGTCAAGAGATCCTGATGGCCTGGAAATGGAGAGAAAAGGGCAATCAAAAGGTAGATTCAAGAGCGCGATGAACACATTGAGCAGCTTTTCCATTTTCTGTGCCAGAAAGGAACCTTCTGTGATAATATAGTAGTTTTCAAACAGCTTTAAAAATATATTAAAGTGCTAGAATACTAGTATTCTAATTATATATTCTTTGATTTAAAATAGAGTTCTTCAAGTGAGTCAGGCCGGATGCCTTTTACGCCTTTGGATGAGTGATGTTGAAAATATGGATTTGAAAGAGAAAACAATCAATCGGTAATCTGTTAGTGGCCTGAGAATCTCCCAATCTGCATTTCCAACTTATTTGATTATTTTTTGGTTCAAAGAAAATTCTTTGTCTTTTCTGTTTTGTTCTATGAGTTACTTTCATAATCTAATTCTCAACTCTATTTTTAAAGTACCTTTATAGATATCCATTATCTTTGCTAAGCCTATTTGAGTTATTTTTCCCCCCAATATGTATTTTGGAAGATTGATGGGTAAAGAGACATTTAACTTAATCTTATGTGTCCCTTGAATCATCTCAGTCATATATATGCACAGAGAAATTTGCTTCTTCCTTAAAAATAATCCTTTATTGTTATAAAGTATGATTGCAATGTTAATTATACAATCTCAGCTGGAATATTTAAACAAATGCTAGTATTTCATGCACTGTGTCCAAAGTTGTGCAAGTTTGCTTTCTAACATATATATTCCAAGTTTATTGAGCCCCATCTTCCCAAATGCAAGTGATGATAAGTAAGGCCAAATCTGAAACACTCAAATAAAATAGAGTGTAATAATACCTTATAAATCTTCTTTAAGAAATAAAAAGTTACAAGGCATAAAAAAGACCTCAGACTCAGAGATGATTTATTTATAAGTGAAGGAGTATAGCATTCCTTGAATGAATATATTTCTGTTGACAGAATTTCTTACATATAGCTATATTCTGAATTTAGACTAGTTGAAAGAAGCATGAAATATCTCCTCAGCAATGAGGAAAGAATAGGGAGGATCTCCTATTCATCCAAAACTAATCATTGTTTACAAAAAACTCAGAGGTACTTAAGGGTCCTTACTAGGATTTCCAAGAGAAGAGTCATTTTCCAGACAAGAATTGAGGATGACTTCTCCAGGTTATGATGTGACTTTGGAAATGCCACCCTTAAGCTTATAGGCAGATGATTGAATTAGGAAGATGATATAATTCATTTCACATGCCTTCATTTATCTCTGTGAAAAGGGGGGTTCTTATGTATTAGAAGTTCCAAAACTCTGGGAACTAATAGACAGAATGTCACAAATGTTGATAATGAAATGAGACAGTGAAGACAAAGAGTTCCAGAGTCCAGAAATGAGGGGCAGTGACTTTCCAATCCACTCCCTTCATTTGGCAGAGGAACCTGAGGTCCCAAGAAGCCAACTTCATTGAGTGCCTTGATTCTTGGCATAGTTGTCTCAGTATATCTTTGTTGTTGGACCAAATTTACCTAACATTTTAGTGTTCATACTCAGGATAAAATTCCATTCTCAGGCTAGGAACCCCTTACTCTATCTTTAGAGTCTAGTTTACATGTCCTCCAAGTGTGTGTTACTTACATTGGTAGATGTAAGCTGACTTTACATGGCTCTCAAACTTGGCATTAAAATGCAGTTGGAACACATAATAAGGAATCTGACCTTTTTTGTTTTATATTTCTGTCTTTTTATGTCATTAGTGGACATCTTTGAGTTAACTGCAAATATGTCTTCATTACCATAGCAAAACTTGCTACGCTATAATTTTAACAAGAGAACAAGGCAATAAGATAAATCTAAATTTTGAGAATATACTCTCATTTTGTTTAGAAGATATTTTATGGATTCCTTCCATTTATGGCAAAATAATTTTATGAGCATTAAATTTGTATTTTATAATACATTTATGTAACTAAAAATGATTTATCTTTAAAACATCAATCCAGAGGCTACACAGATACAGTAGAACTCATGAGGGATATAGTAGGTAGAATGCAGATGCTATACAACTCTGAATGGGGTCCACAGATAACCAAGCACTGGAGATATTTTTCCAGACATGACCAAGGCTGTCATATCTAGAGGTGCAGGTAGTACAGAATAGAGTGAAAACCTCTGGGATAAGAGCAAGAAAGCATGTCCCACCCAGTTCTTGATTTATTAGTTAAGGATGCACAATCCAAGCTTCATTTCTCAGAGGTATGATAAAGGAGATTACGGTTAGAAAGAGCTAAGTATACTGCTGTTCTGCATTCTAAAATAATTTGCAAAAGTGATAACACCACTTTTTTTCCCAAGATGTAATATTCAAAACAATTAGAGAGCATTAATCACTCATCATACCCATTAGGGACTAAATTGCCCCGATAATCACAATACACTATTACTGCTTCAAAGTTACTTTTACTCAGAAGTATACAGATCAATTTATCCCTCCAGAAAGCTTATATGAATTACATGTAGAAAAATCCAGCATCCATGATCCTCGAGGGGCTTCCCTCATATCTCAGTTGATAAAGAATCTGCCTACAATGCAGGAGACCAGGGTTCGATTCCTGGGTCAGGAAGATCCTCTGGAGAAGGAAATGACAACCCGTTCCAGTATTCTCGCCTGGAGAATACCATGGACAGAGAGAGGAGCTTGGCAGGCTACGGTCTGTGGGATTGCGAGAGCTGGACCACCCACATGATCCTCTAAAAAAGGTACACAGGTGAGCATACACAGACACACACACATACACTAAATCGTGCTTGATCTGTGAAATTCCAGGTCTGCCCGGGCCACATTTCTGGTTACTACTCTAAGAAAAGATGTAGATGCGGATTTAATTCAATGAATATAACAAAAAGCTGTATTACTTGACCTCTGCTGACAAGTCATTAATATTCTTCATTCTAAATCCAATTTGTTGGTAGAATTTTCATGCTAAAGTATTTAAAAGATTCAGCCTATTTGGATAGGACACAGAGTCGGACACGACTGAGCAACTGAACTGAAGTTTTATCTTCGTTTCTGTCTATGTTTTTGAATACTTCTGCAAGGTATAGAATAGATGCTAGTGCCTTTCAATCTGAAAATGGGCTGAGATTCTTAAAACTATAAAAGCATGTGTACAGTAACTCGTCGGTTAACTTTCATGAAAACTTAATTCTTCTGTGACATTGACTACAACCCAGTCAAGTAGAAATAATGGCCTAGCTAATCAAGTGATGATTAGATGGTGCATAATACTTATGCTAAAATCAGCTGTTTAAAAAAACTGTTTAAAGTTGGCTATTTCCTGGAAAAATGTAAGGGGATAGTTTATTATTATCATTAGCTAGTTCAGCATATCGGCGAAGGCAATGGCACCTCACTCCAGTGCTCTTGCCTGGAAAATCCCATGGATGGAGGAGCCTAGTGGATTGCAGTCCATGGGGTCGCGAAGAGTCGGACACTACTGAGCGACTTCACTTTCACTTTTCACTTTCCTGCACTGGAGAAGGAAATGGCAACCCACTCCAGTGTTCTTGCCTAGAGAATCCCATGGATGGAGGAGCCTAGTGGGCTGCCATCTATGGGGTCACATAGAGTTGGACACAACTGAAGTGACTTAGCAGTAGCAGTTCAGTATATACAGTATTTTAGTACTATACTAATTGCTGACCCAAGATTAGAATAATGGTTTTAAAGAGAGTGCACTTCTCACATATAAAATTGTTTAAATATGTTTAAAAAATTTTTGCCAGAAGTGTAAGTTAAACTTTTAGAATGTAGGGCTTGGAGTAAAGTCCAATACTATTGTTATATTAAAGAAAGAATTCTCTCTTTTTTTCTTTAAAATCTTTCTTAAAAAATATACAAAAAACCACCAGCATTCTTACCATTACACTCCATTTTAACAACTTACATTGTTTTTATTTCAAAAGTCATCTGCCCCTCCCTCTTACCCTTGTAAGAAACCTTACAGTATCTGAACTAGACAGAAACAAATTAGAAAGGCTTCCCTGATGGCTCAGAGGGTAAAGAATCTGCCTCCAAAGAGGGATATCCAGGTTTAATCCCTAGGTTGGGAAGATCTCCTAGAGAAAGGAATGGCAACCCACTCCAGTATTCTTGCCTGGAGAATCCCACAGACAGAGGAGCCTGGAGGTCACAAAGCGTTGGACATGACTGAGAAAACAGTTATCCCTACCCACAGATATATACTAGGCTGATTAAAAACAAAACATGTATTTAATATATAGTGACCGTTTTGTTTCCTCTCCAAGTGATAAATTGTGATCAGAAGGTTATTACCTCAATTAAAGTCCCCAAGCATTCTAGGAATAGATTCTATTATCCCCCTTCTCAGAAGAGGAAGCCACAACCGGCAGAGGTTAAGGAATAATCACAGGGCAGAGCTGGTCTACATACAGTGTCCTAAATCACCTCTCTCTCCTATGGCTACTTTGTATATTAAGTAAGCATCAGTCAGGCTCTAAGAGGTCAGCTAAGTACACAGCTTTACTGCAGGGCTCTTAGTACATCCAAAAGAATTTGTTTTATTTATTTCAAGCTTCAGAACTGGGCCCCAAGGGAATGTGTTTGCTTGAAGTCTGGCCGTTGAGTAAGAGGGGCATTACTTGGGGGTATCACTCAATTTTGTAAGTATCTAACTTTCTTTCTGGAAATCATTAGACTTTTAAAATGAATGCTTACTTTTGCAAGCTATCTGGGTTTTTTTTACCCTGTCCTTCCTCCCCAGCTTGTGCATTACAGTGTTAAGTATCAGGCTTAGTACTCTGGTGTAGAGCTCAAAGTACTGTAACACGCCTGCTTCTGAGTAGTATTAACAGAAGGGGAATCACAAATCATATAGATCTATTAATAGCAATGGAAAAATGATGAAGTACAGCCAACTGAACAATGCTGATTCTGCTGACAGTTGAGACGTGATGAATATTCTGTGACAGACATAATATAGGAAGAACATCCATGTAAAAAATAACTCAAAATGGGCCAGTGGTGGGAATTTTCCACACACTTACTTGATCTCCATTATAATTCTAAAGTAGATCCCAATCACTTTGTGATGGGAATTATATCAGGCACCCATGCAGAAGGAAAAGTCTTCCAAACACATGTTATTGGCTTCTGAAAAATTGGCATGGTATCAGTCATGGCAGTTCAGAATCTTCTTGATCCCTGTAAGAGTTTCTTAAATGTGGCTGGCTATGGCTAAAGAGTATTTGTTTGCTTTCATAACCAACCATTCTTGTTAGATTTGGGGAATTCATTAAGCTCTGACTGTTCCTAATTCAAAATCTTAGTGACACATTTCTAGGTTTCTAAATTAGTTTTATGAGGCATGTGATAAAATAAAATCAAAGTCTGTTGAACACTTATGGTGCTCAGTCAAGTCTGAATATGACCTGTAAGAAAGAAACAGTAGAAACAAAATGACATTGAGTAACCCATTTTTATTTCATTTTTATTAAAAGAAAAAGAATTATTAAACTAGTGGCAAACATAACAAGCCACTAAAATTTTTACAGAACTTTTTATTCATAAAGTTCTATCTACTTATTTTATCAAATGTGGTTGAGGTGAAAAATTTAGATTAAATAGAATTAATTTTTTTTTTAGCATTAAGAAATATATTTATTATGCTACAGTCTGCTTTCAGATGTATGCCCTGTTTGTTTTGATAGCAAATCCTAAGTGAAGATTATTTCACTACCAATGGGGGGGAAAATGGAACCTTATAAGTTACGCCTAATTGTTATAGAAAACTAACAAATATTTTAGCATTGACATTCTATCATGGACTGTCATAACTCTCTCTTACTGAACATAATACATATTTCCCCTTGCATCCATGCCTTTATACAGCAGTTGTTAAAAGTCCATCCACATCACACATTTAGGGTGAAGTTCATTTTTTAGATACAGAATGTAACTCTAATATCCATAGCATCTTTTTTTAAGATGTATTTATTTTTATTTATGGACGGGTCTTCATTGCTGCATGCAAGCTTTCTCTAGTTGCAGAGAACAAGGGCTACTCTCTAGTTGTGCATGGGTTTCTCATTGTGGTAGCTTCGCTTGTTTTAGAGCATGGGCTCTGGGGCATGTGGGCTTCTGTAGTTGTGGCTCACAGGTTGTTGAATGCAGGTTCAGTAGTTGTGGGGCCTGGACCTGGTTGTACTGAGGAATGTGCAATCTTCCTGCAGCAAGGATAGAACTGATGTCCCTTACACTGGCAGATGGACTCTTAACCTCTGGACCACCAGGGAAACCCTATCCATCAGTTTCAGTTTGTGTCTGCCTCTTTGAGACCCCATGCACTGTAGCATGCCAGGCTTGCCTGTCCATCACCAACTCCCGGAGTTTCCTCAAACTCATGTCCATTGAGTTTGTGATGTCATCCAACCATCTTATCCTCTGTCATCCCCTTCTCCTCCTGCCTTCAATCTTTCCCAGCATCAGGGTTTTTTCCAGTGAGTCAGTTCTTTGCATCAGGTGGCCAAAGTATTGAAGCTTCAGCTTCAGCATCAGTCCTGCCAATGAATATTCAGGACTGATTTCCTTTAGGATGGACTGGTTGGATCTCCTTGCAGTCCAACAGACTCTCTAGAGTCTTCTCCAACATCACAGTTCAAAAAAGGATACATTTGAATCATTTCTAATGAGGTGGATGAAACTGGAGCCGATTATACAGAGTGAAGCAAGCCAGAAAGAAAAACACCAATACAATATACTAACGCATATATATGGAATTTAGAAAGATGGTAACGATAACCCTGTATGTGAGACAGCAAAAGAGACACAGATGTATGGAACAGTCTTTTGGACTCTGTGGGAGAGGGTGAGGGTGGGATGATTTGGGAGAATGGCATTGAAACATGTATAATATCGTATATGGAATGAGTAGCCAGTCCAGGTTATATGCATGATACTGGATGCTTGGGGCTGGTGCACTGAGATGACCCAGAGGGGAGGGAGGAGGGAGGGGGTTCAAGATGTGGAACACATGTATACCTGTAGCAGATTCATGTTGATGTATGGCAAAACCAGTACAATATTATAAAGTAATTAGCCTCCAATTAAAATAAATAAATTCATATTAAAAAAGCGTCAATTCTTCAGTGCTCAGTTTTCTTTGTAGTCCAACTCTCACATCCATACATAATTTCACATTATTAGGTATTCATGCCTGGCCTGAATAAATCATTCGTTTTCCTTGCCATCTAACTGAAAGCAATATCTTGCCAGGTAGCAGAAGAGTAAGCTTGGCCATGTTCTTGTTCTGCACGTGCAGAAATAGTACTGTTTGTAATCCAAGCTCTATCTACAGATAATTTATTTCTCTCTGTCGCTTTTGTGAGAGTGAACTGGAATGTAATGGCATCGAGTAGTGTGATATGTAAGCCTTGCTTAACGAGGCACACACAGACTAGCAGACTTTGCGGTATGAGGGTGTCTCACTGCATAGCCTGTGCCACTGGAGAATTTTCTCTCCTATCAGGTACTTCTGTGCTTTACTGACATACAGTCAATGTGCCCACTAAGGGTTAATGCAACTTCATTCTCTTTAAAAAAAAATAAAACATTTTTTATAATGTTATTTAATAATATTTTCTCCCTGCACCCATTGTGGAGACAACCAAGTTATAGAATAAAGAAGCAATTAATTGTCATCTCATCTTTTTGCAGAATAAGATTTAGTTGTGTTGTGCACATAGGCAATCATTTTGGATTTGAAAATCCAAAACCATAAAATCATCTCTGGGCACATGGTTACTGAGTGGAATAGCAGAGTACCCTGAGCAAACTCTTATCATAGTGCTGCTTTTTCTTTCTTTTTCTTAATCCCTGGCTGTTTTTCCAGCATCTTCCCTCATGCAACCCAACTCCAAGATCCAGAGTCCAGTAAGGGTAGAGATTCCATTATTTATATACTGTGTCTTTAATTCTAGCAGAGCATATCATAGATTTTCAGTAGATCATTTTTGAATTACTGAACATGTACAATCAAGAATAGAAGTAGTTGGGACTCCAGAGAAACATGTACCTTCCCTCTGGACAAGTGTGAAGAGGAGAATTGGAAAGCGTAAGTGAGATTAACAGAAATTATATAAAGGTGTTGCTGAGGTCTGAATGTTAGTGTCCCTGCCAAATATGTGTTGAAATCTTAGTGCCTAAACTGATGGTATTAAGAGGCAGGCCTTTGGAGGAAGTTTAGATCTTTCCATGTGACGCAACAACTATGAACTAGAAGGTAAGCCCTTGCCAGCTGCCACAGTCAATCTGCCGGTGCCATCATTTAAGACTTCCCGGCTTCTAGATTATGAGAAATAAATATATATATTGTTTATAAGCTACCCAGTTTGTGGTATTTTGTTACAGCAGCTCAAATTGACTAAGACAGGCCTATGAAATCATGGAAGCTTTCTGCAGCTTTTCCCTTTCATGTCTTAGCACCTCTTTATTCTATGAAAGACCTGAAGGAATATCGAAAGGAGTTTCCATTATCGTTTTTTATCTAAAAGACAGCTTTGGCATTTTCACTTAATGTCTATAAAACTACTCTGGAGAAGTACCATGTGAAACACAGAGATTAGTATTGTTAATTTAATGCAATGAGCTTAGAGTCTTTATAAGATACCATCTCCTTTTGAACTTTATGTTTAAATCAGTAGAGACCAGAACAGAATTTTTTTCCCAAAGAATATTAACTTTGCTACTTCATATGTCAAGCAAATAGAAAAGCCAGAGAAAATACAAACACTTGGGCTCTAACACTGGCATAAATTACACTGATATATGGGAAAGGAGGCCTTTTTTGATTTGTTTTTTTCTCATAAACTGCTGGGGAAATTGGATGAACTTGCTCTATAGATAATGGATATAGTAATGTGGAGAGATGATCTGTTGCAGTGATGCATTTGCAAATGCTCTAATGAGGTAAAGACCAAGCTCAATTGATGACATGAAGAAAACAAAAGTTATTATGGACAAAATACCATATATCTTATTGTCAAGCTGTTCCTCTGAATCAGAGAGAGGCAGTGTTACCTCAGTGCATTATGCTCTCATCTTAAAAAAGTAACAAAGCTGAGACATTCCAGTTTTATTTTTATGCATTCCCTTTGAAAAGTACTCTCTTGTTTTGGCTCCAAGAAAATGTTTGAAAAGACTGTGAAATTCTCCTGGAGGCAGGAATGAGCGCCGTGTAGGTACAGTCAGAGAAATGCTTGGAGCAAAATGTCAGCCAAAGAAAATAATGAGGCTTTTTCGTCAATGATTGTTTTGACTTGTGAGTATCTTTACTACATAGATTTTAATAAATTATCTTTTATTTACATTTTGCTACAGCTGATGTTAAAGTTAGTTTTTACCCTCCTCATTGACAATAATTGAAAATGGTAAAAGACAAACGGACTCTATGTGTGGTTAGGGGCCAGATCAGGACTTCAAGGCATATACATAGTTTGCTGCAACTGAGGTTAAACTTAGGAAATAAAGACCTGGATAACTAAGGTCTTCTGCATTCAGCATCCCTGCACAAGTTTTGCAACGTGGTTAATCTGCCTTTATGATTTACCTTCTTGCCCATTGAAAACAGCAATTCATAATGCCCCTAAAAGAAATTTCATTATGTGAGGGGGCATCAGCTAAGTGCCTGTTTGTGTAGTGGATATTCTACTTTAAATTTCCATATTTGCGATTCTTCCTAGGATCATGACATGTTTTTGGCTTTCATTCCAATGAAAAGTGAAAGTGCAAGTGTTAGTTGCTCAGGTGTGTCAGACTCTTTGCGACCCCATGGACTGTAGCCCACCAGGCTCCTCTGTCTATGGAATTCTCCAGGCAAGAATACTGGAGTGGGTAGCCATTCCCTTGTCCAGGGGATCTTGCCGACCCAGGTATCAATAAGTTCTACTAAGAAAGTGTGTATAATTATTTAAAACATGGGAGTAGGGGAGCGGCAAGATTGTGATGGAAAAAGCAGTAGTGACCATTCTTCAGCTTTTCCTGACTTCTTTCCAAGTTTGCAATTTTATTTAGGAGTTAGCTTTATAACTACACTACCTACTATAATATGTTCAGTCCCACACTCTTGTTTTTTATGCTTTCTCTTTCCACTGTCTCTAGTACTGAGCAAAAAAGAGAGTTAATGTTGCTCTGTCTTAACCAGAGAGGCTCAAGACATGGAAGAGTCTGTGGAAGTTGATAAAATTCTTACTTCAGATCCTTTACCTGAAATTTGACAGTACATTGGCTAATCAGAAAACCAGTAATAGATTCTTAAAAGAGTGATTTTTCCTTGCTGAAAAAGTAACGATGGCAGTGATTGATTGAGGTCCTTTATATTTTATTTAATATTCACCCAAAAAATACTATATGTAGCCATTAATAGCCAGCCCATGCTATAGTGAAGAAAGTAAGCATCAGTGTATTTAAGTCAGGATCTTCCAAGGACTAGAGAGCTGTGTCATGTTCCTTTGTGTTTGTTTTTGTTTTTTTACTATTAAAGTCGTAAAAGTCATTATGAAATTTTGAAATTATTCATATAACAAAATAAAAATTTTAACAGAAAATGCAAAAAATTTTCTAGTGCACAAAATCTTCACAATGTGCCTATTTTAAAAATTAATCATGGTATATTATACATGGCATGGTTAGATAAAGGAACAGGACTTATATTATAAATGTCCTTTTTTAATCTTTTATGTGTATCTCTGAGAAGCAGTTAAGATACAGGGGATTAAGTAAACTGCCCTTAGTCACACAGCTAGTAAATAACAAAGCCAAAGATAAACTGAGGTGTCTGACCCCAGAGTCTATGCTTTTAATGGCTCTGTTAGACTGTTTCCCTAGGTAGGTTTATATCTGAACATTTTTATTCACCATAAGACTCTTCAGGCTTTTAGATAGCAAGAAGATGAAAAGAAGTATTTTTTTGGATTAAATATATTATGAGAATAAGTATGTTCTCAGTTTCCTACCATGTCTGTGACTGTTTAAGCACTAGGTTATAGAGGACACTTCTTTTGCTTTTAATGACCTCTGTTTCTTATTTACACGTAGACCCACCAAAGAGCATTTGTGGGGTAGTTTATATGTGACCACTGTGGTTTAGGGGCACTAACCAATGGATAGAAATCCAGAGGACCTGGGTTCAAATCTCATTCTGATGCTCTGTGCCTTGGATTTCTTACCTGCAAAATAGTGGTGTTGTGGGGAGATTTCAGAAGCTGAATAAATGTTTCTGTCAATAACACAGAGACATCAGTGTATTTGATGTCGAACTTTTCTGGAATGGATCTGGTCAGAGGTGGTCCCAAAATATGTGTACAAATACCTGCAGGAAGATTGGTGGATTCTAAAGGATCTTTCAGAAATGAAGGAGTGTTAATCTCAACTCAAAGGTATTAGGCCTTAGCACAAGCAAGATCATAATCACAGGTTCAAGATCTATATGACTCAATGAACAACACCTAGAAGTTATTTAAAAGACCAGCCCTGTGCCACTGAATGCATACAGAAAGCAGGTACAGTAGCTTCCATGTAATCCTGGCTGCCTCTGAGTAGACAGGAGATATCAGCCATCTCAGTGCTCCCAAATTCTCACACCTCCCCTCTCCCCTATTCCCTACTGTGGGCCAGGGTCAGCTTTTCATAATCAGGAGACTGTCATGAAACTCCACCTTACATTTCGCCAAAAGGGTTTTCAAAAAGAAGGTGACAGTCTCCTTGATAGGATATGTATTTTTAATGTCACCTGTGTATACTTTATTTTTTAAAAAGGATCAAGAATGAAAACAAGTTTCAAACTACTATTGACAAAGACACATTAACAGTTTAAAAAACTCATTTGAAATCATTTTATAAGTCTTGATGAGAAGAATTTGCTTTTTCACTGATATTTCTAAAATGGCCCCCACTCTAGGTCTTAACCTTCTCCCACTTGCCTGCCTCAAATAAGATTGTACTGAAACAGTTCCTTGGTAAATAGATATTATAGTAACATTTTAAAAATAGTCAATATGTCTCTTTTTCATATAGTGTTAATTATCAATTTAAAATACATCTACTTTGTGTTTGGCGGCTGCATGGTGCTGGAACAGCAGCTGCGTTGCACGGGAGTGGCGAGCTGTGGTCATAGCAAACACTCCTTCCAACAACACAAGAGAAAACTACACATGGACATCACCAGAGAGTCCACACCAAAGTCAGATTGATTATATTCTTTGCAGTCAAAGATGGAAGCTCTATATTGTCAGCAAAAACAAGACCGGGAGCTGCCTGTGGCTCATCATGAACTCCTTATTGCCAAATTCAGACTTAAATTGAAGAAAGTAGGGAAAACCACTAGACCATTCAGGTATGACCTAAATCAAATCCCTTACGATTATACAGTGGAAGTGAGAAATAGATTTAAGGGCCTAGATCTGATAGACAGAGTGCCTGATGAACTATGAACAGAGATTCATGACATTGTACAGGAGACAGGGCTCAAGACCATCCCCAAGGAAAAAACATGCAAAAAAGCAAAATGGCTGTCTGAGCAGACCTTACAAATAGCTGTGAAAAGAAGAGATGCAAAAAGCAAAGGAGGAAAGGAAAGATATACCCATTTGAATGCAGAGTTCCAAAGAATAGCAAGGAGAGATAAAGCCTTCCTCAGTGATCAGTGCAAAGAAATAGAGGAAAACAATAGAACAGGAAAGACTAGAGATCTCTTCAAGAAAATTAGAGATACCAAGGGAACATTTCATGCAAAGATGGGCTTGATAAAGGACAGAAATGGTATGGACCTAACAGAAGCAGAAGATATTAAGAGGTGGCAAGAATACACAGAAGAACTGTACAAAAAAGATGTTCATGACCCAGATAATCACAATGGTGTGTTCACTCACCTTGAGCCAGACATCCTGGAATGTGAAGTCAAGTGGGCCTTAGGAAGCATCACTACGAACAAAGCTAGTGGAGGTGATGGCATTCCNTTCAGTGATCAATGCAAAGAAATAGAGGAAAACAACAGAATGGGAAAGACTAGAGATCTCTTCAAGAAAATTAGAGATACCAAGGGAACATTTCATGCAAAGATGGGCTCAATAAAGGACAGAAATGGTATGATTCTAACAGAAGCAGAAGATATTAAGAAGAGGTGGCAGAAATACACAGAGGAACTGTACAAAAAGATCTTCATGACCTGCATAATCATGATTGTGTGATCACTCATCTAGAGCCAGATATCCTGGAATGTGAAGTCAAGTGGGCCTGAGAAAGCATCACTATGAACAAAGCTAGTGGAGGTGATGGAGTTCCAGTTGAGCTATTCCAAATTTTGAAAGATGATGCTGTGAAAGTGCTGCATTCAATATGCCAGCAAATTTGGAAAACTCAGCAGTGGCCACAGCACTGGAAAAGGTCAGTTTTTATTCCAATCCCAAAGAAAGGCAATGCCAAAGAATGCTCAAACTACCACACAATTGCACTCATCTCACATGCTAGTAAAGTAATGCTCAAAATTCTCCAAGCCAGGCTTCAGCAATACATGAACCATGAACTTCCAGATGTTCAAGCCTGTTGTTAAGCCTGCATGCTGCAATTCACGGGGTCGCAAAGAGTCGGACACGACTGAGCGACTGAACTGACTGAACTGATGGAAAAATCAGAGTGAGAAAGATTGGTTATTCACAAAAATTTGAATTTCTCAACCGCTAGCACTGTGAATAAATGTAAATGTCTTTATATGTAATTATTTTCTATATCCTAGTAATTTCTTTTTTGTCTCTTTTTAGTTCAGCAAATGTTTATTGAGTATTTAATAACCCCTAGGTGCTGAGGAAGTAGTAAGGATATAAAGATGCTTTGCACTCTGCTCCTGATCCGGTGATGTCTATAGACTAAAGGCAGAGATGCTTATCAAAGTACCTAAGTTGCAGTGCATAAGTGCTGCACAAAGACATGAACAAATTGCCAAGGAAGAGTGAAAGGACAAGTAAGTGATATTCAAAAGCAGAATGAGAAATAGGTTGCCATTTATCATTCTTTGGTAAATTTTTTTCTAGCTAGGCAGAGTCTGCACTTTTCATTTTTTTATTTCAGTGATTTTCCCCCTTTTATAAAGATATTTACTGCATTTTTTACCATCTCCAAAACTATTCTAGAATTTTCCTCATTATCCTCTTTAAAATTCCTTATTTGCTAAATGGATCTTTCATTTTAAAATTATAATGTGAATATTAATATTTAAGGATTTTTCCTGATTTTTACATTTATTTTTTCAGCATTGGAAAATAGGTTGATTTGAAAAAAAAAAAAAAAAAAAGCCACTGATCTACTTCCAAATAAAAAAATTAATAGGAACACTGCAAATTTTAAAGTCACCTGAAATAAAACATAACTTTATAAGATGAGGCTCAGATGCCCTGGGTAAAGGAAAGATTATCCACTCCAGTATTCTAGCCTGGAGAATTCCATTGACTGTATAGGTCATGGGGCCACAAAGAGTTGTACACAACTGAGAGACTTTCACTCACTTGTTCACTCACTAAATAGACCAGGTGTATCAAAGATTTTTTTTTTTTAATAGACAGGTGTGAATGCATTCCTCTATGCATGCAAAAATTTACAGTTTCATTCTTCACTATTGAAACAGCATTGGATACAAGAAAAGATAAGTTTAGGTACTTACTAGTCTATGACAAAGGCAAAGATAATATTCTTTTTATGTCTGAATTCTCCCACTCTATGAAGCTATAAATTATTCTACACACACAGACAAAATAAAATTAAACACTTAAATAGAATAAACCACAATCAGCTTGTCTCTGTTCAGTCCTGTGGTGTCTGTGAAGTCTTTTTTTTTTTTTTTTAATAGAAAGGATTACTTTCTACAACATGGATTATCCATGTTAGGTCTTTCTTATTTTTTGCATTTCCAAGTATGGATAAGAATTCTTAACTACTTCTTATATAGCATGAGGATTAATGATTCTAAGAAGCTTTCAAGATAGAATTTCTTTCAAGTATAAAGCATCATTAATAATAAAGAAAACAGAAATTAAACCCTAGCATAAATATCCTTGCATATGATGACAAATTAATATCCTGATGGACAGGCATTTCATATTCCTGGCTGTGAGGCAGATTTTGTAGTGTACCATTATTATTCTGCTAGGTACACAGATAATACTTACAATGAAACTTACACACTCCAGGCCTAAAAGTATGTGTATAAAGAACACATGCACTCAATCAAATCGCTCGTTTCTCAGTTTAGTTCAGTCACTCAGTCGTGTCCAACTCTTTGTGACCCCATGAATCGCAGCACGCTAGGCCTCCCTGTCCATCACCAACTCCCAGAATTCACTCAGACTCACGTCCATCGAGTCAGTGATGCCATCCAGCCATCTCATCCTCTGTCTGCCCCTTCTTCTCCTGCCTCCAATCCCTCCCAGCATCAGAGTCTTTTCCAATGAGTCAACTCTTCAAACGAGGTGGCCAAAGTACTGGAGTTTCAGCTTTAGCATCATCCCTTCCAAAGTAATCCCAGGGTTGATCGCCTTCAGAATGGACTGGTTGGATCTCCTTGCAGTCCAAGGGACTCCCAAGAGTCTTCTCCAACACTGCAGTTGAAAAGCATGTTCCTCACAAGTTTACTCAACAGACTTTAATCCCATGAATGGATTAGAATGAATTTAAGAGTGCTTCCACACCTTCAAAATTCAAAAATACATTGACCTCAAATAATATACGTGGGGCTTCCCTAATGGCTCAGACATTGAAGTATCTGCCTGCAATGTGGGAGACCTGGGTTTGATCCCCAGGTCAGAAAGGATACTATTCCCAGGAGAAGGGAATAGCTACCAACTCCAACATCCTTGCCTGGAGAATTCCATGGACAGAGGAGCCTGGTGGGCTGTAGTCCATGGAGTTGCAAAGAGTCAAACACAACTGAGCATGTGTATGTATGTATATAAATAATATATTCTTGGGGGGTGGTCCTAAGATGGTGGAGGAATAGGACAGGGAGACCACTTTCTCCCCCACAAATTCATCAAAAAAAAAAAATTTGATGCTGAGTAAATTTCACAAAACAACTTCTGAATGCTGGCAGAGGATATCAGGCACCCAGAAAAGCAGCTCATTGTCTTTGAAAGGAGGTAGTAAAAAATATAAAAGATAAAAAGAGAGACAAAAGAGGTAGGGACAGAGCTCTGTCCCAGGAAGGGAGTCTTAAAAAAGAGAGAAGTTTCCAAACACCAGGAAAAACTCTCACTGCCGAGTCTGTGGCAAGCCTTGGAACCACAGAGGGCAACATAACCAGGAGGAAAAATTAATAAATAACTAAAACACACAGGTTACGTGACCAATGGTAACTTCCAGTGGAGAAGCAGCACAGAAGTCTGCATCTGCCACTACCAAGCGGGGCCTGGGCAGGGAGGCATGTGCTGCATTGCTTAGAGTAAGAACTGGACCTGAATGCCCCAAGGGAATCTGAGGGAACTAACTTGGGATAGCAAGCCAGACTGTGAGATAGCTACCATGCAAAAAGCCCTAACCTAAGACACTGTCAGGCCCGCTCACGGAACAAAGGACTGAGCAGAGCGAGCCAGCTGCAGACCTGCCCATCCCCCCTCCTGTAACAGGCAGGCAGGCACAGCCAGAGTTGGAAGGGGGCAATTGTGGCCCCAGAGAGGCATTATCTACCAAACAAAAAGCAGGCTTCGTTCCTAACCAAGACTTCTTGGGATTCTGGACAGTCAACCTGGGAAGGGCACAAAATGCAGGCCTAACTGAGTCTGCGCCTCTGAGGACCACCCGAGTACCTGAACCTGAGTGGCTTAGACCTGGGAAGTGGATACAACCCAGGGCTGGCCTCAGACAGTTCCCAGCAGAGCAACCTAGATAGAGCCTAAGCAGCGTAGACAGGGAAAGCACACATGCCGTGAGCAGGTGCAAACCCAGTGTGGCTGAGACAGAGAGCACACGCCACTGTTATTTGTTTGCAGCGTCCCTCCCTCCCCACAGCATGACTGAACAAGTGAGCCTAAAAAAGTTTCCACTTGAGTTAGGGTGGAAATTAGACACTGAAGAGACCAGCAAACAGAAGCTAAAACAGAGGGAATCTCCTTGGAAATGACAGGTGCAATAGATTAAAACCCTGTAGTAAGTACCAACTACATAGGAAGGGAACTATAGATCTTGAAAAATATAAGCTGGATCAAGGAACTATCTGAAAATGAACTGACCCCACACTGCCCACAACACCACCAGAGAAAGTCTTAGATATATTTTTACTATTTTTCTTTAATTTTGTTAATTTTTCGAAAATTTTTAAGTCCTCAATTACTCCTTAAATTTTCATTTTTATAACCTATTACTTTGCAAAAAAAAAGAGACCCTATTTTTTTAAAGCAAACTTCATATATATATATATATATATATTATAATTTTGTGACTTCTTTCTTTCTTTAATACTGCATTTTTGAAAATTCAACCTCTACACTAGATTTTTAATCTTTTATTTTTTGTATTTGTTGTCAATTTTGTACCTTTAAGAACCCAATCTTCAGTATCTATTTTTATGTGGGAATGAGATTACTGGCTTGACTGCTCTCTCCCCTTTTGGACTCTCTTTTTTCTCCACCAAGTTGCCTCTATCTCCTCCCTCCCCCTTCTCTTCTCTACACAACTCTGTGAATCTGTGTATTCTGGACAGTAGAGAACACTTAGGGACCTGATTACTGGCTAGATCTGTCTTTCTTCTTTTGATTCCCTGTTTTATCCTCCTGGCCACCTCTGCCTCTTTCCTCCCTCTTCTCTTTTCTGTGTAACTCTGAACATTTCTGAAGATTCAGACTGTGGAGCATACGTAAGGAAGTGATTACTGGCTAGATTGCTCTCTCCTCTTTTGATTCCACCTCATCTCATCCGGGTCACCTCTATCTCCCTCCTCCCTCTTCTCTGCTCTGTGTAACTCTGTGAACCTCTCTGGGTGTCTCTCACTATGGAGAAGCTTTTCATCTTTAACCTAGAGGTTTTATCAACAGTGCTGTATAGATGGAGAAGTCTTGAGGCTACTGTAAAAATAAGACTGAAAACCAGAAGCAGGAGGCTTAAGTTGAAATCCTGAGAACACCAAAGAACTCCTGGCTCCAAGGAATAATAATCAACAGGAGCTCATCAAATGCCTCCATATCTACACTGAAACCAAGCACCACCCAAGGGCCAACAAGTTCCAGAGCAAGACATACCATGCAAATTCTCCAGGAACACAGGAACATAGCCCTGAGTTTCAATATATAGGCTGCCCAAAGTCACTCTAAACACATTGACATCTCATAACTCATTACTGGACAGTTCATTGCACTGCAGAGAGAAGAAATCCAACTCCATCCACAGGAACACCTACACAAGCTTCCCTAACCAGGAAACCTTGACAAGCCGCTCGTACAACCCCACCCACAGTGAAGAAACTCCAGAATAAAGAAAACTCCACACACTGGCAGAATACAGAAAGGCCACCCCAAAGACAGCAATATAAACAAGATGAAGAAACAGAGGAATACCCAGCAGGTAAAGGAACAGGATAAATTCCCAACAAACCAAACAAAAGAGGAAGAGATAGGGAATCTACCTGATAAAGAATTCCAAATAATGATAGTGAAAATGATCCAAAATCTTGAAAGCAAAATGGAATCACAGATAAACAACCTGGAGACAAGGATTGAGAAGATGCAAGAAAGATTTAACAAAGACCTAGAAGAAATAAAAAAGATTTCAGTTCAGTTCAGTTCAGTTGCTCAGTCGTGTCCGACTCTTTGAGACCCCATGAACTGCAGCACGCCAGGCCTCCCTGTCTATCACCAACTCCCGGAGTTCAATCAGACTCACTTCCATTGAGTCAGTGATGCTATCCAGCCATCTCATCCTCTGTCGTCCCCTTCTTCTCCTGCCCCAAATCCTTCCCATCATCAAAATCTTTTCCAATGAGTCAACTCTTCGCATGAGGTGGCGAAAGTACTGGAGTTGCAGCTTTAGCATCATTCCCTCCAAAGAAATCCCAGGGTTGATCTCCTTCAGAATGGACTGGTTGGATCTNGTAGCTCCCCCCGGCTGCCACCCCTGCCCTCGGAAGCGGGGTAGCTCCTCCCAGCCGCCGCCCCTGTCCTCGGACGCCAGGTGTCTCCTCCCAGCCGCCACCGCTGCACTCAGATGCGGGGTGGCTCCTCTCGGCCACCGCCCCTGCCCTAGGAAGCAGGGTACCTCCTCCCGGCTGCCGCCCCTGCCCTGGGAAGCGGGGTACCTCCTCCTGGCCGCCACCCCTGCTCTCGGACATGGGGTGGCTCCTCTTGGCCGCGCCGGCTTGCAGCCACCTGCGCCTAGTGCACATTACCACCTATATCTAAAAGGGCAAACATATCACCTAAGATAAGATACAAGGAGTAAGTTTAAATAGCCCTTTGCCATGACATAGTCTCTCCAGTAATCTATGTGTTTAAACACGACCAAATCAGGGCAGAGCAGGACTGTATAAGATAGTGGACTATCCATGTTAAACATAATGCCAAGATTGAAAGAATTCAATAAATTGCGCGTTTGTTAATTTACAACCAGTGGTAAAGAACCCACGTGCCTAATGCAGGAGATGTAAGAGACGGTGGTTTGATCCCTGGGTCGGGAAAGTCCCCTGGGGAAGGAACTGGCAACCCACTCCAGTGTTCTTGCCTGGAGAAGCCCATGGACAGAGGAGCCTGGAAGACCTCGGGACAGAGGAGCCTGGAAGACCTCGGTCCACAGGGTGGACATGACCGAGAGACTTAGCACGTTGTTGCTTCTACTGTGACCATCATTTGTTGGTGATAAACTGTCATTTGACTCACTGGAATTCAACTTCATGCGGCACTACATCCAATGCCCCCCTTCCATCTGCAAGGACTGATTTGGGTTTTAGGGCTCGGGAGCAGCCACACGCTGCGGAACGAGGTTCTCCCCGTGTTCATCCTTGAGCTTGTGGCCCACACAGATGGAGACAAAAGCCTTCTCTCAGAACAGGGACGTGACAACTGCATGCATCCCTTGCATCGTTTTCAGTGAAGTCTTTGGCTTTTAAAAGAGGTCTTTAATTTTTCCCTCTCACTAAAAGTTTAAATACACAAACGCTCAGTGTTGTACATTTGCTTTGCTTGTGAGGGCAATCCTAGGCATAGCAAAGATAACAGTCATTCCAAAAGCTGGGGGTGCCAGCAGCCAGATCACAGCATCTGCCAGTCACTCATGACGTCACTCACATCTTCAACCAATGAGCACCAAGGGAGGGTCCCACACCCGCCCAGCCAGCTCCCCTCAGCATGCTGACTGGACCAGGACACCGTCATCTGCTCATCAATACCAAAGTCTTGCAAAACAGACATTGCTTCATCTAAGAACAAAACAGTCAAGTCAGAACTTTTCTGAAGACTCTCTTATGCCGAGTAACCGTCAGAAAGCAGTCTTACGTGATGAAAAGCGACGGCTTGAGTCAGAAGAACTCGGCTTTGCTCCCAGTTCGGCCTCCCTTCTGAGCGGAGTGATTTGGGCAACTTAGCAAATTTAAGCCTCTCGTTTCCTGTGTAGCACAGGAGAAGAAAGAGACAGCTTCCGAAAGAGGGCTGACACGGCACCTGAGGGTCGTCTTCAGGCTCTTCTGCTCAGGCTCCTGGAGACTGCCTTCCGTGGCTGCTCACAAGAGCTCCTGCACAGAACCCGCTCCCTCTGCCTGTCCTGCCCTGCTCTCAAAGCACACTGTGCTCCGTTCCACAGAGCAGCTGTGTCACCGTTCAGCCCTAAGAAACATGAAACCGTAACGAGATATGCAGTCTGGCAAATGTCCCACTGGAAGATAGTTAAACCTCAGAAGTCAAGCAAAAGTAAGACATAAAGGAGTGAGTTTAGACAAAGGAAGCTGCAAGAATGAATTAGATTAAGTAAGCCGAAGATTTCTTTTGTATAGGCACAACTTCATATGTGGGCTTTCCAGGTGGCAAAGAATCTCCCTGCCAGTGTAGGAGACTCAAGAGACTCAGGTTCAATCCCTGGGTTCAGAAGATCCCCTGGAGGAGGACGTGGCAACCTGCCCCAGTATTCTTGCCTGGAAAATTCCATGGACAGAAGGGTCCATGGGGGTCAGAAAGAGCTGGACACGACTGAGTGACTGACCACATACACACACAAATTACATATGCAGAGTCTCAAGAAATGAAAATGGCTAAATGACATGTAGTTTATATTCCACAGAGAGGAACGAATCGATTCTTTTCTATACTTTAACTGGACAATCTCCATATAAAATGCAAAGGTCATTTGCTACATATGCAAATTGCTCATTGTTAAACACAAAAAACAAACAACAAAAAAGTAAACTCCTAGGGTCTGGGAAAAAGATATTAAAGACAAGGAAAGAAAATCAAGGAGAACCGTGATTCGTATCTCTAATCTTGAGGCCATTCCAGTTTTTCATTTTTCCAATCCCAATCTCCAATCTCCTATCCACACAAGATCTTTTCATTATGATCAATGTTGTACGTATATAATTTAACAAATTTTGTCCTTTGCTCCTTGAGAATACATATATGCCAGCAAATCGGGAAAACTCTGCAGTGGCCACAGGACTGGAAAAGGTCAGTTTTCATTCCAATCTCAAAGAAAGACAATGCCAAAGAATGCTCAAACTACCGCACAATTGCACTCATCTCACATGCTACTAAAGTAATGCTCAATATTCTCCAAGCCAGGCTTCAGCAATACGTGAACTGTGAACTTCCAGATGTTCAAGCTGGTTTTAAGAAAGGCAGAGGAACCAGAGATCAAGTTGCCAACATCTGTTGGATCATGGAAAAAGCAAGAGAGTT